>JAKWJA010002495.1:48214529-48814529 GCA_027704765.1 Solanum habrochaites | reverse complement strand
AACAATGTCGCGCTTCATTCTACTCCACCAAAAGTGTTGCTTTAGGTCACAGTACATCTTGGTTGCACCAGGATGTATAGAATATCCGGAACTATGAGCCTCGGTAAGAATAGTGTGGATCAAATCATCAACAAGGGGCACACATACCCTTCCCTTAATTCTCAAAACACCTTCCTCATCCATTATCGCTTCTTTAGCCTCTCCTCGCAACACCATATCCCGAATCCGGCTTAGTTTCTCATCATCAAACTGTTTTTCCTTGATCTTGTCAAGAAAAGAAGATCTCGCCTCCACACTGGCCAACAATCCTCCCTTCTCATTTACTTTAAACCTCATAAAGTCATTAGCCAGTGTCTGAACCTCTCTAGCCAATGGGCGTCTAGAAACTTGTAAGTGGGCTAAACTACCCATGCTCCCTGCTTTTCTACTTAAGGCGTCTGCCATAACATTGGCTTTTCCTGGGTGATACAAGATGGTAATATCGTAGTCCTTCAGTAGTGCCATCCATCTCCTCTGTCTCAAATTCAAATCTTTCTGAGTAAAGACATACTGTAGGCTACGGTGATCCGTATAGACTTCACACTTAACCATTATAGATAGTGTCTCCATTGCTTTAAATGCAAACACTAACCGCAGCCAACTCCAAATCGTGGGTCGGATAATTACGTTCATGCACCTTTAATTGCCTCGAAGCATAAGAAATTACGTTCTTCTCTTGCATTAGCACTACACCCAAACCAGAATAGGATGCTTCACAATACACAACAAAGTTCTTACCCTCTACTGGCAAGGTAAGGATAGGTGCAGTAGTCAGTAAGGTCTTGAGTTTCTGAAAGCTTTCCTCGCATTCATTCGACCATACAAATGGAACATTCTGCTTAGTCAAGTTCATCAATTTGGAAGCAATAGAAGAGAATCCCTTGACAAATCGACGGTAGTAACTGGCTAAACCAACAAAGCTTCTTATTTCTGACACATTAGTATGTCTTACCCAATTCTTCACTACTTTGATCTTAGAAGGATCCACCATCACTCCATCCTTAGAAACAACGTGCCCCTAAGAAGGACACTGAATCTAGCCAAAACTCACACTTGGAGAATTTGGCATAGATGAATAATAATAGTATTATGTAAGACCTCCGAGAGGTCTAAACACTCTGGTTTCATACCTAAGGGTTGTCCTAACTCTAGGGTGTACTTGTGTTGTCTTAGAAATATGTTTGTGGGTTTTAAAAAGTTTTAAATGTAAATATGACTTCAACTTTTTGAAAATGTGTCGTCAATTAAATTTTGCGACTTTTCTGAAGAGTTGTGACTTTTATGTAAGTTGTGACTTTTTTAGAAAGGTTGAAACTTTATCAGGATTGTTGACCATTTCCCGATACTACATCATAAACATTCATTCATATTCTTCTTTGTTGTCTAAAAATAGAAGAAATTCCTCTGATTTTATACACCAATTTTCACGATTCTTCTACTACAAATTTAGTGCATTTTAAGGGCACTCTACTATAGTGAATTGTTTTCTGACATATCGATTGGTATTGAGTCACTGGTGAGGTAAATTATTCTAATCATGGGATATTTTTTCCGTTAACCGCAGATACTTGAGGGGAACATTTCCTTAAAATGGCATACCTTGTATTTACTACCTGCTCGATTCATCCTTGATTAAAATGTTTCATAAATATTTTATTACTGGTTTTGATCTATTTGCTCTACTGATTAAATTTTCTATTTTTGAACATACTCTTTAAGTTTTGTTTTTCTTCAAAGTTCTTTAAATTGTTTTACACTAATCAATTAAGGAAATTAATATACTATTGAATATTTTGTATTCCACTGATTGAGGAAAGTTATCATGGAAGTACAAAGATGTACTGGACTACCTTTCTCCTATATTTTGGGCCCTATTTACCAAAAGTCGAAGTGCTAATGTAACTAGAATAATTTTGTGGTACTTTTGTTAAGATTCACACCAGGGTAAATTTTTTAATCTTTATATATGGAGTAAAATAGTTTTCTAAGAACTTACATGATAAATATTGTAATGTCTTGGAAAATATTTGCACACATATGTTCGAATGCAATGGTCCCCAAACTGGTTGGATTGGTGGCTACATATGGCAGAGGTCCAAGATTATACACCCAATACGAGATGTCTAGTACTCTCAGGGTGAGGTAGAGTGTATATTGTTGTCATATGTGGTTGGAAATTAGGGTGAAGTGAAAAATTGTGCTGTTCCTCTAATCTTCTTCGTAATTTCTTCTCAAAAACGTATTTTCATCATAAAAAAAAAAAAGAACAATCAAAGTTGTACTCTACCTTACTGAAGTTCCAATTCTCTGCTCAACAATTATATACCTAATAATAATAGAGTTTAAATATAAATAGGCGATTTAGAGAGGTGAAAATACTTCAACAAATTTGAATATAATATTTATGTAAAAATTATGTCTTTTGGATTCCATAATCTAACACACAAATAAGAAGAAAATATAAAGGTTTTTTACCTAATGATATTCTACTATTGTTTAATCAGGAATTATGTCCTCTTGGTTTACTAGTGTGGTTAGGAGCGTAGGGACCCTGATTGCGATTAGTGGGGGTGGGGGGTACAAAACTATTTAATATGATCGTATGTCTTTTTAATTATTACTTAAATATCATTAAAACGGCAAATTGGAACAGAATCATTGTGATCGTTATGAATTTTGTTTATAAGATGTTTCCCACATTACATAGACTGTGGACTTCTAATTAAATAAAGAGAAAATACATAAAAATCCCTTGAACTTGGGCCGCATACATATTACATTAGCACTTAAATTATAACCGTGCGTTAAACATATCCATTAACATTTTGAATTGTATTAAATCGAACTTCAAGAGTAGAATATCTTCTTCACCTGCCACCCACAAAATCACGTCACAACCCATGTAAGCACCACACCACATCATTCATTTCAACCTTTTTGTTTTGTTATTTCACTTTTTTATTAAACATTTTCCTTCAATTTTATTATCAACAATTAATACTTAAAATGAATTTGCAAATCACAATTGCCACATTTTCTTCCACCCTCCTCTTCTACCCCCTTCTAACCCCCCCCCCCCCTCTTCTTTCTTGCTTTTTCATCACCATTTATAAAACCTTCACTAGCTCCTTTTTTTTCCTCATTTTTTAACATTCGATAGTTTTTTTTTCTCTCAACATTAATCTTTTTTTTCAAAAAATAGCATACTTACTTTTGTATCTTTGAGACCGTCGCTCTCCCACAAATTTTTCCCTTGGAAAATAATATTTTTTGATGTTATTTTTTCTTACCAACTTAATAAAAAATAAGATTGGGTAAGAAAGCTGATAGGACCCACATTTTTTTTCATCACAACTAATATAATTTATAATAGTTACTTTAAATCAAAAAAGTTTATTGTTCAATAATATGATATAGGTATTTCATTTTTGTGATTAAAGAAGGGTGGGTGAGGTGTGGGATGAAGATCTAGGAAATTTTTAATGATGGAAGAAAGAAAGGTATGATTGTTTCAATAGAAAAACAGACATTTTGCGGAAGAACAACAAAATAATGAGAGAAAAAAAGGTAAATATTTTTTTAAAAAACAACAATGACCCCATAAATTTCCTTTACTTGAAAAAACGAGAAATTTCACACATTCTTTAACTTTAACTTGAAAAAAAACTTAATAATTATCAGTTAATATTGGGCCCATAAAAAATATTGTGACTATGACTTTACCGTTCACTTTCTTTTTTATTATCATTTCACGTGCGTTGAGGAACGTGCCATACACTAACATTGCCACAAGAGCTCTTTCTGTGGTATTTAGTGTTCAGACATAGTTAAATGGATTATTAAAGGTCCCTATAGTTAATATACCAAAACCCTTTTTTTTGCAGTTCAGGGGGATTTGATATATTTTCCGGTAAATAAAATGAAAAGAATTAGTGAAAAGTATGACTAAAAGTTGGAAAATAAGTTTATTTTTACCATAAAAATGATAATGTAACATCATTTAATTTTACAAGGAAGGGCATTTTGGATATTGCAAATTTGCATTTGTTTGTTTTCCCACTTAGTATAATATTATATGGATTATTTAGTGTATAGAGTTTTTGTTTATTTATTTCGCAGAAAATGAAATCATTAGTTTTCTTAATAAACTAAATAACAAATTTTTAGTTTACAATCTATGTTGGGATTCTAACCTTCATCTGTATGATTATGCACAGGATGATATGTAATTTGTCATTATTATGAGATTAGTGTGTCACTTCTTGTTCTAAGTGCATTTTTTATAATACATTGAACGGGACCAATAGATCTTGTTGCTTTTGGATGAGTACAACGGCATATTTTCTAATCTATTAAATATACATTTATATTCTTATTTCTTATTCCTATATACAATTATTTTTGTATCTGTTAATTATAGTTTTAATTTATAAAATGTGAGACTCTAAGATGGTTCAATATTCCTAGTAGATTGATGTTATAATATATATTGGTCAAATGTAACTTAGTTTAACAAAATCCATGTCTTGATATAGAGATTAATGATAAGCCTTTTTGAGAATCCGTAAAAAATTTTCCTCGGTAAACCTTGAAGTGTATTTATTAATCCTACAACATGAATCACAGTTAAGCAGGTTTGTAAGGAAATCGATCATTGAATAAAGTTCGTCACTAATTTTCACTTATTGATTCGATTTGTAAATCTTCAATTGGGAAATTACATATTAGTCTAAAATGGAGACTTCGAACTATATATAAAGGTAGTGCATTAACAAATTTTTGATGGAAAACTTGTAAATTTTTTTAAATATTATATTACAAGTAATCAAATTAATTATTTAAAATTATTTTCATAAGAAGAAGTCTCGGTAATTAATTCTGGTCATATCCATTCCATATTTACTAGAATCAAAATCTATTCTAGGAAAAAGATGTGGTCTTTCTCTATTTTAAGGAAAGAGTTGTATATTGTATCTTTCTCTATTAGGGTATGCGAGAAAAATATAACGTTTTCTATTCTAGGGAAGAGAGAACATGACATTTTTTTCTAGGGAAGAGAATATGTACATGTCTTTCAATTCTAAGGAAAAGATGATTTCCTTTCCTTGGAGTACGAAGAATCTCTCTTATACGATTCTTCTAACCCTTTACCTGAGATAAGTTTTTAATAAAAAACTTTTTGCCCACCAAAGTATTGAGTGATTTAGATGTGAACTTGGGATCACTGTAAAAGAAAACAGAACTTTGTTTGTTGTAAGACCACTTGTGGATTTGCTTAAAGTTTCTTTCTGTAAATTAAGCTTGCGTATGCATTTAAAGGTATGTGCTCACTCTTTATCATGCTCTAGCATGTGAAGATAACACGATAATACAACGTCTTGTTTGTTACGGAAAGGAAAACAATAGAATACAAGAAATTTAAATGTGAAGATGACTAAGAGAAAAACTTATGCAGAGAGTTTATATTTATGAAAAGACAGAAAATACATCATCTACAATTGAACACTAAAATAGATCATGGTCCTACATTTAACGTCTGATTCTAACCATGGTAACTTACTATTCCCTAAAAATCATTGAAATAAGATATACAAGAAACAAATATTGCAGTCCTAAAGCAACAACTGATACTCCTTGCATTAGGAGCTGGAAATTCAAAGTTGGGTCCCTCGGGAACTCTCGAACTTGCTTATAGAATGGATATCTTAAATACACCCTCCTAGCGATCTTCAAATTTGACTAAAAAAGGATCACTTCTCCTTTTTTTCTTCTGCACATCGCTCAAGAAATACAGATTATGTTGTTTTTTTATCCTTTTCCAATAGAACACTGGATTATGTGAAATTTCTATTGCTCTTGTTTATTACATGACCCTCAATCTTGACTTTTTCTCCATATTCAATCAGAACAATATTTTATCTCACCCAGACGGTTTGATTAATCTCAAGTTGGAGCTACGATGAAACCTCTGCTATAGATTTTTCCACATTTTCTATTTTTTGTATAACACCGAAGAGAAATCCCTGATCCCTGACTTAACGAGTATCTTGATGTACTTTTCGTGTATTCAATGGATCCAGCCAATAACTAATATCCATATAGTGTTAAAATTCTCACGTTACTTGAACTTGACACCAATATTCAATAGTACGTTTAAGGACCTTATAAATCTTTTTGCTTCTTGCCAAATGCATTTTTTAGCACAATGCCTAAATCTAGATAATAGATTACATTTAATAGAATATTGGCTTATATTAGTGAGATACATCAAAACATACAATCAAGCTTCTAAAATTTTCTTTCCATCAATTTGGTTTGGGTGCATCATCTTTGCTGAACCTCTCGTTTGGGATTTATTGTGTTGGTTGTGTCCTTGAAATTTCCATATGAAATTGCTTAAGTATCTCTCCAGATACTTCTTATGATAGATCAAATTGATAACACCTTGTTTGATTTCAATTCTCAGAAAGAATGTCATTATGCCAAGCCTTTCATTTCCAAGACTTGCATCATTTACTCTTAAAACTCCTCAACCAACCACCACTTATTTTCTCTAAAGCATATCATCAACATAAGGGAAACCTAAGAAGATTAGTGCCTTTATGCTTGGACATAAAGCTTTCCTTTTCGTTCTTTCCTTCTCTATCGTTCTTTCTCTCTTCTTCCCTTCTCTCTCTGTTCTTTCCTATTTTTCTTATTCCAAACCCTTTTTCTTTACCCTAAAAATCATATAATTAAGTATAAAAATGGTAAAAGTAACCCCTTTTATTCCAAGGTTGTCTCCTTAACCCCCAAGTAATTAATTATAACATTAACCACTAACTTTATAAAATAAGCAGGAATAGTCCCAAAACGCCCCTTAAAAAAACCTTTAACAGATATCCTACCCAGTCAGGGTCACGCACCTTGCGGCCTCCTGCTGCTTTCCGTCACAAAGCTCAGAGCTAAATTTCACTAAAGGGTTCTGTGACGGTCCGTAGTGCACACCAGGACTTAAAAGGGGGACCGGGTGTCATGAACCTACACGTTGATTAGGGGACGGGTGGTCACGAACCGACACGTAGAAATTATGGGATCGGCTGTCACGAATCGACATGTAGAATTATGGGGATCGGGTGTCACGAACGATACGTAGATTAGGGGATTTTTTTTCGGATGTCCCGAACCGACACGTAGAATTAGGGATCGGTGTCACTCACGACATGTGAATTAGGATCGGTGTCCCACGAACCGACACGTAGAATTAGGGGATCGGAGTGCACGTACCGACCATAGTATAGGGGAGGCGAGTGTCCCACGTACCACACAGAGAAATAAAGATAACGACTCTGAACGATGTTAATATACTCAGAATCTAATGACCTAATCCAAATGAGTATGGTATTGAGGCTTGATCCTCATGTGTGAACTTGGCGACTATAAATATTAGAAACTTGTTGTCGCTACTGTTGAGTATTATAGTTGATTTCGATACTTATCTGATATATACTGTTTTTCTATTTGCGTTGGCCGATGATACCTACTCAGTACCCGTGTTTTGTACTGACCCCTACTGTGTCTTTGTTTTCTTTGTTATTTGTGAGTGCAGCAAACGGTACCGGCGTCTCCCACTCACGCAACTCAGCCAGTCTTCATTATACCGGATTTCGGGTGAGCTAACGCTTCTCGCTTGGACTGGATCTTCTTCTTCCCATGTCTTGATGCCTTGAGTCGGCATGGTACCTGCTTTTGTTATTTTTAGCTTCTTAGAATACTCTTGTTTTAGTAATTTGATCATAGATTCTTGTAGTTAATGACTCCCAATTTTTGGGGAATAATAGATTTGAATTGTTGAAGTTATTGATTGGGTTTTTATTAATATTTTAATCTCTTCCCATTACTTCTGTTGATATTAATGAAATGTCTGGGTTTATATTTGTTGGTTTTCGCTCACATAGTCGGAAAGTGTGGGTGCCAGGCGCCGGACCGTTTTGGGTCGTGACAACTTTCGTCTTTTTTCTTTCTATCTTAGTTTTTGTTACTGGAGTTACTTTATTTTGTTGCAGATTTTTCTTCAATGATTTTAAGAATAAAATTTTTTCTGTAATATTATTTTTTCAGTAGAATCTAATCGTTGAATTCATTAGCATTATTTGCAATATATTCTAAATATTTATTCTCTCTCGGTTCTCTCAAATACCTGTACAAATTTTTTTATTAGTAGTTTTTCAAGTAGTTCTATTTCTTCCTTAGTTTCTCTCAGAATTGTAATTAAAATAATCAATCATTGATGCTACGAAATAATTCTAGATCATTCTATACAATCATTCAAATCCTTTGGTTAATTAATTCTGTCTGCCCACCTTGTTTTTTCTTTCGATATGGTCCGTAGGTCTAATTTTTTCATAAAGTTTCTTTTTATATCAGATTAAGATCTTCAATATCTAGGTAATCCAACTTCTTGTAATTAACATCATCATCTAGTAAATAAGTCTTCATTTCAATTTCAACATGTTTTTCTAAAAACGTAGGAAGCCATAAAGGAGTGAAGGTTGGGGAAAAGGTTTTTAGAAGGAAGGGCAAGAAACGAGGAGGAAGTGGGGTAGTGTAGAACTGTTTGTAACAGAGGGGGGGGCCGCGGTCGAAAGTATGAGAGCTGATGAAGCAGGGGGGATCACGGTAGGTAGTTCAAACCGTCCAAACTGTAGTTTCGGACAGAGGGGTGGTCAATTGGGATATAGTAATATTCAGTGAGTAGATAAGCGTTGAGGGCAGAATGAGTGGTATGGGCTGCTTAAATTAGTGGGGGGGATACATCGATTTTTTCTTATAACCTCCTTAATAGATTATACTCATTTATTATGTGCAATATAATGATTTAATAATCATCTCTTCTGGTCACTACTACGGTTTTCTTCTTTAAAATCAGTTAACCCTAACGCGCCTCAACTCACTTTCCTCCCTAATCGGCCTTTCTTGCCTCCGGTTTTCTATTTTAGGATGGCATAGTCTGGGCATACTACTAGCAGAATATTTCCGTAGCAAACTTTCTAATATGTTTATTATACATTAATAACATGATATACAAATTATAATCAACAATAAGTTATTAGGATAAAACAATAAACTACTCATGAATGTAATAAGTATACCTGTTTTTGTAGATGTGTCATATCGGATTTGGTTTCCATATGCTTTTAAGTTTGGTTAGCCTTTTTATTAGATAATTTGTACCTGACTGCTCTGATGCCAATGTGCTCAGTGGGGGGAAGCTAGAGAAATATTATAGAGGATAGAGAGTTGCTTGTAAGGATGAATTTTATTATGAGTGAAGCCCTATTTTAATACAATAAAAACTACTACTTTGGCCAAGTGGCTGACCCATTCTACTATTTCTACTTTACACATGCCCCTTTTTTATTTTGGCAGACTAGAAGAAAACTTACTACTTTGGCCACGTGGCCGACACATTCTACTTACTACGTACACATGGCCCTTTTTATTTTGGCCGACACAGAGAATACAAAGCTTTTTTGTTTTACTTTTCATAAGTTAACTTCTTAAACAGTTAACCCTTTTCACTAAGTCCTATACTTTGCTTAGACATTTATTTTACAACTAATAATGAATAAAACTTTACATATCTTTCTCGAATAGGACTTGAGGATAGTACTCTTCCTTCGTTACATTTTGAGCATATGTGTAACGGTTTATTTGTGTTCAAATTAACTTGCAGTATTTGTTTAATAATTTCCTTCAGAAATAAATCCTTTCAGTAGATGATAAAATCCATTTTTGGACTCTTCATATCTGCTTGCTTACTTCTCGAATTGACGTAGAATCTTGAATGGTCCTCTGGAATATACTCCATATAGCATTTCCATGTAAATCATTATTAGCTAATCTTGTATGATAGTTTAATAACCCAATTATTATTTTATTTGCCATAAAAATGGGTTATCTCAACTTTTGGTATCTCGACTGTTTGTCTTTATCTCTTCGGTATTCTCATCTCTCCCGAGTTAATCCAATTTTTACTACTGGATCATCGATTTATCTCACTGTAGAGTATCTCATGCTGTGGTGATAGAATTTACCATAAAAAAATAAATTCCCTTTTGTAATCTTTTTATATGTTAAAAATTATTTGTTATAACGACCCCCTTACTCGTGTTTAATGATTGTACTATTATCTAATTTTAATTATTTTAGTAGTTTTTATAAATAATTTATGACTTGTAGAATGATTGCTATAAATTGTTAAAATAAATTGAGTTTAATTAAGTTTTATAAAATATAAAAGAAGGAAAATAATCTTAATTTTAAGAAAAATTATAATAATAATAAGATAATAAAATCATAATAACTAATTAGAAAAAAAAAAACAACGGGCAAGCCAATTGAAAAGAAAAAAAAAGGGTTAAAGCTCTACTAACACAGTAGAATAATCACGCATAAATATAAAAATAAAAAAATTAAAACTTTTTTGGCGAAATACTAGAGCGGTGCAAGCAAATGGGAAGTTGTTGTTATTATTTTCATATTCCAACGGCTGCGTTCCGAAGGATATTAATTCGTACCTCAGGTGGAATTTGAGTACTTTTTTCTCTTAGAATTAGTATGTATATGAAATTTAGAAGTTGGACTTGTAGGAATTAAGATCTACATATTGGTATGTGTGTGTGGTTAGTTGAAAAGAAATAATTTACGTGATACATATCTCTTTTAATTAATGTTCAACATTTTGGTTAGGTATTCATTTAATATGATTTGTGAATATGAAAAAAAAAAAAAACAACAATTTTGAAATAGAAAATTAGAAAGGGGTACCCTTGCTTGACAATAATTTGAATGATTCTGGTCAATCATATGTATGATTGAGGTTATAAATGTAATTATTGTTATAAGATGACAATATTTTATAAAAAGAAATAAAGGACTATTATTCGAGGTTCAATATAGTGGTACCTCTTTCCATTTTGATCGTAACTAACTTTGTTGTTTCTTTGAATTTTCTTATATTATTATCTTTTTATGATTCAAGTTTGATATATTATAATATTATTAAATATTATGTGTATTATATTATGTGAAAATTAATAGGGTTGTGTTTTGTGGAAATTATCACTAAACTCAAGGTTTTCGAATTTGAGAAATATGATAGTTGGATATTAATTGTATCAGATAGGAACGTGATTATATTGGGGTTGAAGTTATTGACTATACACTATATATGGTGTTTTTGATTTTGGAATCTTATTGTGGTTAATTTATTACTAGATTTATTTAGTTTAAAGTTCAACAATGGAAACTGACTCAAGTTCTGGATAATTCTTGTTGGATTCACAGGCAAGTGGATTTCTAAACTCTTGTTAAGTGGTATGACATCGTCATTTCCTTGTGGTAATATTTTGAGAGCCATGGGATTGGTGATGGTTTTACTTGTCCCCATTGATTAATTAATATGATAAAAAAAGGGGAAAAAAAAAGGCATGTGATTAATTGGTTATGTTGATTGTGTTGATAAGACAGGGTTGAAGGCTTGTTGAATCATTGGTCGATGTGACTTCATGTTGTGTGGTTGTGACTGGACGATATGAGAAAATGGTCATCTCCTCAATATTTGTGTGATTTGTTATCTGCATTCTTCTGAGGCATTTGTTGTGACAATGTTATGTGCATGAGAAAGAATGGGTACTTAAGAGATGTAACATTTTCGAAGGACGTACGCGCGCCACGACACAGATGCATGGACAAATATATCCCCCATGTGTCCCGGACTGAGAGACAACGGGTGTTATCACTAGGGTCAACAGCTCATTTATACTTGACATTGCCATGCCAGTGCATTGCAATACTTACATTAGTGAACTTGAATATCTATTTTTTACGATCTTCTACCTGCCTTTTCTGCGGAACTTAGATTGATCAATATTGGCTCTTTATTGCGGATAGGTAATTTTGTTGAAGTATGTTGTTGAGGATATGTAATTCTGTTGAAGTGTTCTTGTGTGAGGATATGTAGTTTGTCTAACTTTATTGTTGAGAGCTACGTGCTATGTAAACTGTAAGTTTATAGTTTGGGGGGGTTAATTTTAAATGCAGGTTGTAGTTGTGGAGGTTCTATTGGGGGTGGTAGGATTACCCGTATTTTTATCCCCTTAGCTTGTGTTAGCGTTTTCCTTGCTGGGTACCGTGTGGATTGGTACTCAACCCTGCTACTACATTTTTTTTTGTAGTTACTAGCGCCTGACTTCGTGATATTTCTCTTCTCCCTGATCTGGGTCTTGAGCTTTTAGAGTATTTGTTTGTCGCCTCCCTGTACTTTCCTTTCTCTGGTTTATGAACCTTGTTCTATTCTACAACAAGTTCATTTGAGCCTAGCGTTTCTTTTGAATCATGAATACTTAGAGGCTTGTCCAACGGTGACAACCAGATTTTTGGGGTGTTTTGAATTGAATTATTAAATTTCCTCCTTTTTCCGCATTTAGTGTAGATGGTGTGAATTTTTAGTCTGACTTTTCTTGGTGAAAAAGACGAGTGCCGTCACATTTATTTTTGGGTCTCACAATTTGTTAATCGTATAGATTCCACTTATCTCTTCTCCTGTATATGTATACTGTACGCATAAATCCTAATTATAACAAGTTTTGACTAGATGGGTTTTTTCCTTTGGTTGTGCATCATCGCTGTAACCTTGTAGTTTTTTTGGGTTAAATAATTGGGTCTGTCGGTAGTCGTGGTAGATCTAGGTTTAAGGTTTAAAAAGGTTGTAATTTTGTATATATTTTTCAAATATATGTTTGGGAAATATGGTTAGATATTTGTTTTCTTTATTTAGGGTGGCTGCAATTGGATGTGTGTGGTGTTTGAGTATCTATTATTTGGGATTTTGGAATAAATGATTTTGCGATAGGCATTAATTTGTATTTCTTGGAGTAGTTTGTTCCATATCTCCTGTGCTTGTTACCTTCCAATATAAAACGTTGTGGGTTGTAAGGATTCCAACGTTTCCTTCCTAGATCTGGCTGTTTTACTGCATTTGCCGAACGACGTAGCTCCGCATGTTTTAGTCAGGCTGTTCGCTAGACTTATATCTTTGGGACTTCAGTATCTCTTCAATCGTGTAAAACCCATTTCGTCGTTTTGGGCAACTAGAAATTTTTATGTAGAAAATCCTTTCTGATAGAATTATGGTGTTTTGACTATTCTAATTATACTTCGAATTAGTGGGTAGTTTTACTAATTTATTTAGTTAATGGTTAAAGAATTATTATAATAATAATGGGTCACTTTCAAAACCACTCTTATAATTAGTTATATATATTTAGGAGGGAATATTCGTAGAAGGGAACTAAGGTTTTGCCAAAGAACCCATATGTGGCAGCATCCACGAATTTTGTTCCATCAGTATCAAATTAGAGTTGGATTTTGATGTATTACATGATTGTTTAACTTATTTTTTAGTATAATTTGTATTGGAAAAGAGGGATATTGAATAAACGCTAGAAAAATTAGTGGAGTCGTATTTGATTGTACACAAACTGCTTATTGATATTATATTACTATTGTATGTTCTGATTGGAAAGGAAAAGTGTTTCAATTTTATTTCTGCTGTTACTACTGTTGTGTTTTGTCGTAATTTATATAGTTTTTACTCTTGCTGTACATATTTTATTCCCTGTTGCGAATTCTATTCCAACATCTTCCAATAGAATAGTAATGATTTATCTTATGTCTATCTGTAATGCTACTATAATTTGGCATTATTATAAATTTAATTTTTGAATATTAGATTTCCTTTTAACTACTGCCTAATTATGCTTTTTTATATAGGTGTATATTCTATCATCTGCTAAATATATGTCAATATGTGTATGCTATTCCTTCTCTAAAAACAATCTTTTATCATATTTTCTTCTTTCTGTTCCTCCTAATGGTATGTATTTTATAGGTGTTTGTAAGCTTTTATATCTTGTATTTTTTTATTTATTAATTTCCTCTTATTTAGTATAGGTTTATTTGTTATTTGTGCTTTTTTCCTTGTGTTATATTACACATCATGATCTGTTCTTTCTGGCTAACTACATAATATTCTCTTTTTGTCTTTTAAATAATCAATTTCTTATTCATCGGTACTTCAAGTATTTTTTGAAACTTATCCTAATTCTTTCCTTTTATTTGTTAACAACTTGTATTATCAATATAATTTTGTTGTTCTGATAATTATTCATTTTTGATAAGCTTCTTTTAGATATATTTTTATATCAGCTTTCGACAATTATATTTCTTCATCTATTTTCATCATTACTAGATTTAATATTTTCTTCTTCATTTTCAGTTTTCTATATCTGAGACTTCATATATACTATCCTTTTCACTTAATTCATAGTCTAATAATCTATTTGCATTATTCATAAATTATCTATAAATTATTTCTGCAATCGTTTTCTTTTAGGTCTTTGGTAATTTCAGCTCTGGCTACATTCCTATCTCCGCATGATAACAAGTTATTGTTGATATTTTTCTTTTTGGACTATTGACCTTTGTATTTATCAATTTTTTTAATAATATCTTTGTCTTGGTTGTTTATATTTATACCTAGTTTTAGAGTTTTTCTATAATTTTTATATCTCTTAGGTTTTGCTTTTTATAATATTATTTGTGCACACAATTGTGTGCTTTTTATTTTTGCAACAAGCTAAATTTTTTAATTAGTACTTTTTCCATGGTTTGATTTTTTGTTTTTGTTCTTCACATGTTGTTATACACCATTGATGGTAACAATTTTCTTCAGCTCCTACAGTATCTTTTAATCCTTCATCATTCCCAATCTTAATTATTTTTGTACTAAATGTTTTGGTAATTTTGTAATATATGTTTTTTATTTATTTTGCTTCTTTATACAATCTTTCCTTTGTAATAATAGTTATTTTTGAATGCACAATGTGTATTCTTTTATAATAACCCTTTTACATATAGCTAATTTTGTCATAAGTTGTCTATTTATTATTTTTTCTTTTTCTCTATTTTGTTCTTTATTTCTGTGTCAATACCTCCAAATTCATTCTTATTGCTAGTTCATATTTCTCTAGTCTATCTATATTTGTTGTTGATTGGACATCTATCCATTTTTTTATCACCTCTAAGTAGTTCTAGACTTTCGGGGTAAATTGTTCTATCCATAATTTTTTTTCTTCCCCAATGTTTCTTTCTATGTATTTCCGGTTCGCTTTTCTTTCTTTGTTGTTATTTTGTTAAATCAATTAGTGTGTTTTAATATTTTCCTGTCCCTAGTAACTTGCTTTAAATTTATAATCCGTAACACAATCTAGATCCAAGAAATTATATTTGTTCAGTTATTGTGTTTAGTGTCCATTTTTTTTATTAATCTGCTATTCCATATTGCGTTCATTCTATCTATTGTTCATAATTTCTGTATAATAAGTTTTGTGCTTTCCTTTTAGACTACTTCCTGGCACTATTTATGGGACTGATATTGTCTGGAGTTTTAATCTTGCTGTACTGTTCGATTCATATCTCCTGTATTTAATTCTACTTTTTTCGGCTTATTTATTTGTTCTATAATTTCTGTGTATTTTTCGTATTCATTATTTCTGATTTGGATCGTTTTGTTGTATCTGATTCATTTATTTCATCTATTTCATTTTACTTCAAGGTTTTCCTTCATTTTTGTTTCATCATTTCATTTATTTCATTAGTTAATTCAAATCTTTATCTTTTTGTCTGTTTTCTTTTCCTTTGTGAATGTCGATAATAGTTTTAACTTAGCTAATTCTTGTTCTAATTCACTTATTCTTGTATTTTTTATTTTCTTTAATGTTTTACTACTTCTTGCTTTGCGTGTATTTTTATTTTTTTCAATCTCTCTTGATTTGACTATTTCTTCTTTTTCTTTTGGCTATTCTTACCAATAACTGTCCAATTATCTTCTAATTTTGCTGTTTCGTTTTCTAATTTACTTTAATTATTTCCTATTTTTTATATCTTCTTCCTACGTTTGAAAAATATTATTTTTTATTGTTTAATAATCCTCATGGTTTTCATATGTCTTTTCGTGTACTCGAAATTCTTATTTATTGCCCCCCCCCCCCCCAAAATTAAATAAAAAAACCTTTTGTAAATTAGATTATTTGTATAACCTATATTCAAGGCAATCATTTGTATTTTCAACATAAATAACTTTTTCTTGTGCTAATATTGATTTTTGACATACTCCTGCTAACATATTTTCTTTTACATCTTCTTCCTATGTTGTAGTTGTTTGCATTTTTTCACACTAATTTTTCTATCGTTGTTGCTTATATATTTCTTTATTCATATCCTTTTTTAAATAACAACTATTTATATTCTGTTTTTTGAAATTATATTAATCAAATTCTTTGTCTTTCATTACTTGTTTTAGTGAGTTGTGCTAATTCATATTCTATGATAAGGTTTTAACTTTCTCCGGATTTTTTCACACTTTTCTTTCTATTTTATAGTTTTTGTCTCTTAGTTGTTTTGCTTGATGTTGTCTTATCCTTGATGAAATATTGTTTTATACATATTCTTCTTAAGTGGTTCTAATCTTGTATTTCCTTAGCGTTTTATAATATTTCTAATATTCTTTTCCTTTAGTTCTCAAATAATCGGATAAATTTCAATTAATAAGTTTTTCCTATAGTTTTATAGGTTTTTACTTAGTTTCTTTCTAATCGGTATTACAGTTAATATATCATTGATCTATGAAATTTTCTAGATCATCAATATAAGTCTATTCAAAATTGTTATCAGATAAAAATCATCTTGTAGAACTATTCAGCCCATCCTGGGTTGTTATTTCTATTACTCTCATATGTTAATAATTCACTATAAATTGTTCTTTTTATATCAGTATTCAGATTTTTCATTATAGAATCTTATATTTTATATTAACAATCCGTCATCTAATAGGTAGGAGGTTCATTTAATATTCATATTTCGCTAAATTTTTTCCTTCCACCCCGTTAATAATTATACTTATTTATTATGTAATAAAAATGGTTTAATCATCATCTTCGTCTAGTCATTACTACTACATTTTCTTTCTTTGCTCAGTTACCCTAACATCACCTCACTTTGTTTACACTCCCTTAAACTAAAACACCTTCTGGCCTATGGGTTCAAAGAAGAACCCTAGGATGGCATAGTCTGGGCATAACCTATTCGCAAATATTCTGTAGCAAACTTTCTAAAGATGGTTCTTATAAAACATTATAAAACTATGATAACAATTATAAATTACAAGAGATTATCATGATAAATCATTTAGGCTACTCCATGATTTTAAATGAGTTACCTTTTTCTGTAGATTTGTTGATTCATTTTTGTTTTTCCATATCTTAATCTTTATTAACTAGCTCTGATATACACCAATTTTGGGTGGAAGCGGAATTTTTAAAAGTAGTAGAGCCGAGAGAGTGCAGAGGAGAGTTGATTCGCAGTAGCTGTTTAGTCCTGAGAGGAACATCCCTCTATTTCTACAACGATTTTAGTACTTGGCCAATAGGAATTAACGACATCCTTTACACACTTGGCCTTTTATATTATTTGGCCGACCGTAAATGCAAATACTTTAAAATAATAATGGCCCTTTACTTTATTTAAAGGGCCGCACTACGTTTTACATATGCCCACCTTATCTTGGCCTACACAAAACGACTTACTCAATTCTAACTTTAAATTGAATATATTTAATAGTAATCTCCCTTATTTTCTTTTGTTGTACCTGAATCCTCTACTTTTTTGTTATCCAAACCTTGTACCTGTGTATTATCTGTTCTTACCAATTAAATTTATGTAATAATATATGGTTCAAATGCTAATAAACATTTATATAATGCAAATAACTCTTTTCTATTTATTTCCCATTTTGTTTGTGCTTATGTATAAGATCCTTAATAGTATCTGCAATGGTGTTCCATTTTTTCTTGATCGTATTTATATTTTAAAACTCCTCCATAAATATGATCACTTGAATCTGTTTAAAATAACTAAAAGAAGAAATACATGAAACATTGAAATAGACATTTGAGTACTAAAGCAACTAACTAATACTTCTTCTTGCATTAGGAGTAAGAAATTCCAAGTTGGTCCCTCGGGAACTCGAACTTGGTGATAGGAAGGGATATCTTAAATACATCTACTAGATGATATTCGATTTGTACTAAACCAGAATCGCTCTCCTTTTCTCTGCACATCACTCGAGAAAAAAAAATTGACATTGAATTGTTTAGTCTTTTCGTAGAACACTTGATTATGCAAAATGGCTATTGCATCTTGATTATCAACATGTACCTCAGTATTGTTTTTCTCCATATTAAAATTAGGAAAGTTTTTCTCACCAATTAAGGTTTGAATTATTACTGAAGTTGCAGCTACAAATTTATCCACTACTGTGGATTTGCCAAAGTTTCCTGCGTTTTATACACCAAGGAAAAAATACGTGATTCCCTGAAATAAAGAGTATCTTGATGTGGACTTTTATATCGTCAATGATCAGGCCCAAATCAATTGATGAGAATCCATTTAGTGTTTGAAGTCCCACAATTCTTGAATTTGACCCCATATTCAATAAATACGTCATTATCTTATAATTCTTTTCGCTTCCGGCAAAGGCATTTTATAGACCAAGCATTCTTTTTATATAAATCTTGATAATAAACTTACATAAAATAGAAATACTCGGTCTGTAGCAGTGAGTGATATACATTTTTTCCCCCCCCCCCCCCCCCCCCCCCCAAACATCAAATAAATCTTCTGAAAAGTTTTTTATTAAACTTTATCAGTTTCAATCAGCTTGTTGAACTCTTCTTTGGATCATGGTGTGGTTGTTTCCTTGAAATTTTTTAATATGAATTTTCTTGAGTATCTCTCCAGGCAACTTGTGTGATGAAAATATAAAAATTGATCACAAACCTTTGGCTTGGTATTTCCAATTCTCAAGGAAGTATGTCTGTCACGACCCAAAAAACCGAGCCCGCGAAGGCACCCACACTTACTCTTCTATGTGAGCAAATTACCCAAATCTAAAACACTAAATTCAATATTTTTAATATCAACAGAAAGTTAATGCGGAAGAGTTAAACTAATATAAAAACCAATTAAATAAATTCTAAAATTCAACATTTATTATCCCCAAAATCTTATAGAGTCATCACCAAAAGAAACATCTATGATAAAAATTATATAAACTAAGAGGTATTCCCAAGAAGCTAACTAAAACAACCAAAAGCTAGTCCATTGCCGACTTCAGGGATCAAAGAATGAGGAAGAAGATCCAGCCAAGCTAGAAAGGCTTACCTCACCTGAAATCGGTGTAATGAAGACTGGCTGAAGTAGTTGAGGTTGAGTTGAAGGACGAAGGGTATGCTTTGCTGCACTACAATAACAAAGAAAGAAAACATTACAAAGTAGGGGTCAGTACAAAAACACGAGGTGAGTAAGGTCTCACGGTCAACTCAAAAATAGAAAACAATTAGTATATCAAATAATATCATAAATCAAACTACAATACTCAACAGTTAGCAACAAAAAGTTATATACTCATTAATAAGCACTGCAAAGTTCACGCATGAGGACTTCAAGCCTCAATGCCATACCATTGGGAATTCAGGTTTCATTAGATTGAGGTATATTAACGTCTTCCAAAGATTCATATGCTTATTTCTTCTCGTGTCGGTACGTGAAACTCAGATCACCTATTCTATGTGTCGGTTAGGTGACACCCGATCCCCTAATTCTACGTGTCGGCTCGTGCACCCGATCCCCGAATCTACGTGTCGGTTCGTGACACCCGATCCCCTAATTCTACGTGTCGGTTCATGACACCCGATCCCCTAATTTACGTGTCGGGTTCGGCAACCGATAACCTAAGTCTACGGGTCGGTTCGTGACACCCGATTCCACTACTCTATCACTTTAGTTCATCAAGCCTTCTTTATACCAAGGCATCATCAATATCTTAAACAAGGAACAGATTAGGGTTGTTCAAGATTTAGGATTCAATAGCTTATCATGCTATTTTATCACAATTACGTAATCACATTCATACAAAGCATTACAATTAAGCAGTATAGAAGGGTTTACGAATTACTTACCCAATACATAGCATTCGCTATTAAGAGTTCACTAAAAATAGCATTAAAAAACCATAACCTACCTCACCGAAGAATCGCGATATCAACAAGCTATCTCCACCAAAGCTGGCGTTCTTCCTTCTCTCTCAATAGATTGTTTTTTCCCCCTCTGTCTCTCTCCGTTCTTCTATTTTTTTTATTAAAAAACCCCTCTTTATTTTACCCTAATTAAAAACAATAATTAAGTATATAAAAGATGAAAAGTAACCCCACTAATTAATTTAAGGTTATCTCCTTTAACCCTCAGAAAAATGGATTAGTAATATTTCAACATTACCTTTATAATTATAAGCAGGAATAGTCCAAAACGGCCCCTCCTTAAAACATTTAACAGAATTTGACGAGCCTTGGGATTGACGTTAGCCTGTGACGGGGTCGTGCCTGCGACGGTCCCGTCGTTGCGAGTCGGGTCACAAAAATCAGGAGATTGAAATTTACTGAAGGGCCTGTGACGGGTCCGTCCTGCCATTCCATCACAGATTTCAGAGAGTCGATTCAGTACCCAAATTCCAGAAAATCTAAGTGGTTTGGAAAGAGACCCCCCACGACGTTCCAATCGTGACCATTGCGGTCCGTCGTTGATATCCGTCGTCTCAGCCAGTTTTCCAGAAATAAAATTTGTGCCTCAAACCGACTAAACAGGTCGTACATAGATACCCAATTTACCACGTTCGTCCTTCAAACGATTCACGAGAAGGAAAAAACAAGAGTGAAAAGGAGTACCTAAATTTGTAAACAGGGCTGTGGGTATCTTTCTGGCAATCAGCCTCCGTCTCCCAAGGGGCCTCTTCAAAATGGTCGATTCTTCCAATTGGACTTGGATGGAGCAATCTTCCCTTGATCTCCCTTGCGAATTTCTCTATCTACATGGCAACAGGTTCCTCCTCATAAGAACAAGTTCTCATCAAGAAAACTGAATCCCAACGAATGAGGTCGTTTCCATCCCCTGGTATCTTTTCAACATAGGACACATGAAATATCAGGTGCACTATGATAGCCCTGAGGCAAGGCTAAATTCATAAGCACCTCCCCTTAACCCGCTTCAAACTTTCAAATGGGGACAATATACCCGCGAACTAAGCTGACCATTTTACCCAAATCGCATTTCACACCCATTCATCGTGATGAATGACACCGTCAGAAGACTTGCTCACCCTCCTATGGAACGCCAAGTCATAACAGTTCGATCTGCATTACTCATTTGCCTACTTTGAGCCGCCTAAAAGCTTTTCTTGATATATTTCAAACTTCTCTAATGAATCCCTCAAAAGGTCAGTACCCCAAGGTCTAAAACCTAAATGCATATTAAAAACCAACCAATGGGAGGACTTAACCATCTCCTCCCATACAATGCTTCGAAGGAGGACATATCATACTTGAGTGATAACATTATTGTATGAAAACTCGATAAGGGTTCGGCAGTTTTTATCCCAATGACCACCAAAAATTTTTTTTCCCTATGACACATTGCCACGAAACATTCTTCAACACCCTGAATTGTTCGCTAGACGGCCCATCGGTAGAGGGTGAAATGGTACTAAGGTCCAACCTAGTACCTAATTCAGCATGCAATGTTCTCCAAAAAACTCGAAGTAAACTGCTACTCTATAGGATATGATGGAAAGTGGAACTCCATGAAGCCGAAACAATTTCTGAGATATAGATTTTTGGCTAACTTCTCTGCAGTGTAGGTCACCTTGACCGGAGAAATGAGCAGATTGAGTTAATCTGTCCACAATTACCCAAATCGAGTCAAACTTCTTCAATGTCTTTGGAAGAAGCACCCAAGACGAAGTCCTTCCAATCCGTTCCCATTTTCCATTCAGGAATGGGCATTCTCGAAGTGTTCCTCGGGCCTCTGTGTTCATACTTTACTTGCTGACAATTTGGAAATTGGCAACAAAAATCAAAACAATGTCGCGATTCATTCTACTTCATCCAATAAAAGTGTTGCTTTAGGGTCCCACAGTAAATCTTGGTTGCCACCAGGTGTATATAGAATATCCGGAACTATGAGCCGCGGTAAGAATAGTGTGGATCAATCATCAACAAGGGGGCACACCATACCCTTCCCTTAATTCTCAAAACACCTTCCTCATCCCATTTATCGCTTCTTTCAGCCTCTCCTCGCAACCCCACCATATCCCGAATCCGGCTTAGTTTTCTCATCATCAAAACTGTTTGTCCTTGATCTTGTCCAGAAAAGAAGATTCTCGCCTCCACACTGGCCACACAATCCTCCCTTTGCCGCAGGAAGGGAAAACGCAGAAAGAGGAGAAAGGAATCTAAAGGGGGGAGGGGGGAGGGGAGAAAAAAGCGGTAAAAGGGGAAAGGGGTTGAAGGGGAATGGAAGGTGAGAGGGAAGTAGGGAAGAAAAAAAAAGGGAAAATGGAGGAATGGAGGAAGGAGAAAAAAGGGGGGTTATAAGGATAGGAAGAGGAGCCAAAGGAAAAGGAAAGGGGGGGGAAGGAGCGGAAGGGGGGGAGAAAGGAAGGAGAAGAATGGAAAAAAGGGGAGGGAGGACACATAACTCGGGATGGGCTAGGGGAATGGGGGGAGGGGCTAGAGTGGAGGGATGAGACGGAAAAAGAAGGGGAAGGAAGTGGGAAGGGGGGGAGGGGAAGGAAGGGGGAGGAAGGGGAGAAGGAAAGGGGGTGGGAAAAAAAAAGAGGAAAGGAAAGAAGGAAAAGGGATGAAGGGAATAAAAGGGTGGGGAGAAAAAAATGGAGGAGGAAAAAGTGGAAAAGGGACGAAGAGGAAAAGGGAAAAGGCGGGAGGGGAAGGGAGCACAAGAAAGGGAAATGAAGAGGGAGTGAGGTGAAAGGAGGAAGGGAAAAGTGGTAGGAGATAAAGGAAAAGGGGGAAGGGGAGAGAGGGACGGCAAGAAGGGGACTGGACCGCAAAGAAAGAATCATGGTAGGGGGGAAGTGGAGTAGGTGGGTGTTTAGGGAGGGGATGGTCAGGTAGCGACGGCTAGGTGGAAGGGAAGCAAGAAAGGTACTGGCAGGGGAAAAAAGGGGGGGGCCAAAGGCGGAAAGGAGGTAGGAAGAGGACAGGGGGGGGGGTGGCGAACGGAAAGTGGAAGGGAGGTTAGGAGAGGGGAGGGTAAGGAGAAGGAGAGAAAGAATAAAAGTAAAAAGGAAGTAAGGAGGGGGGAAAACGGGAGTAGGATGAGGGGGGGGTAAGAATAGGAAAAGGAAAGAAGAGGAGGAAAGTGAAGAGGGGGGATAGGGGGGGAAATGAAAGAAAAGGGGAAAAACAGGAGGGGAGGAGGGAATGGGTTCGGAAAAAGGAAGGAGGAAAGGGGAGGAGGGAATAGAAGGAGGTGTGAAGGGAAGGCGGGAAATAAAAGGAGGGGCAAGGAAAAGGAAGGGGATAAAAGGAAAGGGGGTGGGGGAGGAAGTGTGGAAAAAAAAGGAGGGAAGGAAAGGAGATAAACAGGACCAGAAAAAGGGAGGAAAGGAAAAAGGAGCGGATGGACAGCGGAGGCAGGTAGGGAAGGTAGAAAGGGACCAGGTGAAGGAGGAAAGGGAAAGGAGAAAAAAGGGGAGGAGGGAATAAAAGGGAAGGAGAAAGGAAGAGGAAACGGAAGGTGGGGGAAAGGGAAAAGAGGGAGGAGGTGGGGAGGAGGAACGGTGGTTGGATAAGGATAAAGGGGGAAAGGTGAAAAGGGGGAGGGGAAGGAGAGGGAGGAAATGAAGTAATAAGGAACCCGGATGGGCAAAGGGGGGGGGAAAAGGAGGAGAGGAGAGGAGGAAAAAATGAAGGAACATGTGAAATTAAAAGGGAATAGGGGAAAGTAAATTGGCAGTCAAATATTTATTTAATAAAAAAAAATTTTATAGCCGATTATGTTGAAGGAAGTGGGAAAAGAAAGGATAAAAACGGAAATGAAAAAGGAAGGGTACAAAGGGAGGAAAAAACGGAAGGAATGGCATGAGGGAAGAAGGCTGCGAGGGAGAAGGAGAAATAGGAGGGGGGAAGGAAAATGACAGGAGGAAAAAGGGGAGGAAAGGAGGACGGGGGGAAAAAAGGAGTGTAAGAGGGGAGGGGGAGGATGGAATGGGTGGGAGGAAGGAAGGAGGAAAAAAAGGGGGAAAAAAGGGGAGTGATAAGGAGGGGAAAAGAGAGGGTGAGGAGGAGGGAAATAAAAGGAAGGAAGGGGAGGGAGGGATGGGGGATTAGGGGAGGCCCCAACGGAGGAAGGGAAAGGAAGAAGGAAGGAGGAAGAAGGAAAACAGGAAAAGGGTAAAAAGGAAAAGGAAAGAAGGCGGGGAAGGAAAGGGAAGGGGGGGCAGGAGGGGGAAACAGGAATAATATGAAAAGGAAAGGAAGGAGAAAAAGGAAAAGGGAAGGGGTGGAGGGAGGAGAAAAAGGGCGGGAAGAAAGACGGAAGGGTGGAAAGGAAGGAAAGCTGAAAAGGGTAAGCATGGAAAGGAGGAGGGAAAGGGGAGGGGGTAGGAGGGAGGGGGGAAAGTGAAATAGGAGAATGGGGGGGGGCAGAAGGGAAAGGTGAGGGAGGTAAAGGGAACAAAGGAAGGGGGAAGATGGGAGAAGAGGACTAGGTAATAAAGGGGGAGGGGCGGCCGGCTATAGGCAAAGGAAAAAGGAACAATAAGAAACCTTAATGGGAAATAAAGGCGAGGAGTGAAGGAGGAGGGAGGCAAGGGGGAGGAAATGGAAACTGAAAGGAAAAAAGGGGTGAGGCGGGGGTGGGAGAAGAAAAAAAAAGGAGGAGGAGGGAAGGAAGGGGGAAGGAGGAAGGAGGGGAGCAAAGGAAAAAGGGGGGGGAAAAAGGGAAATTAAAAGTGGTGGTATTGGGGTGTTTGGGAGGAACAGGTGGAAGGGGGGAACGGGGAGGGTGGAGGTAAATGGCAGGAACAGGTCAAGGGGGTGTCGGGGTGGACGAAGGTGCGGGGAAGGTTGTAAATGGATGGGAGAAAAAAGATAGAGGCGAAACAGGAGAAAAAAGGAAGGAAAGGAGGAAACTGGATGAGGAAGGATCAGAGGGGGTAAAGAAAAAGGAAAAAGGAAGAGGAAAAGGATAAGGAAAATAGAGGGACGGATAGGGAAATGGAGGGGTTAGATGGGGGGATGAAAGGAGAGGAAGAAAATTGAGGAGGGGAGGAAGACGGAACAAATGGAGAACGAGGTAAAACGGTGGCAAAAATGATGACAGGGAGTAAAAAGGGGAGCAGGAAAAGGAACAGAAAAAGAAAAAAAGGGCAGGGAAAGAGGAGGGGGTGAAAGAGAAAACAGTGAGGCAGTAGTGGGAAAAAAGAAGGAAGGAAAAGGAGGAGAGGAAAGGGAAAAAGGGGGGGACAAGGAATGGGAGAGGGGGAAAAAACGGGGAAGGGGGAAGAGATAAGGATGGATGGAGGAGGAGGAATAGGGAAAGGAGGGGAGGAATTGGGGGTGAGGAATCGGAAAGGAAAAGAGAAAGGAAAATAGGAGAAAGGATAAAGGAGGGAGGGGGGAAAAAGGATAGGGGAGGCGGAAAAAGGGGGAAGGAGGAGGAAAAGGAAAAAATATACAAGGTGAGAAGGATAGAGGAAATGGTGAGGAAAGGGTGAGGAAAAAAAGAGGGGGAGGCGGAGGAAGAGGAAGGGAGGAAAAGGGATCAAGAAAAAAAGGAAGGGAAGGAAAGGAGGAAAAGGGGGGAGGGTAGAAATAACGGGATTGGGAAGGGAGGATAAAGGGGGAATTGGAGTGGTAAAGGGAAAGGGGGGGAGGCAGAATGGTATGAAAGGGAGGAGGAGGAAGGGATGGAAGAAAGGACAGGGGAAGAGTGGGCGTAAGGGAGAAGGGAAAGGCCCTAATGAAATGGGGGCAATAAGGAAGGAAAGTGAATGGGAAAGGGGAAGGGAAAAAGGAGGGAGAAGGAGGAAGGGAAGGAAGGAGGGGAAGTAAGACGGGAGGAGGGAGGACAAAACAAAGGAATGGGGCAGGTGGAAAGGAAAAACGAGGATGGAGGGGGGAGGGAGAAAAAAGGATAAGGGGGAGGAGTGAAACGGGAAGGGGATGGGAGGAAGGTAAGAAAGGAGGAGGTAGGAACAGGAAAGAAGGAGTAAAATGAGGAGGAAGGAAGAGGGGAAGGGAGAGGAAAACGGGGGGAGAGGAAAAGGGGTAGGAAAAAAAATAAGGGGAAGGGGAGGGGGAAAAAGAAAGGGAAAACAGGAGGAAGAGGGATGAAAAGAAAGGAGCGAAGGAAGAGGAAGAAAATTAGGGGAAAGGAAGAAGGGTGGGGAGGAATGAAAAGAACACAGGGGAAAAGGTCAAGGGGAAGTAAGGGAGGAGGAGGGATGAGAGTAAAAGGGAGGAAAAGGAAGGGAAAAGGAGGAGGGAGACAAGGGAGGGAAAAAAAGGAAACGGTAAGGAGTAACGAAACAATGGAAGGAGGAGGCAGGGGACGGAAGGAAACGAACAATAGTGGAAAAAGTGGAAAAAAGGAGGAAAGGGTTGGGAAAATAAAAGAAAAGGGACAACACGAATACAAGGGAGGAAAGAAAGGACGGGGGCCTAGCGAGGACAGGAGGGGGAAAGAAAGAAACGAAAGGAAAAGAAAAAGATGTGGGAATGGGGAGAAAAAGAAGTGAAGGGTGGGTGAGGGGAAGGGGAGAGGAAAGGATGGAGGAAAGGGTAGAAAAAAGAAGGAAAGGAAAACTTGTGTAGTGTTTGTGGTTTGCGGGGTTGTTTTATTAGGTTGTTTTGTGTGGCGGGATTTGTTTTGGTAAATTGGTGGTTTGTGTAGTGTGTTGAGGAATTTGGTTTATGTGGGTTGTAAACAAAAGGAGGGAAAATTTTAATTAAACCAGCGTGCGTTTCTTATTGTAGTAAATTATATTAATTAGTTGACTTAGCCAGTGTCTGAACTCTTCTACCAATGGGCGTCAGAAACTTGTCAGTGGGATAAAACTAACCATGCTCCCTGCTTTTACTACTTAAGGCGTCTGACCATAACAATGGTTTTCCTGGGTGATACAAGATGGTAATATCGTATAGTCCTTCAGGTAGTGGCCATCACATCTCCTCTGTCTCAAATTCAAATCTTTCTGAGTAAAGGCATACTGTAGGGCTACGGTGATCCGTTATAGACTTCACAACTTTAACCCCATATAGATAGTGTCGCCATTGCTTTAATGCAAAACACTACCGCAGGCCAAACTCCCAAATAGTTGGGTCGGATAATTAAGTTACCAGCACCTTTAATTGCCTCGAAGCATAACGCAATTACGTTCTTATCTTGCATTAGCACTACACCAAACCAGAATAGGCGCTTCAAAATACACACAAGTTCTGCCCTCTCTGGCAAGGTAAGGGAAGGTGCAGTAGTAGAGGTCTTGAGTTTCTGAAAAGCTTCCTCGCATTATTCGACCATACAAATGGAACATTTGCTTAGTCAAGTTCATCAATTGGAAGCAATTAGAAGAGAATCCTTGACAAATCGACGGTAGTAACTGGCTAAACCAACAAAGTTCTTCTTTCTGACACCTTAGTATGTCTTACCCAATTCTCATACTTTTGATATTCAAGGATCCCAATCACTCCATCCTTAGAAAACAACGTGCCCCTAAGAAGAGACACTGAATCTAGCCAAAAAACTCCACACTTGGAGGGAATTTGGCATAAACAGCTTCTTCTCCGCAAATTTCCAAACAAAAATCCTTCAAATGCTCCCCATGTTTCTTCTTACTATTGGATATATCAGTATATCATAAAATTAATAAGATCACAAAGAGATCAAGATAGGCTGCTTAAAAAATCCCGTCATCAAGCTCATGAAAAGCAAGCAGGGGCATTCGTTAGTCCAAAGGGACATTACCAAGAATTCATAATGCCCATACTGTTCAAAAAGCAGTCTGTGGCACATAGCTTGCCCGTATTTTCAATTGATGATAACCAGACCTCAAGTCAAATCTTAGAGAATACACAAGCACCTTGTAAATGATCGAACAAACATCAATGCGAGGAAGAGGATACCTGTCTTAACAGTTACTTTTATTTAGTTGCCGGTACTCTATGCAACCATCGAAGATACCATCTTTCTCTTCACAAACAAAATAGGAAGAAGCAAGGGGAAGCAGCGGTCTAATAAATCCCTTCCCTAACAATCTTGAAGTGGGTTTTAACTCCCTAACTCTGTTGGAAACCATTCTATAAGGGGGTATAGAAATGGGGCGAGTACCCGGTCAAGATCGATGCAGAAGTCAATAGCTCTATCTGGTGGCGTACCAGGAAGGTCTGCAGGAGCGAAACACATTTAAAAACTCGCGGACTATCGAAACCGACTCAATTGAGGTACTTGGGTAGTATCATCCCGGAGGTGTTGTGCCAAGAAAAAAAACTAAACAACCCTACTAACCATGCTCTTAGCACGAAGAAAGGAGACGATACGAACCGGATTGAAGTGTAGTCACCCTCCCACGCTAACGGATCTTCCCAGGCTTGGCTGCGTTTCACATTTTTTTGTTAGATTACAATCCAAGATTTCAAAATTTGGAGAAAGCCAAGTCCTACCCAGAATAACATCGGAAATCAACCATTTTTTTTTTTCTAATATAACCAAGTCTACAGGAGTATTGCTTCCCCACAAAAGTCACAAGACAAGACCTTATACACCCCTTTCCAAAATAACCAGGACTCACCAAACTAGAGTAGAAAACACGGAATGGGCATGTCAAGAAATCACAATGTAAAATTAGGTACCATTAGCAAATGAGGAAGATACATATGAAAATGTAGAGCCAGGGTAAAATAATAAGGAAGCCATACAATCACCAACCAAAAGATACCTCTGATAACAGCATCCGATGCCCCGCCTTAGGGGACCGCCCAGGGGAAGTGAGCAATGGGCCCTATCACCTGTCTGCACGTTTGCCCACATGTTTTGCTGTAGTGACTCCCAGTTGGCCAGTTACCCCGGCCGTTTTGGTTGACCACCATACCTCGGCAACCACGTCTCCAGAATAACGGCCCTACCATGACCACCTCTACCTCAGCGATTGGGGCGGGTCTATAAACTCTGTTTGGACAATTTCTCCTATATGTTCCAGGCCTCCCCATATCATAAACACTCCTGGAGTCAAGCATAGGTCTCTCAGAGAAGTGTGACCGGTCTGAGGTGGGACCCCCACTACCGTCTGTAGTGAAGGACTGAAATGGCGGACGAGTAACTTCTGAACCCGGTTCATTTAGAGTAAGAACCATAAACTCCACCTCCCCTTTCGAAAACTTTTGGGATGTCGATACCATGGTTGTGAAGTCTCGGCTTCACTCCTTCCACTTCTAATCATGAGTCTTACCACTTCTGGAAAGGATTTGCCGTAGCCGTACCTGTAGGGATGAAAATCCGCAATTCTGACCTCAACCCCTCACAACAACGGAGGAATCCGCTTGGTGGACTGAAACAAAGTTGGGTGGCATAACTGGATAATGCGCAAAAAAACTTAGCCTCATATGCAGTTAACCGAATTCTACCTTGCTCAGGCTCAAGAACTCTCTTTTTCCTATCCCTCAAAGTACGGGGGATATATTTCTCCATAAACAAGCTAGAGATGAGCCAAGTCATAGGTGGTGCCTCTGTTGGTTGACACTAACATGTGACCGCCACCACCATTTTGGCGTTCCCTTGAACTGATAAGTCACAAACTCAACACCAAAAAACCGTTTCTATAACCCATCTGTGTAGTAAGCTCATGACAGTCAACCAGAAAGCGTAGGCATCCCTCAGATTCAGCCCCTTGAATATTGGAGGTTTCAATTTCAAGAACTTACTGAAAAGTTTCATGCTGATAATTTTGTCTTATAGGCCCGTGGTCAGGCGAGGAAACGTGCTATTTCCAATGAGGCATCTATGTGGGAGCCATAGATCGCCATGTTGTACCTCCGGAAACCCGAGCCCAGACTGGCACCCACACTTTACCCTCCTATGTGAGGCGAACAACAAATCTAAACCTAAAATTCAATATAATATCAACAGAAAGGAATGCGGAAGAATTAACTCATTAATAAAAAACCAATTCAGTACATTCTAAAAATTCAACATCTATTTATTCCCCAAAATTTGGGAAGTCATCACACAAGAACATCTATGATCAAGATACTAAACTAAGATTATTCCAAGAAAGCTAAAATAAACAAAAGCTAGTCATGCCGGGGAACTTCAAGGGCATCAAGGACATGGACGAAGAGATGCCAGTCCAAGCTAGAGCATATCTCACCCTGAAAATCCGGTTGTTGTATTTGTAAGAGACTGGCTAGAGTGCGTTGAGTTGAAGACGACGGTATGTTTGCTGCACTCCACATACATCAAGAAAGAAACATACAATAGGGTCAGTACAAAACACGAGTACCTATGTATCATCGGCAACTCAAATAGAGCAAAACAGTATATATCAAATAAATATCATAAATCAACTACAATACTCAAATGTGTAGCAACAAACAAGTTCTATACTCATTAATCAGGCAACTAACCAAAGTTCACCCATGAGACTCAAGCCTCAATGCCATACCTTTTGGAATTAGGTTAATTAGAATTGAGTATATTAAGTCTTCAAGATTCATTACGCGCTTATTTCTCTCGGTCAGTACGTGAACACTCCGATCCCTAATTTTACGTGTGTTCGTTACACCCGATTCCCCTAATTATATGTGTCGCTCGTGGACACCCGATCCCTAATTCTACGTGTCGGTTTCTGGACACCCGATCCCCTAATTCTACTGCGGTTCGTGGACACCCAATCTCCCTAATTCTACCTGTCGGTTGTGACACCCGATCCCCCTAATTCTACGTGTCGGTTCGTGGACACTCGTCCACTACTTCTATCACTTTAGTTTATCAAGCTCCTTTTATACCAAAGGCCCTTCATCAATCTCATAACTAGGAAGATTAGGGTTGTCAAGATTTAGGATTCAATAGCTTCATCATGCTTTATTTTATCACAAGTACGTAATCACATTCATACAAGGCATACAATTAAGCTATAGAAAGGGTTAACAATACTACCCAATACATATCATTCATTATTAAAGAGTTTACTCACGAAATAGCATAAAAACCTAACCTACCTCCACCGAAGAATCGCTGATCAAGATCACAAGCTATCTTCCAAAGCCTGCGTTCTTCCTCTCTCTCGATCGATCGTTCCCCTCTCTCTCTTTTCTCTGTGCTTTCGATTTTCTTATTCAAACCCTCTTTCTTTTACCCTAATAAAATTATCATAAGTATAAAAGATTACAAAGTAAACCATAATTACTTTAAGGTTATATCCTTTAACCCTCAAGAAATTGGATTATTAATATTCAACACGAACTTAAATTATAAGCAGAAATAGTCAAAAACGCCCCTTTAAAACATTTAACCGGAAAATCCGAACCAGCCTGGGATTACGCAGCTGGGACGGTCCGTCGTGCTGTGACGGTACCGTCGTTGCCTGCGACGGTCCGTCATGGTGGTGTCACAAAATTCAGAGAATGAAATTTATTGATGGAAGGACATGTGACGGTCCGTCCTGCCCATTCCATCAAAGATTCAGGAGAGTCGATTTCAGTAACCCAATTCTCGAAATCTAAGTGTTTTGTTTGGAAAGAGAACCCCCCCACGACGGTCCGACGTGACCATGACGGTCCTCGTGATATCCGTCGTCTCAGCCAGTTTTTCAGAACTAAAATTCTGGCTTCTCGGAAACGGAAGCTAAACAGGTCGTTACAATGTCATTAGCCTCAAGTCTTTCATTTCAAAGACTTGCATCATTTACTTCTTAAACTCCTCAACAAGCCACACATTATTTTCTGTTACCAAGAGATCATCAACATAAAGGGATACAATGAGAAGATTAGTTCCTTTATGTTTTACATCATGAACGACTTCATATACACTTCGTATAAACCCCAAACCTAACAAGTCATCTTCAATCCCTGTATACCAAGCTATTAGAGCTTTCTTTAATCTGTAAAGAGCCTTTTTAAGTATACATTCTTTTTATTCTTTTCCTTACTCAAAGAAATCCTTGGGTTGCTTTACATATATTTCTTCCAGTAGTGCACCATTTTAAAAAAGGAAGATTTCACATTTAGACGAAACACTTTCCTGCCCTTTTTTTTTTGCTACTGCTAGCATCAATCTAATGGTATCAAATCAGGCTACTGGAGCAAAGGTGTCCGAGTAATCAACACCAAATATTTGGGAATATCTTTTGATAACTAGCCTAGTCTTGTATTTATTGATTGAACCATCAAAATTTAACTTGCTTCTAAACACAATTTTTACTCCAATTATGGAACACCCCGCAGCCAAAACAAACCAAAAATTAGTTTTTCAGAAAAATCTGCAGGTTCTACAAATGGTGGCATTAACGGACCGTAGCCTGAACCACAGTCCGTCCTACACAACCGTCGATGATATCAGAAACTCCCAAAAATTTCAGCCCTGAAAAATTGGTTATGTATTGAACGACGGACGGACTACGGTCCGTTAGACAAACGAAGGTCCGTAGTCTGTGACCTTTGATCAAGACTCCTTTCACCCACTCTCTGACAAGATCTAGGGATGACCAGCATGGTCCGTAGGTGGACCTACGGTCCGTAGGTCTGACTGTAGGTGGAAAATTTGAAGACAGTTAAGGGGAAATGTAATTGGGTCAACTTCAAATGATCATAACTCTTACCAAAAAATGAATTACGTGTCCCACGACTTACCCACGTATAGATAATTGATTTATATTTTCTTATCCACTAACCTTACTAATATCAGATATCTGAGTAAAAAGTTATGCCTATTTTAGTAAAGTCTTGTAAAACAGGCCCTAACGACAGACCCAGCGACGGGGCGTTGGGAAGATGACGGAACGTTTTTCCTCGTCATTGTTTGGTCCGATAGCAACCTTCCCATGGGTCTTTTGGACTTTTCCCCCTATGTTGAAATCCTAAGTTACATTGTTTTCACCCTAAATCATCATATTTTAGTCATTTTAAGCCTGGAAACATAATTAAAATATATCTAAGTCAAATCATTAAATAAAAAATTAGAAAACTAGAAGCAAGAAAGGAGAAAAAGCTAAAGAACCCTAGTCCAAGAATAAAACAAGTGTCCAGCTGTTCCAGCCACAAAACTTAAGTATTTTTCCATGGATTTCATCACTGGGTATGTGGGATTTCACCAGTGGGTTCATTTCACCCATTGGGTCCCTAGATTTTAGTTAGATTTTTTATTCTCTTATCATGAATAAACCAGGGGTTTCTAGAATTTTGTTAGAACTTCATGAATTTATTAAATAAATGTTCCAAATAAGATTATCATGTTATTATTCAGATTATTGCATGAATTTCAGAACCCTAACATTGTATTTCTTTATTTCTTGAATTACACATGCTAGGTCAGATATACATGCCTTAGTTATAAATGCATAATTACCAGATTAATTGTTGCATTCTCAGTTTCATGTTCAGTTTCGAGCTATCCAGTATTTACAGAAATTAAGACATAAACAGTAAATTTACATAATTTATTTGGATTAGAATAAATCGAGTTGGACTAGGGTTTAGCGTACCCAATAGTCCTAAAAATACTAGCCAAGTAGGTTGTAAGTCCCCTCTGTGGGCAATCCGTTTAGTGATCATGACAAGATGTATTTACACCTTTGGCAGGGTATATTGGGTCCTCTCAATGATGCGTATACATTGGATTCCATATTTAGCTCATGTGATTTTCATACCCATTATTAGTTGCTCCCACAGATAAGTTAGACTCTATGCATTGACCATTTATAAGTATATTTAGTATTCAGTTTCAGTATGATATAAACTGGTCATTTCAGTTAGATCAAAATTTAATTTATCATGTATGGTTATAGTACTTGCTATTTTGCTTGTTCAGTTATGTTTTATTTCAGCTTTACTCTATCCTAAATGCTCAGTACCTTTAAAGTACTACCGCATACGTGTGCTACACCTTCTCATGATGTAGGCTCATATTCTCAACATCTAGATCAAACATAGATCGATTTCCCGATCTCCGGTTCACCAGATTCAGTGATGAGTCCTCATACTCCGAGGAAAATAGTCATGAGTTTCATTTCAGTATTTTTTAATTTAGTTTCTATTTTTGCTAGATTTTGCTGGGGCTTGTCCCAGTATTTCTAGTCCAGTTTAGACGCTCATTTCAGACATAGTAAGATTCATATTAGTTTGAGTTAATATTTCCTTTGTATTAAAGTCATTGTTTTCAAATATCTCAGTTATAAAATATGGGTTTTCCCCATCTTTTCAAATTTAATTATGATTTAGCTTCAGCATCAACTTATTTTCTTTTGTATGCTCATGATCATGCCATCAGGGTTAGCATGGAATCACTTGTGGTCCTAGGTTTTGTGTCCGTGTCTCGGGGGTAGCTTGGGCCGTGAAAAATGACCTTTTTATGTTTCATTCGGTCAACTAACTCCCAGTATTTATTTTTCTTGATCATTAGCATCTCCTACTCCATGGTGTTGGTCCATTTTTTATCTTGAAGTTCTTTATCGTGTCCTGCAGGTTCACAAACTACCACATTATTTTTTTGGTAAATGTAAAGAATAGTCTTATACCTCTAATTGGAAGATCATCCGCCAACTCATTTTTCCTTAAATCATATGCTTCCTTCCAGTGCCATTTCTTTTCTTCATCAAAGTTCACATCTCTACTAACAATCATCTTATTGGTTTGTGGATTATATACTTTGTAGGTTTGGAGAATAAGCTATAACACACAAATATTACAGGAAGTGCCTTTTTGTTAAGTTTTTCTCTTTTAACCTGTGGCACATGAAAGAATCAAACACAAAGAAATACTTTAATGAATCTTAGTGATTGTTTGAATTAATACCAAGCCTCGAATGGAGTTTTATTCAGCAATGCTTTAGTAGGAACCCCATTTTTGAGAAGTACTATTGTATTAGATGCCTCAGCAAAAATACATTTTGACAACTCTTTATCATTCAACATGTACCACGACATATCCATTATATATCTTTTCTCCTTTCACCAACTCCATTGTTTCGCAGTATATGGAGTAGTAAGATAATGAATGATACCCGCTTCTTAACAAAATTTGTTAAATTCTCCCGAATTATACTCTTTTCCCTTGTTAGAATTTAGGGATTTGATTCTGCCAACACTTTGATTTTCCACCATTTTTTGAACATCAAGAAAATTCCAGCCGCTCTAATTTATATTTCATAAAGAAAATACAGGAGAATCTTATATATATATAACATAGTATAGACAACCATTAAGGGATGGTGTTCTTTGAGGTCCTATAACATATGTGTGAATCTGTTGCAATGTTTGAGAAGTTTGGCACGTTGCTTCAAGAAATGACGTCCTATTCTTCTTACAAATTTAACAATCTTGACTACTTTTTAAGTGATCAATTAAGTTTGTAGTACTCTTTTAATATCTTCTTTCTTCAGCATCAACAGTGCTTGTAGATGATAATGAACAAGTATCTTGTAAGATCCGAAAATGACATAGGTGAGGATAGATCCTAACATGTTTTTCATTATCATCTAAGGTCCTACATTTTTCTAAAATATTGTATTAAGTCAATGTATAAGAGTTTAGGTGCATTGGAAGTCAAATGTAAAGGAACAATTAAGATGTTTGATACCTAAGTCACCTATGTGCTTCATATGCGGTTTTATATGTTCAAGTATTATTAATGAGGCTATAAGGTCCTTATATTAGTTATTATTGTTTATATAGGAAGTGTGTCATGTTTCGTGAAGTTTGGAGGTCAACTAGCCAAGAATGTCCATGACGTTCGTAAGGTTTGCCTTGTAATAACCTTGTGTGTCTATGCATGTTTCATCGAGTTTATGTGTTCGTTTTGGATAAAATTCATGTGAGAGTTCCTAAACTCATATACGATCATGTTTTAGATGGAAAAGTCAGGGCAAACATCCCCAAGGACCATCCAAGGGTCCTTGAGGAATGACCCTTGATTGGTAGCCAAGACTGTCCAAGATAGCCCACCTATAGAAGGCAATCAACGCCTTGTAGTTGAGGTCTCATCGATTGTTAATTAGTCGTGGTAGAGGAGAGGAAAAATAATTACCTCAATCCCAGACCACAGACCAACATTACGGTCCGTTGGTGAAGGGACGGGTCGTCGATGGTCCTCTGTCTGTGAGGACTGTCTCCTGCTTAGGTTCACTATAATGTTAGGGGTGAAATTGTATACTCACCACACATACAATAAGATAAAGGGCGTTTCCTAAATAGTCTTTTGGGTATTTTAAATATGCTTATAAGCCTTAAACAGTTATAAGATTCCATTCTTCAAATCAAAGCCTAAATTCTCTTAGAAATTCTATCGAACTCCATTGGAGCCAAAACTGAAGGAAGTGATTGGATTGGGAAGTTTAGTGGAGATTATTAATTAAATTGAAGAATTAGCTTCATTGAGGTATTATTTTTATCCTTGAAACTCTATTGATCACGGATCCTAACTTTCGAAGATGTTTTGTATACGTTTTCAAAGATAAATTATCCAATTTCATTATATATCAACAGGTTCTTGCATTAACGGTTTTAAAGCATTGTATATTAATTGAATATTTATTAATTAGATGATTTTAATTAAACTAAACTATGAACCCATGAAATTGATGGACCCTACATTTTGACTAAGTTGTCCGTAAAGTAATGTTGATGTAATGTTCATGAATTCTAGTGTAGTTTTGTATGGGCTATTGAATGATGTAATAATTATATTGAATTAATATAAAGGTTGTATTAGATTATTGAATTATTGGTTATGGTCATTTTTAATGGCCTTATTATATTGAATTGGATGATTTAGTATTGGATTAAAGTTTTGAGGATGGAGTGGTGGTACTCTGCCCTAATATCCTTTATTTTATGTTAATTACACTTCAATTATGTTTTGATTGATATTATCCTCTTATGGTGGCAGTGTTATGTGTTTAATTGCATTTGATGTGGCCTTCTCGACGTTATTTTATGTAATATGATGATCATGGACTTGTCGACAACTGCATGATGTATTGTCACTATAATGTGAAGTTGTATAATATCTATCTATATGATAAGTATTGTGAATGTATATGTGTTCTTCTATTGATACTATTGAGGTGATCATGACAGACTATGACTACGTCCTAGTGTGTTTAGTCTTAGAGTTGATGCATGGTTATTGCTAAGTGACTATATGAGTCCTTGATGGTCATATTGATGATTTTATGGTAGTTTATAGGATGACTCAAAGATTAAAGTGGTTATTTCTATGTGCTTCTAGAATTAGATTTAATATGTGTTAAAGTGAAATATGTCGTGTCTTGACTTGATGACTTTTGTCCCTTGCTTGATAAATGTATTAGTTATATGTGAATATGAGATGTCTTGACTGAGGATGCTAAAGACTCTTAGTCTTATATGTATGAATGACATGAGACATGAAATGATGTTAAGAGAGTCCTTTATGTAAAACCTTTAACCTAGTGGGAAAGTTATGAATATTTAAGTCGAAAGTCATAACGATACCTTCAAGTAAAGGAATAATATACTTAAGGTTTATTATATGTAATGATATCTTATCAAACTTTAGAAAAGTCATTATGCGCTTCATGTTGCCATTGTATGGTAGCCCTAGTGGACCTCTTTTGTAGGGTAAATGTGATTGGGTTATGAAATAGATATGGAACCCCTTTTATATGACCTTTAATGTAAATTACTTTATGAGAACAAAGGCTAGCATCGAGTGAGTATGGTAAGGGAAGTATATCTAGTTAAAGAATGAGACAAGAGTACAAAGAACAACTCTCATATTCCTTAACCATGTGTGTACATAGGATTTGTCCAAGTTCTACCATTGGCAAGTAGAACACCCTCATCGGAGTAGGATAGAACTCCGGATTCCATGCTTTTCTACCATTGTCTATGTTAGTTATTGCCTATTCTCTTCATTTTTGATACCTACTAGCATTACAAAAGTTCGATGAGTTTAGTTGGTGGTATGGGACGCTATCTAGGCATTGCTCAATAGGTTTTGAAGGTGTTAATTTGATTCCCTAGGTATTATCCAAGATAATTACATGAATGTACTTTATGTGATGAATGAGTCTTAAATGAACTAATGAATTTAATTACTTCAGTTAAGAAAGCATGTTAAATAAATAAGAACTTACTAAGAGTAGTTAAGGGTTGTCTAGTTAGGCTGTGAAGGGGACATATGAATGGTCACTTTATATATTACCTAGATAAGTCTTAAGAATGATTTTAGTTAGGAAAGATGTTGAATAAGTATACATGATCTAAACATAGGTAGTTTGAAGGATTATTTAGGTAATCTTAAAGAGGCCAGTCATGGATGTTATCTTCTTGATTTATTTAAGTAAGTCTTTTGATAGACTTTGTAAGGAAAATGACATATTATCTATGTGTCAATGTATAGTGAGTATTATTCTATCTTGGGTATTCTATAGGATTTTTTAGTGTGTGTAAGTGATTGTATAGGCGGTCGCTTCACAACTCACTCAAGTGGGACTTAAAATAACCTTTGATAGAAGGATCTCATGATTCATGTGTATGGTTACTTGTAAATGTGTATGTGTCTCATTATAAGTAGTCCTGAGGATCATTTTGGCATGCTTAGAGAGGGCTTATGGGCGGTCTCTCTTTGTATGACTTATGTGAGTCATATGATAGCTTTTAGTGAGGTAAGTACATACTAGAAGGTGTCTTAGGTGAAGGTAGTAACTTCATTGTAACAGTGAAGAACTTCACTGTACAATGAAGTGAAGTTACTGTTAAGGGTCTTCCAAAAAAATATGATAAATGGTTTAAGTATTTACTTATGTTTTTCTAAGTTGATTAATATTTTTCTTATTTTTCTTATATGATTTATAAATCAAATATACATGTTTGTAATAAAATATCTGTTTTCATGATTTTACGCATAAAGCCATACTTAGTACAATTGTTTGTACTAACTCCAGACATTTGTTTACCTCTAAAGTTGTAGGTGAAAGGTGAGAAGGATCGTGAAGGAAAGCTTTCATTCTAGACTCGTTCAAGAGTAGTGAAGTATGTCCTTAATTGACTCGAGGCTACATATATGTCTTTTATTTCAGAATATTGTAATATACTAAGTATTTTTATATTTTGAAGTATGGGACGTGTCCCTATGTATTCTTGTGTCCAAGTTTGATGAGATTGAGACTTAGTAGTTAGTATGATTTCTAATAAAGGATGTTATTAATGAAATTCTAATATTTTGTGAAAAGTATTAATTCCGCACTACTTTTCATTATGTATATGCGATGAACGATGCGTAAATGGCTTGTACAAGACCTCCGAGAGGTCAAGTACACTAGTAGCAATCAAAGATTTGCCCTAACTACTAGGGTGTGGTTTCGAGATGTGACATCTCTTGTGCTAGGTTTCTGTTATAATTCCTTCATGGAATAAGCTAGTTTCTCTTTCTCTGTTGGATCAAAGGATAAACTCTTTCATGTCATCTTCACCTGAAAATTTCATTTGCAGTAGTATCCCTGAAATAATTCATGGTCTTCGAAGAAAACCCTGAATCAGTTTTCCGTTAGATGTCCAACGATTAACAAATTTTGATAAATTTTAGGAGCATAAAGAACCTCTGAAATTTTCTTTGTGACACTGCTCGTTTTGATAGATACGGTTAAAAATCCTTTCACAGGAAGGTGATCTACATTTTCTATCTCAACCTTTGAAAGTTTAGTGTGCTTAAACTCCTTTAATTAACTCTCGTCATGATTCATGTTGTTAGTGCAACGGCTTTCAATTAACTAAGAATATGTTGAGCTCTTACTTGAAAACCATGTTGCATCGAAAAGATGATCCTCTTGTTCTTGATCAACAACCTGAGCATTTCCTTCATGCTGCAGGGTCTTATTTTTGCAAATCACTACTTCATGCCAAATCTTATTGCATTTCTTGCATTTGCATTATGTATCCTCCAACACTTGAATGGTGCATGACCTTTTCCATCACAAAGGTTACAAGGGGGTTAACTCTTTTTCGTGCTTTCTCATTGAGTTTTTTGTTCGCTGATGTTTCTCCTTCACACACTGCTTGATTCCTTTTCTTCTTATGAATTTTTTTAACTTGATGCTTAGTGACAAGAGCCCTTTCTGTTGTAACCTTCTGTCGCATAAGTCTTCTTTTCTCTTGAGCATTTAAGGAATTGAGAAACACTTTCAAACCAATCTTTGAATAATTTTTAGTATTTGTTAAGGTTGTAATTGTTTCTTCATACCTTTCAGGAACTATTACAAGGATCTTCTAAGAAATTCTCGAGTCTAAAAATGCAGAGTCGAGAAGCCTTAGTTTAATTGCAATATTTAGAAGTCTTAATATTCTTTAACTGTTTCAGATTCCTTCATATTTTAAATTCAAACCCCTTAATTAAGTTTAAGACATGCATACCTTTTGTTCGGTAATCTCCAGTATACTCTTCTTTGAGGTAATCTCAAACTTCATTCGTAGTTTTTAGAGACATTATTCACATAAAAACTGTTAAAGATACAACAAATACACATTCCTTGGCCTTTGATTTCTGTTTTCTTTTTCTTGTTTTCTTTAATATGAACAATGGTAGGATTATTAGGTAGGGATGGGATATTGTAACTCTTCCACAACTTCCCAGATATCTAAAGCAATCAAGTACGTCTCCACTCGTATTGCAAAAATCCTAAAACTAATCTCCATCAAAAACTGGTAGAGCAATTACTAAGAAACTTGTTTCAGTATCCATGGCTTGTCCAACTTGATCACAGATCCCTTATCATCAAAGCTCGGATATGAATTGCTATATGAATAAGGCTGATGGCAGATAAAAGGATGAAGACAATGTGTAGATTGATATAAAAAGGAAAGCACGAGAATACAAGGAATTTAAATGTGAAGATTACTAAGAGAAAAACTTATGTAGAGAGTTATACTTCAATGAAAAAGAACCAGAAATACATAAAACATACAATTGAAAAACTGAAATAGATCATGGTCCTACTTTTATGTCATGGTGCTAACCATGGTAACTACTCCTAAAATAACTGAAAAAAGAATACAGGAAACATAGAAATAGACATTGCAGTTCTAAAGCAACTAAATAATCATTGTAGCATTAAAAATTTGTTCTCTATTATGTTTAGAACTGATTCAAACAGATTGACTTAATAGGGTCATGGGTAGTTTAATAGAAATGGTCTTCTGGTCTTTGTTAAGTCATTTCCTATACTTATTCTAGTTTTATTAGTGTTGTTGATTAGTATCACAGTGGGTTGCATGACCTCTATTTTAGGATTAGTTGTTTATCTCATAGCATATATATCATGTGGGCGTATTTTGTTATTTTAGTACTTTCATTTAATTGAAAATTAAATTACAGTCGCAATTTCCTTCTATTTTTTAGTATTTGAAGATTTCTATGTACTTTTTTTCCAACTAATTTGGCATCAGAGCCAGTCATGGCAACTAAATGTAGTTTAATGAGTTTGGCACAAAAACATACTCTTGTCTTCAAGGGACAAAGCTACGAATTCTAGATTACACGTAAGAAAAATATAATCAAGTCTTAAGGTGTTTGGGACGTACGAAATGTGGATATACAGATCCTGATGAATAAAATAGGTTGCGAGACAACAATAAGAAAAATGTTAAGGTGCTAGTGTTTCTCAAACATGCTGTCCATGACATCATCTTTTCACGAATCGCAATAGCAACTACATCTAACCAAGTCTTGTCCATTCCGGTAAAAGAGTCTCAAGGCGATTCAAAGTTCATTGTCGTGAGACTGCAATCACATCAGCGTGACTTTGAAAACCTGATGATGATTAGTGGTGAATCTCTTGCAAGTTTTTTGTCAAGAGAAATGACAATTCTCAGTCAAATTTGAGATAAGGTTATTGATTAAAATATTGTTGAAAAGTTATTGAGAAGCTTGAGTTGAAAATTTGATTACGTTGTTGTGGTAATCGAATAATCTAAGAATCAACCAGTTTTTTCATTGATGGGCTGATGGGAAATCTCCAAGCTCATAATGCGAGAATAAATCGATCAGTAGACAAGAATGAAAAAAGGTCATTTCAAGTGAAAATGCAAAAACTAAATATGGAGATAATAATGGTCTCACAAGTAGAGGTCTAGGAATAGGAGGATTTTGAGGTTGTCTAGGTCGTGGTAATGGAAGAGGTAAAGGAAGAAACAATGGGAATAGGCAATCTAATGATCAAAGAAACACAACAAATGGTGTTCAATGTCATCATTGCCACGAACATGGGCATATAAAAATCTAATAGTTTGTTTAAAAAAGATATAAATTTTGCAGCAGAAGGAAAGGAAGAAGAAAATTATATTTTTATGGGTTGCATTGATACAAACCATAAGCCAATATATATATGGTTCTTAGAAAGTTTTTGTTAAAATCATATGACTAGGGCCTTATCTATGTTCAGAAAGCTTGATAAGAGCTAAAAGAAGAAGGTGCAACTTGGCAACACAAAATAGACGCAAGTAGCACGAAAAGACTAGGTGGTTGTAGACACTAGCGATGAAAGTTAAAAATTTCTGATGACGTTCAATTCCTAAAAAATGTAGGATTCAATCTATTAAATATTGGACAACAAATAATTGAGGGATATTCCCTTTTGTTTGATATGATGCATGTGACATTACTGTAAGACATCAAAAATGAGTTCGGGTATCTAGAGCCTTACATGTTCGTAATAAGGGTCTAAGGTCCTAAAATGGTTTATAATATTGTTTTGCGGCAGTGTGTAAAGTTTAAGGTGATTTGGAAGTCAAACAACAAGGGACGACCAAGTCGTACAACGAGTAGTCACCTATGTGTCTCATGTATCTATACGTGTTTATATGTATTTCATGAACTTGTGAAGTATAAATAAGATATATAATGATGTTTATAATTAGTATATGATGTTTAATTAAGTTTGAACGTCAAACATCCAAGAACATCTTAGACGTTCGAATGTTAGCCATGGAGACGTTAAAGTATGTCTTGATGGTGCCTAGCCTATTTGTACGTGTTTTATGTGTGAATTTTTGGTTAAACTTGCATGTAAGGTCCTTCACTTGTCAATGTGCATATTTAAGTTGGAAACATCGGGGTACAACTTCTCAAGGGCCCCACAAAAGGGCCCACAAGAAGGACCCAAGGGTTGTCGAGACACTTCCCCCATTGGTGGATTGATGCCCCATCGATGAGGAGGCTTCGATGGGAAATTATCCTGGAGAAGACTTGGCCGCATGAAATTCTCAGATTCAATCGATGGAGGGCACAAAATGGTCCATCGATGGACCAACACCCCGTCGTTGGGTCTATCAATGCATGCTGGTACATCATTGCCTAACGAAAGCTCATTAAAAAGGTGAATGGGAAATTCACCCCACGTCCTAACATGACCCTACTTGATTTATTTAGCTATTTTTGGGTGTATATAAGTGATAAAAAACGTTATCACCCAATTCCAAATCGAATTCACTCAAATTAAACTTTTTATCCAAAACCAATTCTCCCTAGAAACATCTATTGAAGGTGAAGATCAAGAACAACTTGGAGCTTGGATTTCCATAGATTATTCATCATATTTTGGAGGTTTTTATCTAGAAAATGTTATAGCGATCCTTCATTTTTAGTTATCGTTCAATCAAGAAAGTTAATCTCAAATTTAAAGAAGAGATTTCATGATCAACCTTCTTCTTCTTCAATCTAGTCATGGGTTCTTTCTAAAGAGAACATTTTTAATGAATTAATCATGATGAATTGATGTTAATGTATTGTTTTTAACAATAAATTTAATCAAAATGCATTATGAACCTATGTCCCTTCCCAAAATTGATTTAGCCCTTGCATGGGCATTGTGATCGTTTCTTATCAATGGTTGAATTGCTTTTCTCTTATGTTGAATTTTTTATATACACTGTTATTTACATGTACTAATGATGAACTTATGATGAAGGATCCATATGGATCAATGTATGAAGATTTGAGCATGTTTAGTCTAGTTATCAATGTGATCATTGTAACATTGGTCCTTAATTGTATAGAAGTGGAATTCGATTATATTGAGATTCTTGTAGCTATTTTTTAGTTAATATCATGATTTAATTGTAAGTACAAATCTTGCAATATTAAAGTTAAAAAAGTCTTAGTATGAGTTGATCTAGTTTCTCCAAGTCTATGTATTGAAAATGTTATGTAGCTGATGTGATCTATATCCTAAATTGAATAAAGCATGATTAAGACATGATAAGACTGGATTCCTATCTCCTTAGCTACTTCCCTAAATGTATAGTATTGATACATGATGACTGATGAGAAAAAATAGGGAAGTTACTTGATGATATATTCCTATCTATTCTCTAGAACAATGGTGATGTTTTGCACTAGTTGTATCATGATCTTGGGATGACTTATACATGGTTTATTTCAATATGAATGTACATTTAGATAATTCCCTATACATGTATTATTGATGAAAGGTTGTATTGATGAATGTTAATAAAAAAGGGTTGATGAATTTGTAAGTCTATTCTTCCTCTCTACTTTTCTATATTATTATAGTTGATGAACCCTTGTATGAAATTGTATGGTATGTGTTTGCCATGTCCTTGAAGGAAAATTGATTAATAAGTGAGTGAGTGTTCATGATGATCATACTATGTAAAAATTATACCTACTTTTCCTATTCTAGCTGTTATCTAGGTTGTATTGCTATTATATAAGCATGTGTATATCTAATTTAGGGTGAAGTTTAAGTTCTTCCATTGATGATTTAAAAAAATTACTAGTCCCTTACCCATGTACCCCTGTGTGAATGTGTAAATAACTAAGCTTAGGAGTCTTGAATATAATATGAAGATATTCTTGCCTCCTATGCTAAATGGTGTTGTGGTGTCTATGCATTGTTGTGCATTCTTTTCTTAAGAGGGTTGCTGCCTCAAGCTGTTATTGATAGTCATTATGTGATTATTTCGACCAATGTACAAACACTAACACATTATGCTGCTTCATTATAAGGGTCAATGGTAGTCCTTATGACAGTTTATCTCATCTTTCACGTAAATATCTACTATACAATGGCCATGAAAGGTTAAATATGAATGTGTTTGTTGTGTGTTCCATCTAACTAGGATGAATTGACAGGTACACTAGTATGGTCAAGGGTATGGGACCTTTTTTATGCATTGCACATGTGTACCTTGATAGGATAGTTCCTAGGTTTGGTTTATATGTATAACAAAGTGAACGTGTTAACATATTATGAATGTGTCTTACATTCTATAATGTTAAGTATGTGGTACGATAAAGTATATTTATACCGATGTATAAAAGTGTTTATACGAAAGCATACAATTATGCATGAATGAAGTAAAGTATGAGTGTGTGTGTTCTAAAGGTGTTATATGAAAGGTTTGATCACATGTATGTACACACAAACATGTATGATGATCTAGTGAGTACACCAGGTCTTGAAAGGTGTTCTCAGGAGTATCGTTACTAGATAGATGCTTACATATTCTATGTCCATGTAAAGGTTTTCTCACATGATATAGGTTGATGAAAGGACTTCTCATCTATAACGTATGAGCTAAGCATATGGGAAGTGAATCTCCTAAAGCCTATTTTTGGTAAAGTAATGTAATTAAAGTCTTTTAATAAAGGGAACTTAGCTTAGCACCGAGTGAACATGAAGATGAGGGGTGTCCCTTCCCATTGTAGAAAATTAGGTCACCATAGAACTCACGGGGTGGATATCCTCATGACCGAAAAAGGGTGTTATACTTGATGTTTTGATGATAACTCTAAGTTTCATGACTATGTTTCCCCATAAGATCTAGCAAGTGATATAACCTAATATGCTAGCACGATACTCATGTCTTACCTTGGAAACTAAGGCACCCTCTTTTGATGTGAGAGGATGACATAAAATTCCATGTTTTGATCAGACGGTCTAGTAGGTTAAGTCAATATTATACCTAAAGTAAAATGGACAATGGAAGTTAAGGACTCTAACTAGGATGACCTAAGGGTGTTGCTTAGTATAGGTGGGGGTATGGGGCTTCACCTATGCATTGTACAAATGTCTCTTGAGGGAAGTCCTAGGAAGGTGTTTTAATGCATGTGTCTATGTATATATTCCTTATGCATGAGTTTGTAGTAATTGCCTACCTGTCGAGATGAGGTGTATGAGTCCTAATAGATCCATGTGATATGGTCTTGTCCTTATATGAACTATGTTTTTCTAAATGACTATATGATGATGGTCTTAGAATGACTTATGTGAAGTGAATAAAATATATATGCAAATTGATGTAGCTTACTATGATGTCTTATAACCTTGACTTGAATGTGCATCGTAATGTGTTATACATATATGATGGTATATGTTGTCCTATATAAATTGTATGAATGATTATTTATGGCCTTAATGTGGTTGCACTATGTATTACTAGAGGGTTACTTCATGCTTAATGTAAAAAGAACAGAGCTCACTGTAAAGTGACCTCAAATGTGACTAAAATTCTATATGTGATTTTATATTATTTATGGCCACTGAATATGTATATATGAAGTATGTAAATTATGTAAATGTTAATGTATAAATTATGAAGTATGAAGAAAATCTCCCTTTCAAATTAATGTTTTTGAATATTTGTCATACTTAGTGAATTTTTGTACTAAATCCATTCTTTTTCACTTTTTACACAAAGAGTAGGTTATGGATGCTTAAAGGATGTCTTAAATGATAAAGAGCTTGATTGATGATTCCCAAGCTCAAGGAAAGGAATCTATAAGTCCAAGGATTTGCAATGTCATATCCTTACTGTGATGTTTTAGAATATTGCAGTTATGTGTTATGTTATAAGGGTTGTGTCCCTAAAGTTCTCTTATGATTTTGAGTCTAGGATAGCAAAGGGTATTAAAGTCTTTAAATATGTATGATGATATTATACACACACACAAACACACACACACCCAACCCCCCACACATCCCCCACACCCACCCACCCACCCACCCACACACACACAACCACACACACAAACACACACACACACACACACACACACACACACATATATATATATATGTAGTATTGTTCTAGCATATGATGTGCTAAGAATGTTTTAAATTTTCCGCTAAATTTAATTATGACAATCCGATGAATGATAACTATGGGCTTGTATATGACCTCTGAGAGGTCAAGTACTCCATGTTGCTTCTAGGGGGTGTTCCTCGGATGTAACAATTACAAACAAGAAGTGGGGAAAAAAGGTTCACATCCCCACGACACCGAACAATATGTTTCCGGTGGACGTATCTAACATGGAAAGCTTTGCTCTCGTTGCAAGTGCAAAGGAAGACTCGAAGCTATGGAATTTGAGGTGCGGTAATCTCAATATTAAGGGCCTGAAATTTCTAGGTGAAAGAGTAAGGTTCTTGAATTACCGAAAATCAGCTCTCTTGATTTATGTGAAGGGTGCATTTATGGGAAACAGACTAGGAAATGTTTTCCAATTTCAAAAGCATGCAGAGATTCTAAATGTTTAGAATTTATACATGTTGACTTATGTAATCCATTGCAGACTAATTCCTTAGGTGGAAATCATTATTTCTTGTTGTTTACTGACGATTATAGTCGCATAAGTTTGGTGTATTTTCTGGAAAACAATTCAGAAACTTTTGAAAAGATTCTGGTGTTTAAAGTTTTGGTAGAGGAACAAAGTAGGTGCAGTATCACAATTCATTGCACACATAAAGGAGGCGAGTTTGTGTCGAACCATTTTATTTTGTTTTGGGAAAAAAGTGTCATCCATGGGGAGTTAACAACTCCTCATACCCCTGAGAAAAATTGTGTCGCTGAATGGAAGAACAGTACTATGGTGGAGAGTCCAAGGAGCATACTCTTTATGAAGCTTTGCATTGTACGAAACCAAATGTATATCACTTAGGGTTTTTTTGATGTGTTGCTTATGCATTGGTAAAGTCACAAGATCGTCAAAATCTTGATGAGCAGTATGAATATTGTACTCAATCTAAAGCATATAGATTGTATAATCATCTTAATGAAAAGATATTAATTAGAAGAGATGTAATATTTGATGAAAATACATGCTAGGAATGTAGTAAAAACATGGTTTGCCAAGAGATTTCTATGCCTTTTGGAATCACTGAAGAAGAAGAAGGAGATGAAACAAAGGTGTACAACCCGAAGGTTTCACAAAAGAAGGAGATGAAACAAATGTGTACAAGCTGAAAAAGGTGTTGTATGTCTTGAAGAAAGCCCCTCGAGCGTTGTATAGAAAGATTGACAAATACTTCCACGAAAATGGATACATAATAAGTGAGTGTGAACCAACCTTACATGTGAAAAAAGAAGGTGATGATTTCATTATTGTATTCCTTTATGTTGATGATATCATTTAAAATAGTTCTTCATCTTCTCTTCTGGAAGATTTTAAGTCTAAAATGATAAATGATTTTGAGATGTAATATACGGGTTTAATACATTAATTACTTGGCCTTCAAGTCCATCAAACTAAAGAGGTAATATTTCATTCAAAAAGGAAAAATGCTAGAGACCTACCAATAAATTTGGCATGGTTAATTGCAAACTTGCGGCTACTCCAATGAATATAAGTGAGAATTTGCAACAGGTAAATTAAGAAGATATGCCTGATGCAAAGCGGTTCAGAATCTTTGTTGGAATTCTAATATATTTGATACGTACTAGACATGATAGTGCATATCATGATGGTGTTATATCTAGGTTTATGCAACAACCTTCAAAGGCACAATATGGGGAAGCAAAGAGAGTCTTGCGATGCATTGCTGGAAATTTGGAGTTTTGTATTTATATTGGAGAATCAATAGTTAGTTAAGATGGTAATTAATAATTATTTTGTTATTAGTGTTTCATAGTCCATGCTTATTTAAAAATCTACATTAACTCTATCAGGAGATATTATTTATGTAGTTCAGTTAGTTTAGGAGTCATATTTGTTTCTTTGTAACCTTATTTAATAACTTTCAGCCTTCATTAATAAAGTATAATTTTTCATAGCCTATTCAGTCTTTACGTGGTATCAAAGCATACGCTTCAATAAGAACGATGTAATTTTCTTTCCTTTTTTCTCCTCACGACAGATGAGATACATGAACAATCCCAATGGGAACAACAATGGCAATAATCCTAGAGTTGTCAAATCTAATAACACTACTGGTAGCAACGATATAATTCGGTTCATTCTAGCATTCCAATTACCCCTAAAACTAAGCGATGATAACAACTTCACCACTTCGATAGTATGATTCTCCATGTTTATGTATGGAAAAAACATCTTTGTCCATCTCGATGGGACCACTCTAGCCCCAGTAGCATGATTACCCTTGGCACAAACACATCTTCTAATCCTACAATTTAACTTAGTTATATCAGGAAAAACTAATCAAGAATTCCCTCATGGTTTATGTTGAACCCACTATCACTTCTATTGTTGTTGTCGCTGACTCAGCTAACTAAGCTTGGGATGCTTTACATACCACTTATTAGAAAAGGTCTCAAACTCGGGTCTTTAGTTTACGTGATCAACTTGCATGTGTAAGTAAATAATCCGGTCCATTACAGATGATATCCATGCTATTCGGTCTCTTTCAGATGATATAGCAACTGCTGGTACTTCTGCGTCCAATCTCAAAACACACACTTGTTTAGGCCCCAAGTTTCGTAAGATCTCCACTGCCATTCATGCACATGATACGACTATATCTTATGAGGGATTGTTTGAAAAACTACAGGACTATGAACTTTTTCTTCACCATGATGATGCAAAGAAATTGTCCAATCCTATCACAACTTCAGTTGCTACTCCCACCGAATCAAACATTAATAATCACAACAATCGCAGGCAGTCCAACAAATCTCAACATAGGTGCCAGAACTCACGTACAAATACTTCACCAAAATGGCAATCCAACTTTAATCCAAATAGTGTTAATCGCTCTCAACAATGTAACAGGATTGGCCACACTTCCAACGTCTTCCGCTCGAAGTCTCACAATCACATTGAAACCAAAGCCAATTATGCAGTTGGGTTTACTACCACAATAAACCCCTGGATTATTTATCAGGAGCCACCAATAACATCATGACTGAGTCGCACAATCTACAACCATATTGTGGTAACGAAGATGTATCCATGGGTGATGGTAATAGAATTCCTATCTCTGCTACTGGTTTGGCTTAATTAAATGCATCAAATAATATTTTTGAGTTAACCCACACGTTATGTTTCCCTTCCATTAAACTAAAACTTCTCTCTATTTCTAAAATTTTTCAAGTCAATTTAAAGTCTATTGAATTTATCCATTTAACTTTGTAGTGAAGGATTTGAAAATGCAGAAAGCTCTAGTGCACGGTTGGACGAGCAATTTACTGTATGATTGGTCTATCTCACATCCTCAAGTCCATGTGATTGCACCATCCATTCCTTTCACAACTTTTTATCAGCTTCTTGGTCATCCTCACTCTAGAGTACTTAGGTTTATTTTGAATAAACTCTCATTACCATTTCATGAGCGAGACAATCTCTTCCATTGCAATTCTTATTTATCTACTAAAGTACACTAACATCCTTTTACTCAATTATCATTGTGTATATCTACACTGCTTAAATTATTTTTGGTGATTTATGGAGCCCATCAACGAATTTAATTTCTTGACAAGAAGTTTTATTATTGTTTCTTTGTTGACCAATATACGAAATACACTAGGCTCTACACATTAATGAAAAAATTAAAGTTAAAGACATCTTTTAAAAATTTTATCCTTGGATCGAAATACATTTTGAAAACAAACAATTTATCATTGTATACTGATGTCGGAGGAGAGTTTAAAGGTCTAGACTCTTATCTTTCACATAACGACATTAAACACCTCTCCACCCCACCCAATACTCCTCAACGAGTTTCTCTTGCAAAACGCCTACATCGTCATATTGTTGAAACTGCTAAAACACTCTTACATGAGGCATCCCTTTCACCCTATTTTGGTCATTCACATGTCATCATAGTTTCTACCTCATCAATCGTCTTCCATCCTCTCACCTAGATAATCAATCTCCATTCCAAAGATTACTTTGTAAATGACCCAATTATAGGGAATATTGGGTTTTTGAACTATCCATGACTAAACACATAGTCCAAAAATAAACATGAACCAAAATCTAGCCCGTGCGTCTATAACAGATTCTTTTTATCACATCATTGTCACTAAAATTTTGATCCAAGTTTTACAAAAGTGTTTTTATCTGGAGATTTGCGATTTGTTGAGCATATTTTTCTATTAAACACTTTGTTCTCTAATTCTACCATAAAATCACCTCAGCTGGAATGGGAAAAACCACAATGCCATATTCTTCAGATCCCACACCTAAAACTCCCATTGCTACATATCTTCCCCCACTATTAGAATTATAGAAGCACACACACTACCAAATTTTCCGTCATCATCTGATCCTTCTCCAACTAAGTCCCAAGGAAACTCAAACTTACAGTCCTTATTTGACAATGCAATACTAGATGATGCAACTTCACCTCCTGTAACTTCCCCTTCCCCAAGTAATTTTTCATCTCGCTCATCCCTATTAATTCTTCCGTTCAAAAAACCATCTTCCATACCTACTTCCCAAGTTTTCCCATCACCACACATCTCAATAGATTGACAAACATTTTCCCCTATAAACTCACATAGAGTCTCATCCTCTCTCTTTGTCTATAAACTTCGGAACACCAACCCGTCAACTACACCTAAATCGTCGGCCAACCAGTCTTATCACTGATTTAGAGATCTCTCCTTCACCACCATACTTTCCTCTTCCTCCTACACGTTCTGTCACTCGATATCCAAACAAGATTACAAAACCCAAAACAATTTTTGATAACGTAAACAAATTAAACCCTACCATCACACGAACCAATGTAAAACAAGCATAAAAAAATCTTGAGTGGTGTGATGCGATTAAACAAGAACTTGATGCTTTAATTAATAACAAGACATGGGAACTTGTTGCTGCTGACTCAACTAAAAATATAGTATCCTGTAAGTGGATTTTCCCGATCAATAAAATATTAATGGGACCATCGTAAATTTGAAGATCATCTGGTTTCAAAATCTTAACTGAGTGACAAAGTATTGATTTTCATTCATCATTTAGCCCAGTCCTCAAGCCCACCACAACATGCATCATCCTCTCTGTATAAATTAGTCTCCATTGGAAACTTTGGAGACATGATGTCAATAATGCCAGTCTCTAGGGAACCCTTGACGAGGAAGTGTATATGGCCCTACCTCCATGGTTTACTATTGATTACAAACTAAAATATATTTAACTTCTTTGCAAGGCAATCTATGGATTGAAGAAGGATCCTCGTACTTGGTAAAATGCTATCATGGTTTACCTTTTGAGAGTTATGTTGAACATGTTTAAGTGTTGTCTTGGTAATAAATTGCATGAGAACTCTTTGAAGGTGTTCATATTGAAGTTATGTTAATATGAAGAAGGTAGTTCCTCCTTATGTTATGTAAATGATAAGCCCTTATGTGTTATGAAAAGTGAATTAAGCTCCTATATGATGATGTTATGTTTTTATGTTTAAAGGAGTTTAAATTAATACTATGAGTTGTGACTCATTATGATAGTTTTTTTTGGTTTGTTTCTAGTCTTGAGTCTCTTCCTTTTTCCCAATTAAAGGCTTAAGGTGTTTTTCGGGGACGAATATTCTTGTAATGTGTATTATAAAGTTAGAATTGCATGTTTTGCTTAGTTCATGCCTAAATGAAGAAATGTATATGTTGAGCATGTTGTAGTGTGTATTGTGATGAATGAAGGCGTAAACATGTATAGAATTCATTGTAATTGGAATATTTCTTATGAGAAAGGTTTGTTCATATGTAAACACAATCACACTCTTCGTGAGTTGAGATGAAGTGTTAGTACCAATCTCACTACATCCTTTGAGATTTCTAATACAGGTTGGAGGATAAATGTCATTCGTGAGTTGAGATGTTGTACTAACTATCTAACCTTAACCTATAGTATATAATGTTGAGAATCTATGGGGAGTTATGCCTAGAACCGAGAGGATATGAAGAAGGGATGGTTACACTTCGTGACTTTAGATGTTGTATTCCAATGTATCTCTTCACATTAGTACTCCTTGTTAGTAGAGAATTAGTTACTTAGTAGCAATCTTCTTATCCATCAACTATGCGCCCGCATAGGTGTAGATATTGGGTAAGCCATGTAAAAGTAAGAGACTGACCTTACTATAGGCAAGTGAGGATCCCTCATGCAATAGGGGTTAATATAGGGATTCCATGTCTAGCTCTCATGGTTTTTTTCGGTTAAGATAACCGCACACAAAAGTAATGAAAATGCTAAGTCTTCTAAAAGACTGTACTACTTAGTGTAGGTATAACAATGGGACGCTATTTATCCATTGCACTAGGTAGGCATTCCGAAAGGTTAGTCTTTGTACTGTATCAAAATCCATTCAGGCAATTAAATGTAGATTGTGGAACATGAAGAGTATTAAAGAAAAGAAGGAGAAAAACAAAGATACCAAAGTATTTTAACATTAAAAAAAGACTATACTAAGATTCTAGAGGTGTATCATATCTTTGAAAACGATAAGTCTATACGCAACACCATAAGAATTCAAGAACACAACAATAGCAATAGGGAGATGCAAACCAGGTCTCAAGGAAGCACCAACCTAGTGGAAGATTTGTTTGACTAAGGATTACATTTTACTCTATCATGGACTAATAATTTCAAACATATTAATGGAAAACGTATAGTAAATTTGAGACCTCTGAGAATAGGTAACTTTCAACGACATGATAAAAATAAAATTAATGATATGAATATGGTCAGTATAGTCGAAGAATCACATGAGTAATTTGGACAAGATCAAGATCAAGGGTCTATTTCTATCCTCAAGGATCCCGAAAATCCCTGGGAAATGGATATTCAAAATATCACAGAAAAAATGGTCTTTCTCCGAGAGGCGCAATACAGAGGAAACAAGAAAAAAAAGGAAGTCAAGCAGGACATACTAGTCAGGTAGGACTGTTAAATGATTAAACCAATCAAAAGAATGGGGAATTTGATAGACTCATGAGACTGGTCTGAACCCTTCCTCATTCCCAATAAGATTGAGGAATTTAGGACTCTTTTTTGATTTTATCATTCTATATCCAATATCAACAATAAGATTTGGTGTTTTTTGAATGAGTTTATATATTGGAGCCTCGTCTCACATCAAAAAAACAATTCACCTTTGAGGTAAACAAGATCGGTGACTCATATGATATTTGGGATACATTATGTATATTCTTCAAACAACTCTTGCAGAAGAATAAGATTATGTAGAAGTCTTCGTATAATTTGTGGTATTGTTAAGATTCTTGCGCTATGTTCAGAGATTTCAATACTATATTGAATGCTGCTGATAAGAAGGGTGGAGTGCCGCTGACTTTATCCAAGAGCTTTGACTTCATAAGTTGTATGGATGATTGTGGTCTTCTAGACACTCAATTCACTGAAAGATCATAAACTTTTTGTAATGGTAGGGGAATGAGATGGTGAATCAGTAAGAGACTTGACTGATTTTAGGGGATTTAAATGATTTTTGATAGCTTTCCATTTATTTCAATAATTTTCTTAAGAATTTAGGGGCTTCATATAGCGAACAAAAAAATATTCTGAATAATTTGTAATTTAAAACACCCTAAAATATCTCAAAAATTCAAACGTGTGTAAAATTTAAAATTACAATTCATCTAAAACTAAACTCTCTTCCTTTACCTTAGTGCTTTATTTACTGAAATTGAAAAAATACTACTCCGTTTTAACTTTGGTAGTTGATTTCGTATTCTTTTCATTATTTTTGAACTTGCAAAATTCCTTCATTTTTCTTCTTCTTTGTTTGATTTGTGCATCAAAAACACCTTCCATGACATTGTCTTGTGTAGAATGTTTTTCGAAAGTCTATAATCTGAACTTTGTATTGGAAATATTGTTGTAAATTTTTTTCTGAAATTTATAACATTGGTATTATAAATTGTCAAGTTTACGTACTAAAAGATTTGAAGTAAAAGAAATATTGTTGCCAATGTTATTGGATAAGGTATCATTAAAATCAACAACTTTAATCCCTTTAGCCATTTTTGTACCATGTGTACAAACACTATAATTCTTCTTAATAGCATTTCCTTGTTCTTCAACTTTTTTTCCCTCTCCAGTGTTTTAGATTGAAGGATTAAATGCACCAAAAGCTTACAGTACTTGGGGACGCCCTCATATTCAAACTTTTGACAAAAACCTTTTAGTGCCTTATCAATGTCCACTACCCTAACCCAAACATATCTAAGTTTTGGCTTCCTAAAGTAGACATCAATCCTCACTATTCCCATTCCAGGTCTATCGAAATTCCTTAGCACTATCGATAAATAAAAGATTTGTGACACATAATACGATGTATAACATTGGTATGCTAAAATTTGTAATTAGACCCATAACCAAACAATAGGAGAATCTTCCACTGGTCTATAATTTAGGGTCAATTTTTAAAGCAACAGAATCGTACCATTATTTCAATTGACCTTTTGAAACATACCATTTTACAATCATCATTCATTATGACATTAATAAAGACCATACAAAAATCATGCACACCAATTTTAATGTCTTCTTCGAAAGATATCATTTAAGAAAAGATTCAGCAAATGTGTTCTATATTAGGTTTTGTTCAAACAAACATGCCAATAATCGTGTATCGACACTGCTCAGCCATTTCCCTATAGTAGTCACTCAATTTGAAGATTACCAGTAGCATTACCATGTGAGTTAATTTGGTTCTTTGCACAGGTGCGGTCTCCATTCTACATCTCACTCTCTGACTATCTTTGTTTCTGGGACATCAAGGTGTGCAACTGTGACAAATATTTGGATTAAAAAGTATCTTTCAAGAAATTAGAGCCATTTCACTTATCACCAGCTCCTCATAGAAAAAAAAATTCAGAGTCTATTTATAGAGTAGTGGATAAAGGCTATTTTGCAAGAAGTTCTAAAGAACTGATCCTCCACTAAAAGATAATTCATATCCTTTTGTGAATTTTCTTGATTTTACTTGTGATCCAATTCACATTACTATAGTTTTCAATATTGATGGATATTTGTTTATAATGAATACATAATTTTGATTATGTTTTCAATACCCTAAAATATTTTCATTTTAATCTGATGAGTTTGATTTTCTAATGAACCAACTCAATCAACTAATAATGTATACTATACCTGATTGGGTACAGTTCTTGACATACATCATACTTTCTATGCTCTAGAATAATTCAAATTTGAGTTACTTTCACTTTCTTTCTTTTAAGGTTCAAAGCAAACATATATTGGCATCTTGGAAGAAACAAACTCCAAATACTTTAACTTGAGAAGTACATTTTCAATGTAATGAGAGTATTACAATGCTAAACATTGTGGATATTTAAGAATTCTTAAACCTAAGAACACAACAGAAACTCCAAGATATTTCAAATTTTATTTCTTTCATATGTTTCGAAGTATTTATCTCATAAGTGTCTTTTCCGATGATAAGCATGTCATCAACATACAATCAATCAGTGACCTTCTGATTTGGAGTATATTTAATAAACACGTTTATGACTTCCATTATTTTTAAATTCATTTTTCGACATGGTTTGGTCAAATTTCACGTATCATTATTTGGGTGCTTGTTTAGTCCATAAGTGACCTTAACAATTTTGCACACGGAACCATAAAACTCTGGGCTGATCCATGAAATATCTTTCCCCAATTATCCATTTAGAAGTTGGTTTTCATCCATTTATGATTTGAATGTATAAATGTAGAAGACATGGAGGATCAAAATCAGACCCAAGTGTGATTTACTAAAGACTCAATCAAATCTAATATTGACAATCTCTATCCAAAAGATTGAAGTTAACAGAAGCCCATAACTTCATTAAAATTATAAGACTTACTTCAAGGAAGAAAACTTTTACAACCAAAATCAAATGTGAATGAAGTAGATGGTCCTTGGAATTTAAAAATGTATCTAAATTTATTCATCAGTAAATCTTCGGTTGTTATCTTTTGCCAAGATTGGTTAGCATCTGTCCACTAGACTACTCAAGTCTAATTTTATAGTTCACATTCTTAGGTCCGATGTTTATCTTTCTGGCATAGGGACTTGGAACTTTTCTATACACTAGAACACTTTGAAAAATTTCAACTTGGACTTTTTCTTTTTTCATTTCTCATATGGAATAGATTGTGTCCTGAAAAAAACCTTTTTATTGCTTTCATTTTGTACAAAGAAAACTTTTTTTCATCTTATTTTGCTTTAAGATAGCTTCCCAAACACAAGTTTCGTGGTAAAACATAACTTATTAGTAATGTATCCATTATTTCATTCAAAGTTTATTTTTATCTTGTAATTACTTTAGATTAAGGTGAGTAGGATAGTATCTTGATGGAAAATTTCACTTCCCAAAAATATTTCGACAAAAGAAGATTTGAACTCTCCATCCCTATAACTTTGCTTATGTTTTTGTTCCAACTGAATGTTTTTTTTTTCCTTGAACTTCACTTTTGTATTGCTCTAGAATTGATTCTCATCTTCTTATTCAATAAATAGAATAATCGTATCTAATGAATGTTCATAATTGTTATGAGATTACTTTTCCACCCTGAATGGTGTTGATGTCCATATTCAAAAATTCTTATATACCAATCTAAGGCATTTAGAATTCCTTCAAAAAGTTTATAGGAATGCTTTTCAACTTACTCAAAGTCAACACACAATTTGATATTGAGTAGTGCACACATATTTAGGACAAAACTTTTACTTGATCAGTTTTCATTACAATGTTTGGAATTGACATTGTCATAGCAGTTCATGTCACAAACCACAGTATGAATCAAGAAACGATTATCTGTAACAAACCTGTTTCGTGTTTTGAGCAGTAGAGTTTATTTGGTAATAAATGTCTTGAGTCGACGGATACCACGACGGACCGTTATCGTCAAGACGGCGTTCGAGGTTGTTTCGTTCCAAAACACTTATCCCACTTTGTAAAAAAGTGGGTACTGAGATCGAATCTCTGAACGTACGAGGATGGCAGGATGGAACGCGTGGCAAGACGAACTGTCACAAGACCCTTAGTTGAAATTTGTCTCTGAGCTTTGCGCGGGGAAGCAGCAGGACGGACTGTCGCAGGGACGATGGGCCGGTCAAGGACTGAGTGACCCTGACTGGGTCGGATTTCGGTTAAATGTGTTAAGGGGCGTTTTGGACTATGCCTGCTTATAACATAAAGGTATGGTTATGTAATAATTCAATTACTGGGTATTAACGGGCAACCTTGACTAACTAGGGGCGTTACTTGTATTAGTCTTTTACACTTAATGCTATTGATCATTAGGGTAAATGAAAAAGGGTTTTGATAAGAAAAATAGAAAGAATAGAGAGAGAAGGAGAAAAGAAGAGAGGAAGAAAGAAAAGGACGAGGAATGAGAAGAACGCAGAAGAAAGCATAGGTTTTGGGAAGATAACTTGGGTGATCGCGATTCTTCGGTGGAGGTAGGTTATGGTTTATGCTATTTCGTTAGTAAACTCTTAAATAGCGACTGATCTGTAATGGGTAGTAGTACGTGAAAGTCTCTTATATGCTTAATTGTGTGCATGCATGATTTGTATTAATCATTGTAATGAATTAGCCATGATGAGGTTGTTGAATCTAAAACCTTGAACCTCTTCGTTGAATTGATGTCTTGGCATAAAAGAAGACTTGAGGAACTAAAAGAATGAGGGGTTAATGGATCGGGTGGGGTCACGAACCGACAGTAGTACTTCGGGATTCGGGGCTGTCAAGTTCCGGACCACCAGGATAGTAGTAGATCGGGTGTCACGTTCCGACACAAGGATAGTAGTGGAATGGGTGTCACGTTCTGACCGTGAGTCAGTAGTGGATGGGTGTCACGAACCGACACGTAGTAGTAGTGGAGTGGGTGTCAAGTTCCGAATAGGATAGTTAATGGCGGGGGTGTCACGTTCGAACACCAGCGATAGTAAAGAGGAATGAATCTTGAAGATGTTATATACTCAATCTAAAGAACCTGTTCCCAAAAGGGTATGGTTGTTGTGGAGGCTTGATTTCCTCATAACGCGTTGGGTGTTGCTGTAAAATGATTCTTATACTTGTGTTTTATCACCTGGTAACGCATTTGGTTGGTTTATGCTTATTATTGATATATATTGTTCTCTATTTTGAGGTGGCCGATGATACCTACTCAGTACTGTGCCTTTTGTAATTGACCCTACTTATTTGTTTCCTTTGTTAATTTGTGGAGTGCGGCAAACGTGCATTAATCTCTCAACTCAACCGGCAACTCTAGCCAGTACTCATCACGTCAAAAGATCTCAGGGTGAGCTACGCTTTTAGGCGTGGACTGGATCTTCTTCTCATTTTCTTGTTGCATTGACAGTTCCGGCAGGGAGGGACTAGCTGTTTATTTATTTTAGCTTACTAGATATTCTTAGATTTAGTAAAGTAAATGAGAATAGATGTTCATTGTGGGGGTGATGACTCCAGAGTTTTGGGGATGATGAGTGTTTTAAATTTAGAAGTTAAATTGATTTCGTTAATGAGTTTTAAGTCTTCTGCATTATTTTCTGTTTATTCTGGTTGGGACTGTTGGGGGGGTTACATTGGTTGGTTCGACTACATAGTAGAGTAATGTGGGTGCCAATCGCGGATCATGTTGGGTCGGGACAACTTGGTACAGAGCATTTGGTTCGATGGTCATCCTTCAAAGAGAACGAGTTAGTAGAGTCTAAGGAACGGAGGGGGAGACACCTTACTTTTTCTTTGAGAGGCTATAGGACTTTAGGAAAATTCATTCTTTTCTTTCATTTCGTTCTATACTTGGGAAATCCAATTAAGTATCTAGGTGATACACAAATTGGTATCTGACCATCTTTACTCTATTCGCAGATGGTTAGGAACTAGGCAACAACTTGCCCAACACCAGCACCGGCAAGACCAATGCGGTCTGAGCCAGCCATTGGGGTTGTAGCGCTGAGAGGAGTAGTGGAAAAGGTGTGTGGTAGGGAGGTAGCGGGGAGGACGTCCTCTAGATGAAGAGGGACAAGCACTCGGGCCCTTCTATTACGAGGGCGGTGATTCATCACGATGAGGAAAGTAGTAAGAGAGGGTTGAGGAAGGGGCAAAATGAGGCAAGTGCAGACTGATGGAATTACCACCCCAAACCCAAGAAGATGATTAGTCGGGTTCTTTCTTTGCATGATCTTAGCGGGTTATCTGACCAGGGCCAGACACCTCAGTGTTTTCTGCAAAGAACCTCAGATTCCGGAAGTAAACAGGCACGCTGCTGTGCTCAACTCCATATGAATGACTCATTAGAAAAGAATGTTTCCTCGATTGGGACTACATGGGGCTATAATGGACAAGTGCTCAGCCATGGAAGTTTCAGTAAGTTCTTGAATGAAAACTCCAGTATTCAAGGGTGTGAATCTGAGGATATGACTACGATTTTCTGGTTGATTGTCATGAGGTTACTACAAAAAATGGGCATAGTGGCACGATTGGGTTTGAGTTGTAACCTATCAGTTTTTTTTCAAGGAAACGCCCCCCCCCCCAAAATGTAGGGGCGGTCGATGTTGAGTGTCAAACCAGCACAGCACCACCTATGAACTGGGGGTGTATTCTCTAGTTATTTGTATGGCAGTAGAAGTTATCGCCCGGCCTTTAGGGATCGCGCGGAGAGACGAGGTTCTTTGAGCCTAGACGCAAGGCAAAAGAGTCGGTTTTTGTGAATCGCGTAGGGGCTAATTCCGTGCATTATCCAGATATGCCACCAGCTTTGTTTCAGTCACAAGAGCGGACATTCGCAGTTTTGTGTAGGGATTGAGGCGGATTTGCGGATTTCAGCACCTGAAGGTAGCGGCTACAGCGAAAATCTTTCAAGAGGTGGTAGACTTCATGATCGAGGTGGGGAGGGGAGTGAAGCAGCTGACTTCACCATGGCATAGACATATAAAAGTTTCGAAGGGAGGTTGAGTTTACTGGTTCTTACTCCAGAGGGCAGGGTTCAGGAGGTTACCAGCCCGACCTATTCAGTCTTACTGCAGGAATGTAGTTGGGGGTTCCACCGCAGACCGGTCCAACATCTGAAGGTTTGGACGGTTATCCGCAAATCCTCGCATTATCACAGAGGACCTATTGCTTGAACCAGAGAGTGTTATGGAGGTGGGGAGATGGGCACATCAAGAGGTGTATTTTCCAAAACAGATTTACAGGACTCAAATAGTCAGAGGTGAAAGTGGTCATGGAAGGGCCGTCATTCTTGGAGGGGTGGTGGCCGAAGTAGTAGAGTAATGGTGGTAACCACAACGGCCGGGGTGACGGGCAAAACTCGAGTACTACAACACAATGGTAGGGGCAATGGCGACAGGTGAAGGCCCACTGTTACGCTTTCCCTGGCGTTCGGGAAGCGGAGAAATCTGATGCTGTTATCACAGGTATCCTTTTTTTTTGGTTTGTGATTGCATGGCTTCTGTATGCTTTGATCCTGGCTTTCCACATATCCTCAGTGTATCTTCCGCATTTGTAGGGTCTAATTTTCCATTGTGAATGCCTTGGCATGACCTATTGTTGTTTCTACTCCAGTGGGTGAGTCTTTGATAGGTGAAGGTATATAGGTCTTTGTCTGGTGACTTTGTGGGGGCAATACTCATGTCGACTTGGTTACTTAGACATGGTTGATTCGATGTAATTCTGGGTATGACTTGGCTTCTCCGAATTTTGCCATCTTTAAATTGTAATGCTAAAACTATTAACGATGGCCAAGCCAGGGACAGGGACCCGTTAGTGTGGGAGGGTACTACACTTCAACCAGTTCGTATAATCTCCTTTTCTTCGGGGCATAAGAGAAGGTTAGAAAAGGGTTGGTTGTCTAGGCCTTTCTTGGCACCCCTCAGGGATGATGATACACCCAGTAACTTTCAATTGTGAGTTCGGTTACGGTTAGTTCGTGAGTTTCTGGATGTGTTTCTGCAGCCCTTCATGGTATGCCAACGGATACAAGAATAAAAACAAAGGAGAGGTGGGGGGGGAGGACAAGGGGACAACCAACGGAAGGGGGCTTGAATGATAATGTTGCGGGAAGAACTGATATGGGGGGGGGGGGAGGGGGGTGTCGTTTGGGTACGCGTGGGATATTGGACGGGACGATGAGAGCCGGGACGGCGACGAAAAAGGGAGGAGACACGGGGTGAGTGGCATGGGGAGGGGCGGGACTGAGAATGGGGGAAGAGAGGAGGGCGGGGGCTTGCGAGTCATTAATGATTTACTCATTCCTCGGTCTCTTGGTTTCGCAGAGGATTGTCTTGCTTTCCGCTTGGATAACCCTGTGCTCTATTTGTGTTTTAGTTTCTCGTCCTCTTTTTTCGCTCTGCTATATTTTCTGGTGGCTCCTTTCCTTGGGAGCCCCCGGGTTTTTCATCCCCCCTTTTCTTGCTCCCGCCTCCGTTTCTCCTCTATCCTCATCTGAGTCCCTCTTCGCTAATCGTCCTTCATTATGGCCTACAACTCCTTACTTCTCTTGCCTTCTTCCCCCTTTGATGAGGAGAGAGTTAAAGGGGAACTACTAAAAACAAGACATCGGGGATTGCCTGGAGGGTGGGGGAGGGAGTACGGCTCGTGATTGGTGGGGGGACCAAGATGCGATGTGTGGAAATTCCTACACGAACTACTCAGGGAGACCATCGGGGGGGGGGGCGGCGGACGAGCATCGAGTCCCTTCCCTTTCTGTTAGCCCTTTTGTTCGTTTCCATAACCGTTTTTTCTGTCTCTCTTCTCACTCTCTCGCTCAATAGGCTGCGTTGCCATTTGTGTGCTTCCTCGTCACCCCATATGCTTTACTTTAATCCTTTTTCCCTTTTTTTTTTGACTTTTGCAATGTCGGAGACGGTACTCGCCCCCACCATTTCAATCCCCTTCCTTATGAATGGCTCCAGAGAGTTAAGGGAGTTAAAGTTAAAGGCCAACTTTAAGAGTTATTAGTACAGGTTCATTAGGAACAAGTAGCCATTCCCCTTGGGATGCTTCCTGGTTATTTGTGAAGAAGAAGGACTGGGGAGTTTTCGGATGTGCAATAGACTACCGTCAATGAATAAAGTAACAGTTTAAGAACAAGTACCTTTTACCCGTCCATGATGATTTGTTCGATCGTTACAAGGTGCTTGATGCCTTCTTCAACAATGATTTGACGACTGGTTATTCAAGTGAAAATTACGGGCAAAGGAGTGCCAAGACGCATTTTTTTTTTAGGACAGGTATGGGCATATGAGTCTTAGTTAATGTCTTTTGGACTTACGAATGCCCCTGCTGCTTCATGAGCGTGATGAACGGGATTTTTTAAGCCATATATGGATTTTTTGTGATCGTATTTATTGATGGATCTACTGATATACTCAAGATTCAGAAGGAAACTGAGGAGCATTTGATGAAATCTTGTTGGAAGCATAAGGGGAGAAAAAGCTTTCGCCAAAATTCGCCAAAGTGTGAGTTTTGGCTAGATTCAGTGTCCTTTCTTGGGGGGCGTGGGGTTTTAAGATGGAGTGATGCGGTGTATCCCTTCTAGATTGAAACTAGTGAGAAATTGGTTAGACCTACTAATGTGTCAGAAATACGAGCTTTGTGGTTTAGCCAGCTATACCGTCTGATTTGTCAAGGGATTTTTCTATTGGCCTCCACCCAACTGACGAACTTGACTAAGCGGAATGTTCCATTGGATGGGTCGTGTGAATGTGAGGAAAGCTTTAGAAACTCAAGACCTTGTGACTACTGCACCTATCTTACTTGCCAGTAGAGGGTAAAAAAACTTCATGTTTATTGTCGTGCATCCGACTTTCTGGTTTGGGTTGGCGTGCTAAGAAAGAGAAGAAAGAATGCTAATTTCTTATGCTTCGAGGCAATTAAAAGGTGCATGAATAAACTATCCGACCAATGATTTAGAATTGGTTGCAGTCGTTGTTTGATTAAACAATGGAGGGGACACCTATCTATAGGGTTAGTGTGAGTCTAACGGATCATCGTAGCCTACAGTATGTCTTACTCAGAAAGATTTGAATTGAGATAAGGAGGGGATGGGGAACATACTGAAGGATTAGGATTGACCAATTGTATCACCCAGGAACGGCTAATTTGTTGTTGGCAGACGCCCTTTAGTAGAAAAGCAGGGATCATGGGTAGTTTAGCCCACTTAACAGTTTCTAGACGCCCCGTGGCCAGAGAGGTTCGACTCTGGTAATTGAATTTAGTGTTAGAAGAAATGAGAAGGGAGGATTTTTTTCCCTGTGGAGGCGCATCTTCTTTTCTTGATAAGATCAAAGGAAGCAGTTTTAGTTTGTTTTATCGATTGCGAAATTGATTCTGGATCCGCGATAATGTGTGGCGAGGAAGAGGAAAGGCTAAGAAGCAAAAAATCGATGAGGAAGGTGTGTTGAGAATTAACGGGAAGGGTATGTGTACCCCAGTGTTGATTGATTTATTCAACTATTTATACATCTTGGTGGCAACCAACATGTCTCGTGATCTAAAAGCAACATTTTTTGGTGGAAGTAGGAAAGAAGCGCTGACATTGTTGATTTGTGCTCATACACAATGTCAGCAGGTAAAAGTATGAACACCAGAGGACCTGGGGGGACCAATTCGAGAATGCCATCCTGAATGAAAGTGGGAGAGAGACGAGAGAGAATTGCAAGGACTTGTGGGTTGTTGGTCTTTTCCCCAAAGGACAATGGGTAGTATGGACTCCCATTTGGGTAATGTTGGACCGATTAAATAAAGTCTCTCATTCATTCGGTAAGGGGGGTGACTTATACTGCAGAAGAAAGTTAGCAAACCTTACATCTCAGAAATGGTTCGAGCATGGAGTTCCATTTCCCATAATAGCAGATAGAGGTACGCAGTCTTACTTCTAAGTTTTGGAGAAAACAGAACATTGCATTGCGAATTAGGTACCAGGCTTGGGACATTAGTACTGCATTTCACCCTCAACCGATGTCAGTCTGAGGAACAATTCAGGGGTTGGAAGATATTGTCGTGCATGTTGATAGAAATTTGGTGGTCATTGGGACTTAACTTCTTACCTTAGCAGAGTTTCAACAATAGTAGTATCATCAAGATGGATAGGCCCCATTGAAGCATGTAGGGAGAAGATGTTAGGTCTCCCATTGGGTGGTTTGATGATTGAGTTAGACTTGGGGTACGGAAAGCTTTTGAGGGATTCATTTAGAGAAAGTGAACATCCCATTCAAGAAAAGCTTTTAGCAGTCAGAGTAAGTAGGCAGAAGATATGGAGATGAAAGGTGAGAGACTTGGAGTTCATGGGAGGTGACAGGTTTTGATGAAGGTTCACCCTCGATGAAGGGCGTGCTGCCGGTGTGGTTAAAAAGAGGTGGTAAGCTAAGACCACGGTATATGGACCATTGAAGTAGTACTGATACTTAAGCGAGTAGGGGATGGTAGCGTATGAAATTAGCCTTGCCCCCAGTACTGTCAGGAGGAGTGATCCGTGGGTATTTATGTGTCTATGTTTTAAAAGATACCATGGGGATATGGAAATAAATATGTCGTGGGATTCAGTTCTTCTTGATGAGAAGTTGTCTGATGAAAGAGGATCTGTTGCATTCTGGATAGAGAATCCAAGTTTGAGATCCAGGAGATTGAATCATCAAGGTCAATGGAAGACTCGACCAGTGGATTAGAGTACATGGAGAAGGAGGCGATATGCAATGAAAAATTACCCGCACCTGTTTCCGATTAGGTACTCCTTTTCACCCTTGTTTCACATTCTTGCGATCGTTCGAGGAGCGCGAAACGATGGGTAAAATTGGGTATCTATTGAACAACCTGTTTAGCTTTTGAGGATAGTAGGAGAGTTTATTTGGTAGGTAAGACAGTCTGAGTCGACGGATCCCACGACGGACCGTCATCGGCACGACGGACCGTCGAGGTTTGGTCTCGTTTCCAAAACACTTGGAATTGGAAAAATTGGGATGAGATACAACTCTCTGACGTCACACGGAATGGCAGGAGTGGAAAGCGTGGGCCAGCCGAACGGTTCACAGACTCTTTAGTGAAATTTCGTCTGCTGAGCATTGCGACGAAACGAAAAGCAGCAGGACGGACCGATGCAGGCACGACGGGCCGTCACAGGGCTGCGTGGGACCCTGACTGGGTCGGATTTCTGTTAAATGTTTAAAGGGGCGTTTGGGATATTCCTGTTATAATTATAAAGGTAGTGTTTAATGTTTCATAATTCAAATTACTGGGGGTTAAAGGAGGGGACACCTTGGAATAAAAAATAGTGGGTTACTCACCATTTTTAACTTAACTTATAGATTATTAGGGTAAACAGAAAAGGGTTTTGAATAAGAAAATAGAAAGAACATAGAGAGAGGGAGAGAGAAACAAAGAGAGAAGAGGAAAGCGAAAAACGCAGAAGAAGCAAAGGTTTTGGGAATATAGCTTGTTTGATCGCTTATTTATCGGTGGAGGTGGTTATGGTTTATGCGATTCGTAGTACACTCTTATAGCGATGATATGTAGGGGGAGTAGGAAAGTTCTTATATGCTTAATGTGGCAGGCATAATTTGATCTTTCATCATGTAATGAACCAGAATGATGAGGTTGTTGACTCTAAAACCTTGAAACCCTTTTTTAAATGATGGTCTTGGCATAAAAGAAGACTTGATCAACTAAAAGACAGAATGAGGTTAATTGATCTGGTATACACAGAAACCGACCAGTTTAGTATTAGGGGATCGGGTGTCACGTTCCACACAAGGATTGAGTGGAGGGTGGTCAGTTCCGGACACCAGGGATAGAAGTGGATCGGGTGTCACGTTCTGACCTTCAGGCGTGGGATCGGTGTCACGGAACCGACCCGTAGAGTGAGTTAGTGGATCGGGTGTCACGTCGCCGGGACACCAGGATAGTAATGCTCGGGTGTCAAGTTCAGACACAAGGGATATTAAGAGAATGATCTTGAAAGCATGTTAATATATCTCAATATGTCTCCCCAAAAGGGGTATGGTGTGGAGGCTGAGTCCTCATAGATGCGTTTGGTGTTGTTGTAAATGATTCTTATACTTGTTGTTATCAACTGTTAAGCATTGGTTGGTTTAAGTGTTTATTATCTTTGCTATATATTGTTTTCTATTTTGAGTTGTGCCGATTTGATACCTACTACCGTACTTTGTGCCCTGTATGGGACCCCTACCTGTAGTTGTTCCTTTGTTAATTGGGAGTGCAGCAAATGTGCCAGCGTCTTCAACTCAACCGCCAAACCTAGCCAGTATTCATACGTCAGATCTCATGGTGAGCTAAACTCTTCTAGCTTGGACTGGATATCTTCTTCATTGTCTTGATGCCTTGAACTTCCGGCAGGGGGACTAGTGGTTTATTTCATTTTAGCTTCCTAGAGTTCTTAGATTTAGTTAATTGAGAATAGATGCTTGGTGATTCTCTTCTTCTTCTCACTTTCCAGATTTTGGGGATGAGAGTATTTAATTTAGAAGTCATTAATTGATTTCATTAATGAGTTTTAAGTCTTCCGCTATTTCCGTTATTATGGTTGGATGTTGGGCGTTAGATTTGTTGGGTTCGTCACAAGTAGAGTAAATGTTGGTGCCACCGGATCATTTTGGGTCGTGAAAATATCAAATATTAAAAGTGTTGAGTTTGACATACCTCTATGAGTGAGTTTCTCGTGTCATTAATATTTTGTTTCAACTTTAGTACTATTTATTTAATATAAACATTATTTAGGAGGTTATACATTTGTGCAAATTTCATTTTCCTTTTTAGAAGTGACCTTTTATAAATTACAATTTATGTATAGAATTACACATAAACCACAGTTTCGTAGGTCCATAAGGGACATATACCTAAAATATTTGTTTTAAACATACCATGACAAATGATTTCACAAATATTCATGTAACACAATAGTTATATATTTTACTTAAAAAAAATATTGTCATTGAATAAAAAAAACCCAACATTTAAGTGACACATCTTCATTAAACCAAAAAAAAGTAGTTTTGAAAGAGGAAGAATAGTTTTGAAAATAAAATAAATTAAAAGAAATTCTTGCTTGTAGGTGGAGCCACGTAGGACAAACAATAGGGTACTCTTATCTATAAATATATATTATAAATATAGATATATACTAGGTAAAAATAATGATGCTTCGCAGGGATTGGACATTTATTAAAAGTGACATTAGGATTTATGGGTAGTATGACCTACATTACATTGATTAACGTTCCATGGAAAATGAGGATAAGGAATGGAAAAGGTTTCATAGAGTTGAATTATGTATTTCAATTCGATTCTCTATAGCAAAAAAAAAAAACTTACAATAGTAGCTAAATAAAGTGTTTTACTATAAAACCAAAAAATGTTATTAAAAATTCACCCATTTGAAAAACGGGTTATGAGTTCGCGAATGAAAAGGTAGAGTTTGTAACATGAATTGCAATCGAAATCAATTTTCTTTGGTTATACGACGAAAACCTGTAGAAAGGGACAAAAGAGAAGAGTCATTTTCAATATCTTATGTGTAACTTTTGGACTAAAGTATAAGACAAATGACACCACAATAGCATATAGAGTGTTCTACTGACATGAACTTTACGACTTATAGTAAAATAGTTAAGAGCTCCATGAAACTAGGAGGATGAAAGTTTATAGGAATGAAACAAACTTCATAAGAAGCTTAATCAATGTGTAATTGAAATCTCACACATCAATGGAAAAAAAATATCAATACATAGTGGCACCGAATCCTCTTTACAGAGAACAAAGGATAGTGGGAATACTATTATTGTGCCTTATCGGAAAGGTCAAACTTTTTGGAAAAGTTGGCAACCATTTGGAAAGTCCACATACTCTCTAAAAGTCAAATTTGTCATACAAGTCCCAATCTTATAAAAGTCACCCAACTTTCAGAAAAATTACAACTTTGTGATACAAAAGATACTAATCTTCCTAAAAGTTTGCAGCTCTCATAAAAGTTACAACTTTTCATAAAAGTCACAACTCTTCATAGAAGTCGTAACTATTCATAAACGTCAAAACATTCCGGCATATAAATCACAACCATTTATAAAAGTTACATATCTTCATTAAAATCGCAACTATTCGCTAAAAAATCACACGTTTTCCTGAAAGGGAGGCTTAGTTTTGGAAATAAATAAATTTAAAAGGAATTCTGGTATTGTGGGGTTTTGCACGAGGCGGGCCTAATATTTTATTAATATATCATATGAGATATATTAATATATATATCTTTAGTTTCTGATTATTTTTCTCTTAATGTGAGTAAAGAGTCATGGGTTTATCTTCGTGATAATTCATTCATCAGAGGGTATTGATTTATGTAAATAATGAAAAAATGAATTAAATTCGGGTCAGAATATTGCCAATATTTTTTAAGAACCTAGTTTCCCATTATTTTTAATGCATTATATAGACTAAAAGTTTTTAGGTTTATACTAGTCATCATTATACTGAGTAATAAAAGAGAACACAACAGTCACAATAGGAATATACTCTTAAACTTTTATGGGTCCAACAAATACAACAATGAAATAAATAGAATTTACCTTAATCAATATATTTTCCAAGTATTGTCAAATAAATTTTGCACATATGATTTTCTATATACTATATATCAAATTTCATGAATGAAAGTATAAAAATTCTAGTGTGGGGAAGATTATTCTAAAAAGGATTAAAGTGTTTCACGTTCTCTTTGACAATTTTTACAATATATCATAGTTCATTCCATAGAGGCACTACAGTTACGAACAAAACAATGACTCTAAAGTAGAGTCCGTTTTGTTTTCTTTTATCACAAATTAAGTATTACCAGTTGTATTTAAAATATGAACAATGACAAAAAATAAATTATTTAAAATTTGTTTCTATTTAAAAATTGAATTTTATATTCTTCAAATAGTCAATGGAATGAAATTTGAATGTTAGTGAAGTTTTGTATGACTTCAATTTTGTTTCAAATTCAAACGGAGTAGAAAACAGAACGTACAACACTGACTTATTAGGTGAAGTTTTCATATTCTTCAAATTAATTGCACCATCTAATTTATATAGAATAAAAAAATAAAGAAGTTTTTAGTCTATGAAAAATAGACACAGTAAAATTTTATATGGAGTATAAATACAAAAAAAATTTGTTTCTATTCTCCAAAAAGAATAAAACATATTCGTAGATTATCGCATAGATATGATTTTCTTCATATCCACCAACTCAACCATTTTGACAATTGTCTTATCTAACCCACACTATGCATATCGCATCGGCGAACTAACGACTTTTTTAAAACAAATCCTCATTGCTAGAAACAGAATTCATTGAAAAAACAAGTATGGTGAAACCACCCCCAAATTTCCCCTTCCCCCCCCCTCTCCCCCATTCTATACTACGATAACCCCCCCGTAGGAATGACCCCCCCTTGACATTCTCCGCGACGAATTCCTCCAAATTACCTAGAGATAGATATAAGCAGGGTAAGAGTTTCGCTTAACCCCAGAGGGGGAAGAAAAAGGGAGGCAAGGAGAAGAAGAAGGGCAAAAGAGGAGAGGGAGAAGAAAGAAAGAGAGACGTCGGAAGAAAAAAGCCCCAATAAATAAACCAAGGCCTTTTATTTTGTTTGCTTGATTTCTTTCTATCTTTATAATCGTTCCTGGAGGTACGTGTTGACTCTACTATGTCTTTATTTATAATCGTTTTCTGTTTTCTCTCTCCCTCCGCACCCCCCTTCTCCCCCGTCCCTGTTCCCCCCGGCCCCCTCTTTCTCTATACCGCTTTCTCCCCCTTCCTTTTCTCTCCCTCACTTATCATTCATCCCCTCCTCTTCACTTTTTCCATTCCATCCCTTTGCCCCCCTGCCCTTCTCCTTTCCGTCCCCCTCTTCTCCCCACCCCCACATCCACCCCCTTCACCCTTTGCAGACCTCCCGCCCCTCTTTCACGCCTTTATACTCTCCTTTTTATTAACCTTCGCCTATTTCCACTCTACATCACTCTTCTCCGCTCCTCACCCCCCTCCTACTTAACATCTTGCTACCTCTCCCCCTCTCTTTCCTCACCCCCTCTTTTATCCCTCCCCTTTGTCCCATCATTCTCCTCCTACCTGTCTTTTCCATCATCCTTTCCCCTTATAAGTCTACGTACCCTTCTTTCTCGTTCTCTTCCCCCTCTATAACTTTATAGTCCACTTTACCCCTAATTCCCACTTTCCCTTATGCTCCCGACTGTAGGTATGTGTAGATACTTTCGTCGTCTACCCCCTGGGAGAAGGATAGAGATGAGGAGGGGGAGCAGGAGAGGGCGGGGAGGTTGGGGATGTGGCTATGGGTAGGGGTATTTGTGGAGACTAATGTGTTGGTGCCGGAGCTATTTTTATCGCCTTTTTTCTGCGATGTTTGTGTTATGTTCGCCGGCTTCTCATCTTCCCCAATGTTTTTCTTTTTTTTTCGGTTACTGTCTGGGTCCCGTTTCTTTTCCTTTCTTTATTTTATTGGCGTGATTTTTTTCTCCTTATTAAGTCGGTCGTCTGCTTATATATTTATGTTATTTCCCCAGCTGAAATTTTTTTAGGACTTATCATTCTTTCTTTGGTTACTCTTTGTTATATTATTGTTATAAATTATGTTTACTTGGTATTGTTCTTTCGTTTTTTCTCCTTATTTTTGTGGGTGTTGTCTGTCATCTGTGTGCGATTTAGTCCTATGTTTTTCTACGGTCTCCGTCCATCTCTCTCGCTCTCATTAGCGCCCGCCCATTCGGTCCACTCGTCTCCCGCTCTTCAACTATCAAATTCCCGTTCACCACTTCGCCTTTACCTGCGATATTTCCTATCTTGCTGATCAGTGGATGTGCTGGGTCTTTTCGTATCCGCAGCTCATTGGATATGTTTTTCGGTGGAGGGCAGGTATGAGGTGGGTGGCTGTGGGTTCCCGCGTAGGGGTGGTCCGTTGTGCCGTTCTGGGGGGTGGTGAGGGTGGGAGGAGGGAGAGAGTGGAGGGGGGGGTGGGGGGGTGAGGGGGTGGGGGGGGGGGGGGAGTGGGGGGCCTGAAGAGAGAGAGGGGGGGAGGGGAGGGAGGGTGGGGGTTTGTATTATATTTTTTATTTACTTTTGTTTTTTTTTTGTTTTTTTTTTACTATGTTTTTTTTTTTAAAATATATCTTAACTTGGATTCCAATCGAACCAAGTATTGGGTTTGTCTAAAAGTCTTTGGCCTCTTCATGGTTAGCACCCGCGGACCCCAACAGTTCAGGCACCATCCACGTGATTATATTAAAAATACTGATGCCTAAAAAACCCTTGTCCTCAAGGTTATGAGTAAACAATTAAATTGTAGTATTATCTGCTCAAATTTATTTATAAGAAGTAAGCGTTCTTAGCAAATTATTGATAGGTTTTCCGTCCATGATAAATAGCAATGAGAATTATCATTTTCCACACCAACAGAGAAATATGTTTATCTGTGATATTTGCATCAACATAATTTGCACCAAAGAGTTGAGGCGCACCAACATATGATCGCATATAAGCATTTTCATCTTCAAACTGAGAGTCCTCTATTAAGTTGAGATACTGCAGCTCATGTTTAAGATTTAAGATTTTTGTTTCAGACTTTCTCTTCCATCCTTCTATACTTAAAGTAGATAAAGCCAAACTATATCTACGTTGATTCCACTTTATTATGGTTGAATTAGGAATTTCCAGCGAGAAAAAACACATCGTTGAATTATTGCATTCCATGTAAATGTAGAACTCATCTTTGTAATAACTGATGACCATCGGCCAACACATCACAGTAATTATAAAAGGATATCACAAGTAGCAGCGTTTTATTCCACCCCCAACATATCTCAATTGAGAAGTCATGCATTGTTCTGCAAGGTGGGTATGAGAGAACCTCAATATACTATTCCACAATATCGTGGTACGGTCACACGAAGTGGAAATCATTATTAACCATATTTGTAAATCATTTAACACCGCAAATACTCCCACTCATTACAATTTCACATGTAAGCAATTCTTACTTTTTTTATTATCAAAAATGAATGCGCAAGTGCCATTACAATTCTTATTATTAGAACTGTTAGATTGGAACTCTGAAATATTTCCGGGATCCATACACAGAGATTAATGAAATTTTTTAAATTGAACAACGAAGGTGTCACACAAAAGGTTAAAAAGTAATTACTTCATCATGCTCTTCTTCTCCATAAGTTAAGATTGATGCAATTCCTTGACATGAACAACAAGTAGTACCCAAGGTTAAAAAATAGATTACCGTCTAATGGTATTCTCCCCCATAAATATTTTCCACACGACATAAAAGGTATTATTTTGTCAGAGAAATCTAAACCTTCCATGCTATCAATTTATGTGTGTTGTTTTCTTCGAGAAACAAATCAAGATACAATGCTTTTAACAACCTTTTTTAACATCTATGACGACGATCATTGAATAAATTGAATGCAATACTTTTAATACTTGTAGACTCTTAACTAACAAATTCAATTGGAGTGTCTGATTGCTTCCAAGAAAATAATTTTGGGCAGTAACAGGAAAACATTTCGTCAAACACCTTGTGCGCATCAATTTTTATTTTGTGTTCATATTTCTCCTCATAGTTTTGAAGAACATATGAATTGGTTATATTGCTCCACTACTGAAGATTGGACAAGCATTTTTTTGGCGATCAAGATGGTATTTACGACAATGAATCAACACTTTTGCAGTAATGTTGGAAAACTTTATATGCATAGAGGAAGCATACTAGAGTCATACAACTTACATGGAAATTTTATCTGAAAAGGAGTAGAGACATCTAACCCTTAAATATAGGTCATGTAAAAAACTATTCCTAAAATGTGGGTCATGTAACCCACTATGACACTTAATCAACAATACTTATGAAAGTAGTTTTAAAATATAGGAAACTACTGAACAAAGACCCAAAACTAGTTCTACTAAACTACCCATGTCCCAATTTAGTCTATATTTTGGATAACTTTTTAACATTTCTTCTTGATTCAAAACTACAAACACCAAACAATCCTCTGAGGTAGAAAATTTCGATAAAGCCTTTGTCAATACATCAACTAACTGCTCTTGTATGCTGCAATATTCCAATAATATTTCCTCCCTTGCTACCATGTCACGGATGAAATGATAACGAATTACCAATATGTTTTGTCCTGGTGTGAAATGTTGGATTTTTTTAACATGGAGATCGTTGCTTTATTTTCAAATAATGTCTCTGTTGCTCCTCTCTGCTCCTGTTGAAGATCAGCTAACACTCTCTTTAGCCAGACAGGTTGAGGTTGTTGCAATGTACTCGGTTACTAAAGTTGACAATGATGTTCTAGGTTGCTCCTTTGAATTCAAAGTCACCACACCTGAACCTAGAGTTAAAACATTTGCTGAAAACTCTTTTTATTGACCAATAAACTTTCCCAATAACTATTAATGTACTAGCACAATTTGATATTATCAATTTTGGTACAAAATTGTAAGAACTGAATAGGTTCCGGAAAATTACCATACATTATTAATGAAGGCTGAGAGGAATTAAATAGAGTTACAAAGAAACGAATAATAATCCTAATCTAACTTAACTACATAAATAATATATGCTAATATAGATAATGCAGATTCCTAAATAAGCAAGGACTAGAAAACACTAATACTAACATAATTATTAATTACTATCTGAACTAACTATTGCTGCTCCAATATTCCCCCTCAATTTAGGTGATGGGTTACTAACATTAACTTGAATAAATTTTTCTCAAATGCAGCTTAGGCAATGCCTTGGTAAGAGTTTTGGCTATTTGATCGAAATCATGGACATGAATAACAAAAACCCTTCTGATGTTGACATGGTGGCGAACAAAGTGAAAGTCCACCGCAAAATGCTTCACACGACTATGGAAGAGAAGATTCTTTCTCAAAATTTTATCAAATTGTCACAATATATGTGGGAGCGTATGTACTGTAAAGCAGCGCAACCTATTTGGGATTGGTACCCACATGATCAGAAGGGCATTAGAAAAATCCTTGTACAAAAATATCCTGGAGGTGCTTAACGCAATAGTTAGTTTCTTTGAGCACCAACTAATTAGAATGTTACCATCTCTTTGTCTGGCTTTGTTCTTTCGGTGTTGGTTTTTCTTATCCCCTCTAGGCTTAGAATTCTCAACCTTTTAACCTATCATGTTGGCTTGTACAGGAGCAGTAGGAATATCAGCAGCCTTTGTAACATTAAAGTTGGTAGGATTAACCTATGAACTTATCAGCTTGGCGTTAGAAATTTTGTGAAGGTTGTTACTTAAAATTTTGAAGTAGAAGCAATAGTTTTTTCAATGTTATTGGCTAAAGTCTAATACCTTTATCCATTTTGGTCCCATTATCTATGGAAATAGTAGCATTCTTCGTGTTCTTCAACTCTTTTCCCTTTATATTGAAGGATTGAATGCCCCAGAAATTTACCATACTTTGAAAGCCCTCATATTCCATCTTTTGACAGAACCTGTAGAAGGTTATCAATATCCTCTTGCCTAACCGAAACAGATCTAAGTTTTTTCTTAGTTAGGTCAACTTCAATCCTTAGTTTTTCTATTCGAGGTCCATTGAATATCAGTAGAAGTATCGACATATAAAGGGTTACCTACAGGGATCCAATTTGACTCACATAATTGTTAGAACAAAAATACTCAAGAAACTTATTAGAAGAATACATATCGAGTGAACTTACGAAATTTCAGGTATGTATTAATCTGCAAAAGATCTGAATTTATACAAGGAAAAAGTATCTTTATTTCCTATGTAGTAGCAACTTACAAAGTGGATTTTGAAACTAAATAGGAACATGTGTCACTAACTACCATTAAAGGGTCACTACTTCATAAAGTAGGGAAATTAATGTTGACTAAGTCAAGCTAAAAAATAGAAAATCTAAACCAAAATAAGGAAAATAAACAGTAAGATTTATAAGATGGAAAAAATAGCAATTGTCTAACAATCCTCATTTTTATTTTTGTGGAAAACACAATTTTTTTTTTGCCTTAGATGTTCAAACCTTTCCTTTGGCAATGACTTAGTGAAAATTTATACTAACTAGTTCTCAGATGAATAATGAACAAGCAACACTTCATTAGATATTTTTACTTCTCTAATCAACTGAAACTTGCTTTTTATATGCTTATGTTCGACCATGAAACACTGGATTTTTTTAGATTGAAACTGCGGTACTCTTGTCACACATGATCTTTGTAGCTTCTGTTTGTTCATGACCCAAGTCCTTCAATATCTTCCTTAGCCAGATCACTTGATTCAGACTAGACGCAACAACTATGTACTTACCTTATGCTGTTGATTGAGTTCTTGTTTCTTGTTTCTTAAAGCTCCAACTAAAACAACTTGTCCCCATACAGAACATATATCCAGAGATGTTTGTAGAATAAACAGCTCTGCTACCCCATTCACAATTAGAGTACCTGATCAAGTTCATATTTACTTCAGTAGTTGTTGGGAAAATTTTTTAAAACTTGATGGTTCCATTAATATACCATAACACACTTTTAACCATTATAAAATGTATGAATCTTTGAGGATGCATGGACCAAGAGAGCAAGTAACGACAAATAGAATTTTAGGTCGGCTTGCGGTTAGATATAAAAGACTTCTATGTAAGCTTTTAGACATACTATCATCCACTTTTAAGAATCCTCATCCTTGCCGACATTCACACCATTAAATATTGGAGTACTCATAGGTTTGCAATCGTGCATTATAGACTTGTTTTGAATATCTAAAATGTATTTATGCTGCATATGAAAATTTCATCACTAGAATGCAATTCCATGAAAATAAAGTACTTCATGACTCCAAGATCAGTCATGTCAATGATTTTCTCTATATCTTCGTTGAATATTTCTATTACTTCAATTTTGCTTGCTGTCACAAACATGTCATCCACATAGAGTGACATTTAAGGAGTCATGTGCAACAACTTTCACTTACAAAGCAACTTCACTTTGAATTGTACTAAAGTTAAGTTTGATGAGATGATTCTTCATCCTCTCATACAATGCCCTTAGTGATTGTTTTAGGTCATACAAGGCCTTCGTTAATAGATGAAATTGATCCTTTTTTCTAGGAATTGAGAAACCATTAGGTTACTCTACATAGATCTCTTCAGCAAGAAAACCATTCAAAACAAAAGATGATTTTACATCAAGTTGATGAATATGTCCGGAACTATGAAATGCAAATTCAAGAATAAATTTTATTGAGTCATAAGTAGCTACAAGAGAAAATGTTTTCCAGTAATTCCCACCATATTATTGTGTGTATACGTTCACCACTAATCTAGCCTTATGTTTGCTAATTGTTCCATTGAGATTAATTTTTGTGTTGAAAATCTGTTTTACATCAATTACCTTGTGATTTATAGGTCTGCCAACAAGCTGCCAGGTTCCGTCCTTCTCAATCAAGTCCAGTTTATCTTGTATAGCTCTCCTCCATGGCTGAAAGTCTTGTGCTTCAACATATCTCATCCCATTAATAAATTTCGTTCAACGGTACTCAATTTTAATACCTCACATCATGTTGTGATTGGTTGCTCTCTGTAATGAAAAATCTAAAGGTAGTTGGTTTGTCGTTTAATATGAATGAAACATTTCTTCCACATAGAACCAAGCTAGAACCTAGATCCATGCCTTGTATTATCCTGGGCTATCCAAGTGCAAAGAAAGGATACAAGTTGTTGAATCTTGAAACAAAGATTTTTATATTTAGGGATGTCAAATTTCACGAAGCTATTTTTCCCTTCTCCTTGACCGATTACAATGAACACATTTTTCCTTCTATTTCACGCGATAATCATGCATCCATTTTTGATGCAGCAACTTCTAACCAATGTACATTCCTACCTACAGAAACTTTAGATCATACCTAAGCTACCTCTCATCATCTCACTCCTTCTAATGTTGGTTCTAATTGAATCTTCCTCTTCTATTCGTTCTCATCGTGACATTATGGGAACACATCTGATTTTATCACTACTCCTGTACCTACAATCAGAACATCTTCTAGAGTGCATAAAAAGCCTGATTATCTATAGGACTACGTGTTCAACCCTGTCTTGTTCACAGATTTCACAAATTAATGTATGCCTGCTCCTATGAAGCCTACTGTATTATCATTTTTAGCTTTATCCTCATCCAATCAGTCCATGCTCATTTCTATTGCATATATTCCAAAACCTAGATCTTATTTCCAAGTAACAGTTCCTACTTGTTGGAAATACGCAATGTATAAGAATTTGAGTCTATAGAACTCAATAGGACCTTGGAGATTGTTTCAATACCAAATGGGAAGAGGGATTTGCCATGCAAATGGGTTTACAAAGTGAAATACAAATTAGATGGATCATTGGAAAGGTGTAAAACTCGTATAGGTAAGACACTCAACGAGAGGTAAGTGATTTTACTATGACTTACTCAGCGGTTTTTAAGATGAAAATTATTAGATGCATTCTAGCCGTGGTAGTAAGAGAACATGGGATGTTTTTCAACTAGACATCAATAATTCCTTTTAGCATAGAGAGTTACACGAAGAGGTCTCTATGCTTAAAAACATACCTCTTGTGTGACTTGAGATTAGTGCTGAAAAACACCGCTCATAGGATATCTTGAAAATCTCTGTTTCCTCACAACTTTATTTAGAAAGCATTACTCCATTGTGAAAACTAGAACGAAAGATCTTTGGAAATATCATTTTTCATTCTTATATATCAGTGAAAACAATTGAAATCACCTTGGGAATACTTAATCCCTATATACTTTTGAAGAAAAATACTTCAACATTATTCTTTATTATTTACTAAAGTACTCAAAAGTTAAGTCTTTTAAAACAATGTTTAAACATTTATAAAAGACTTCTTAATATATGGTTCATACAGAAATTATGGATGTGAATCAATATAAGGTTTTCAATAAGCATAGATAGAACTCAACACTCAACACTTATAACTTCTATATACCACTCCTCTCGAAGGTTCTCAAACTCATAGAGTTCATTAAAAAATTATGGGCATACACGACTCGACTCAAGGGTAAAAATATCAACATAGAACTCATGTATAAGACTCTACTCATTCTATTAATTACTTCCTCCAAAACATAGTTCACATCAGTAGTTGATCTGAAAGGATTGACAATCGAACTTAAGGAATTTCTTGAACTTTATTTTTAACTCTCTCTTATACATGACTTACGAATTCAATAGTTATATTCCATGAGATGAAAGATCTCATTATGACAAGGTAGACTCATGATAACGTTATTCTCACTCTCATACTCACTTGCTCGAGTCTTGAAACAAGCTATTAGAATTTGTGGAAGACTCCTCAAAAGATTCAAAAGGACTTTCCAAAAGGTTTGGAAGAACCTTTATGACTTAACTTTTAGATATACCTTTGATGTGATTGTAATTTTTAGTAAGAAAGATCTCATGATCTTTAGGAATGCTTCTAATTAGTTAAACATGAGTAAACACTGAAAACCAATATTTGAGAGTGGGTCTACGACGTGGAGAATATTTTAATATTTTGTTCTGAAAATGTATTTTTAGGCAGAACACCTCGTGTCAACTCCGCAACGCGAAACTCTAATTTCCAAATCTGGGAAGTTGATATGCGACCGGAATGGGGTTCAAGATTTCAACCAACGAAATTTCATCTTCATTTTCTAACCCCAATTCTCCTTATTTGTTTCTTTTTCTCAATATCTGTTTAGATTTATATACACATCACATGAACATAAGAGTATAAATTTAACAACTTTTTAAATCAGCATAATAACCTCAAGAACTCCTTAATATCAGCCAATTTAAAGAATGAAAGCAAATTCATGAATACATAACAAGAACATCAAAGAATTAACTTTCAAGAATGAATTTACCGCTGAAATTAACATGACTGGCGTGTAGGTAAACAAACCCAAAACTATGGAAGCTTACATATCTGAAAGAATCATCGTCTTGATGTACTTGATGGAAAATCTTTAAATAGGAAACCTAGCCATAGTTTTTCATGATTTTCTTAAGCATAATCTTTAGAGTGAATGAGAGGGTTTGATTTTTAAACTGATTTTATACATGTTTAGGGACATTTAGATGGTTTCGTGAGGGTTTTTAGGACTTAAAAACGTGGGAGTCGGAAATATTTTCCACCGGGCTGTAAGGTCCATTTTGGCTCCGCGTCGTGGAGCTGCTACCATGTTTGCACGAAGTTTGTAAATTTGTCATAAATTTTTAATAAGAGTTCGAAATTGAGAAAACTCGGCAGAGTAGGAAAGAGTACACTAAGAGATTTAATTTAGTATTCTATGGATCTCTAAACACATTCTGTACCAATAGGTATGGATAATTTAATTTGACCAAAACCTTAAGAAAAATTGAGGAATGACTTGATGCTTTTCTCTTTGGTTCTTCTTGGAACTTAAGGTGCTACAGATAGTGACCTTAACACTCAAGAAATTTTGAATTCCATGTAAAAATATGACTCACTATGAAAAACTGTAGGAGTATTATTTCGAAATTTCTTTTTGGGTGTTACATATATTCACTTAGATTGTGTAAAATTTTTGTTATTTTAACCTTCACTTAAAAATTTCTATAAAAATATCGTAATACTTCGAAGTGATGTTGCTCACCTAATATTTTATACCACAATTCTTTAAGAACAATAAAATATAATGGCATTGTTAATCAGGAGACATTCAGTAAATTAACTACATCAATTTTTAGTTAAACAAATACAAATAATAAAAATAACTTTATTATAGAAAAACATATAAAGTAATGTATATGGTGCTTTGTCTCTACAAAGTCCCTCTATCCCTTAAGAAAATGTTTGTTGGGCTTAAAAAGGTTCGAATAAAAAGTGGAGTTGTGACCTTAATGAAGAATTGTGACTTCAATTAGAAGTTGTAAATTTTATGAAGAGTTGTGACTTTTATGAAAAATTGTGACTTTTATGAAAAGTTGTAACCTTTCGAAATCGTTGTAACTTTTTAAAGGTTGTGACCTTTCCAATAAGGCACAATAAACATTTATTCGTATTACATTTGTTGTCTATAAATAGAGTGATTTCCTCTAATTTTATAACAACTAATTTTCATAACTTCTTCTACTCTAAAATTTAGCATTCTATGTGTACTCTACTGTCATAAAGCAGTTTGCTGATACTATTTGTATAGGTATCGATTCACTGGTGAGTAAGATTATTCTATCATTAGAGAATAATTACGTTAACCTTAGGTAGTTGAAGGGAATAATTTCCTTAAGGACACACTTTGCATTCAGTGGGCTTAATCTCTTCTTTGATAAAAAATTTCTTATATTATTTCTTATCTGTTCTAATTCTGTTTTCCAACTGATTTAATTTTCTAGCTTGGAAAATACTCTTTACACTTTGTGGTTTCTTATCATGTTCTTTAATGTTTTTACTCTTAATATATTAAGGAAATTAATATACTGTTGGTATAAATTGTATTCTACTAGTTGACGGAAACTGATAATGGAAGAACAAGAATACTGCACTATTTTTCTAGAATTTGGTGCCCTATTTACCAAGTTCAAAGCTATAATGTACCAAAAGAATTGATGGTATTTTGGTTAAAAATTACACCCGATAACCTATTTATAATTTATAAAAGGAGGAAAATAGCTTCTTGAAATTTAAATGACGAATATCGGATGTCTTTGGAACACATCTGCAAAACATATGTTTTTCTAATGAATTTTGCTTAGCCTATAGTATTGTCATAATGTTCTTTAATTTAAAGAATGAGATATGCATATTTTGGTTGGATAAGATATTATGTAAAAAAACTTAGTTGAAAGGATATATCTTATATAAAAGATTTCTATGTGATAATATAAGAATATGTTTTATTCTGTTTGGAGAATAAAAAAGCAAAACTATTGTAGTTTTATACTTCATCTAAAATTTGATTGTGTCTAATTTTAGAATATTAAAAACATTTGTAGTTTACTACTCTATATAAATTAGACTGTGCAACTTGTCTGAAGAATATGAAAACTTCACCAAATAAGTGACTGTTGTACTTTCTGTTTTCTACTCCGTTTGAATTTGAAACCGATTTGAAGTTATAAAAGCATCATTAAAATTCTAATTTCATAAGATTGACTATTTGAAGAGTATAAAGTTAAATGTTAAATAGAATTAAATTGTACAAACTTTTGTCTTCATTGTTAGTATTCTAAATACTATGTGGTATATCTAATTGTGATTGCAATAAAACAAAAAGGATAGTGGCTTAAAGTCAATGATTTTGTGCCTATGTAAGGTGCCTCTATAGAATAAACTTTGATATTGTGTAAATATTGTCAACGTGAATTGAAACACTATAATACTTTTGTAGAATGATATTTCCACAATAGGTTTTATGATTTCTATGGAAATTCGATAATATGGAGAATAAATATGTGAGAAAATAATTTTCAAATTATTTAAAAATATATTGATACAGATAAAATTTGATTTGATAACATTCTTGTAGTATGCTTAACCCCACAAAAATCTTAAGAGTATATTTTATATTAGTTTCGTAGGTCTTCTTTTACGAGTAAAGGTGAGACTAGACCTAATTATTCTATATATTATATATATATATATATATATATATATAATATATATATATATATATGTATGTAATATTTATATTTCACTACATATGAGGGATCTCGTATAGGTCATGGAATTTTCAAGGTATGTTCAACTATCTTTTAACATAGTACACTATAAAACACGATAGACATGTTATATATATTATATATATATATATATATATATATATATATATTAAATTTGACGAAAAAATATAAATCAATGCTTAGAAAATATTAATGCAAGAACCCATGATATAATCATGAACTTAGTCAATTTAACTTTGAAAACTTTAGAAAACATCTTGAGAGTTGAGATCCTTGATGAAAAAAGTTTCAACGATCAAAATTATAACTCATTGATAATAATTCCTCACTTTGATGAAGAATATCAACTCAATTCAACAATCTAGGCTCTTTCTGCATTTTGCACTTCAATGGAGTCTTTGGGAATTCTTAAGGGATTTTGGGGTTTTGATTTGGAAGAATGAAATATTATAAGTATTAAACACTTATTTAAATGTTCCAAATACCTAAAATACCTTTAATAAACCGCCAATACATCTATTTAGAAGTGGGGTGAAATTACAACATCACCCCTTAACATATAATAAAGCTGCGTGCACGCCATAGTGACAATCGACGGGGCGTAGGTCCCCTTATGGACCGTCCTGTCCTATGTACCCAGGCTAAGTCCGAAATGACGACACCACCTACGGGGTGTCGACTTGGCCATAGGCCGTCTATTGCCATCCGTAGGTGGACTGCCTTTTGGCAGTTTTGGCCTCCAACATCAATACTTCCTCAAGGACCCTTGGTTGGTCCTTGGGGATATTTTCCCGTACGTTTCCAACCAAAATACAATATTCTATAAGTTTAAAACCTCTCACATAAATTTCATCCAAACGAACACGTAAAGCATAACGAAACATGCCTAGACACACAAGGTCATTTGAAGGCATATATTTCGAACTTCATGGACATTGTTGGACATTTGACCTCAAAAATCCACGAAACATGACACACAGTGTATAAATTATATAATAACTCATTTAGTGACATTATAACCTCATGAATCACACATTAACACATAGAAACACATATGAGGTACATAGGTGTCTTAGTCGTCGAACGTTGTTGTTGTCCTTTGACTTTTGACTTACAATGCACCTAATACTTTAGCTACTTCCTCTATACCATATATTAGACCTATTTTTAGGAACATATAATATCAATACCAACATGTTAGGCTCGCTAATACTGTCTACCCTAATATCTCCCCTTTTTTTGCATTAATTTCATCCATTCATTCATTCACTGTTTATGTGTGAGTATATGTGACAACTCTTTACACAAAAAATATTATTCATAACATTGACTTCTAAACATGGTCATACTACATTCGTCATAATTCATACACTATCATGCTTCACATTGACATTATAGTTCATTCAGACATTGTATCATAAAGACACTCATTCTAAACTTCATAAGACATCTCATGCATATACATCATAACATAATTTTACGTCACGTTCAATGTCTTCAAGGAAAAATTCACAAATAACATATATATTCGTTTACATCAAGTAAACAGTGCCATCATATGTGGACCTTAGCACTAAAGATCAATTCAATAAGAACTAGAGAACATATATAAACTTACACTTCATCTAAGACTTGACCACCTTTTCTAAGTTCTCCAATAAATCATCATAATAAGGTATAGATGGCAGTAAATAATCATAATACAACAAAAGAAAAAGAGAACTCTAACATTGTCTAATCATATTCATTAAAGTCACTTCATAAGCCAATATTTGAGAATTTGCATAATCATGGGTCCATTGAGTTTTTGATAATAAAACTAAAACTTTAAATTGAAAACATCCGAATCCATCCTTCAAAACCTTTTTTTTTCAAAGACCCATGCTTAGAATTCAAAAATAGAAGAATTTAGGAATTTGAATTTTTTTTGAAAAACGTATAGTTTTTTCCTTGAATGAAAGAAAAATCAAATCATAAACTACCATATCTTAATAGGAGAAAAACAATGAAGTTTTTTGAAGAAACCCCAAAAGTCATAAATCTTAGCTTCACCTTGAGTTCAAGTTCCAATGGAGTTTTGAGAGAATTTTTCTTGGGAGAGGGATTTTGATTTTGAAAAGTGAAGTGTAAATTAGGTCTTAGTGGTATACACTAACTTAAATTACCTACAAACCCATAAAATAACCGTTAATGGTTAATTAGGACATGGAGTGAATTTCCCAATTCACCCCTATTTTGGTCGAGTTTCATTCCTGAATAACGGATATGAATCTACTGAGCTTCATCTGATCAATGGCTCCTCCTGCTGTACGTCGTTTAGGACCGAGACTCCTCCACATGGGGGATAATCTCCCATATCTATGTGTGGATCAAAGCCAATTTTTGACGGGGCGTCAATCCATTTACAAGTCATTCTTATGGGTCGTTCTATGGTGCTGCTTTTTGCAACTCTTTGCCAAATCTTGGGTTCTCCTCGAAGACCCCTAGGTTTGTTCTTGGGGAGTCGTACCGAGACATTTTGATCCTAAACATGAAAAATTAGGTGCTACGATATCTTCCTATCAATTTGAACACCAAATAACACAAAAAATATGAAAAGACACACTAGCACATACAAGACTAGTCTCTAAACGGTTTGGTTGTTCTTTGACATTCAACTTCTTAACTATTCAAGAATGAACTCTAAGTCTATTATTAATAATTATGACATCTAATTAACTAGTTATTAACACTTCAACACATGAAAGACTCTAGTATCCTATTTTTTTTAGGGTTGTTACATTTCGTACCCCTCCCCTATCCAACATTACAACCCGTTAAATTCCTATTTGATTCTATTCAAGTATGCTTACATAGAGGAGATGTATATAATGGGAAAACCTACTGTTATTTATGAATACATGTGAATTTTATTTGTGAGTGTTAGAGTTGTTCTTTATATGAAGTCTTTAATTTATATTAATTTTATGGAATTGTGTCTGTGCGCTATTTATTCTTGTGAGGACACTTTTTTCATCATGGATTGGTGATTTTATTAGCTATCTTTGATGAGAATAGTTGAGGAAGCTTAAAATTGATGAGTTCAAAGTTTTCATTCAGTTTAAGAGGTTAGAGGTTTGTTGTTTATTTGGATGTCTTGCATAATGATTGAGTAATTGTACTTGATGTTCTGAAATTGGCATATAACCTAATTGTTTGTATTAACCCAAGTGATGACATTCCTCTTTTGATTTATCTGTGATGATCTTTAATGCTTGCTCGAGGACAATAAAAATTTTAACTGTGGTGTGTTGATGTGAGGCCAAAAGTTTATATTTTTAATAATTATTTATCTCATATTTAATATTTATATCACTCCTTTTTAAAGCATATATTTTATGAATTGTGCTACATCGTATATTTTATTTGTCGGACTAATATTAGTATAAAGTTGAAGAAGTTTGAAGCTAAAACGAATTAAATATGGAAGATTGAATAAGGAAATCAAGCAGACAACTTAATATATTAAATTGAATATTGTTTTTATCATATATTCATATAAATGAGAAACCTAGGACCGCCGACGTGGTGCCTCCATCTAGAAAAAATTTCCTTTAAAATTAATTTATTTCCAAAACTAGTCTTCTTTTTTAATGTAAATATGTGACTTTTAAGAAAAACTTGGGACTTTCTTAAAGAGTTGCAACTTCGATAGAAGTTTGTCACTTTTATTAAAGCTTGTGACTTTAATGAAGAGTTTCGAGTTTTACAAAAATTTGTGAATTTTATGAATAGTTGCGACTTAATGAAGAGTTGTGGCTTTATGAAAAGTTGTGACTTTTATGAATGGTTGTGAACTTTTCAAAGGGTTGGCACTATTCCAAATGTTGTAACATTTCAGATAAGGTACAACAAACAATTCTTCATTTACTCTTTCTTGTTTATAAAAATAGAGAAACAGGGTTAGCACATCACTTGTACTAAGACTGGAATCATATGCACACACGATATCAAAATCATGCTAAAAGTGACATTTCTTCAAAATCATGTTGAGCTACTTTGAAAGGCCTTGCACACAATAAAGAACTCAAATGGGAAAATAACAACATATTTGTTAAGAAAATAACATATTCAACAAAAGACAAACATCATCACGTATAACCAAGTCGAAATGATTATATAAACAAAACACAGATAAGAATTTATGTCATAACAATACATTTACATAGCATCAATAATAATCATCATCATATTTAGCAATATTTACCAATAACATGTTCATACATGAAACCAACATCATATAGTATCATCAATATATAAAGTGAATGCATACATTTCATTAACTTTATAAGAGAATAAAATGTAAGAAAAACCTGCTAAGACTTTCCTCAAGGCCAACAAGTGCAATATATAGGTAAAGTCACATACCCCTACCTAAACTAAGTAAAACTCCTCAAGTCATACTAGTTAGAGTTTGCTTCATTACTTCATTTTACATTCGAGAACATCATGCCTTAACCGACAAAGACAACATGAGATTATGTGGAATCAGGTGTCATGCAACCCTATACCGAAAGAAGGTGCACTACTTGCCAAGGTAGTATCAAAACATGAACATAACATCTATGTGGCTCCACTAGCAAGTATTCCTATGGGGGCAACATAGTTCAAGAACTAGGATATGCGTTTGGGACCCTCTTTATGTAACATTCATTATAATCTCCAATCTCATGAATACATTTGTGAACCTACCTTACTTACGTGGGAAGGGACAATTCTCACTTCTACTTCACTAGGTGCTTTGCTAGAGTCCCTTTTGAAATGTATTTCATTAATTATCATAACTTAGTTTAAGTCATAGGGTCTACCCCTTATATAGACGTAGTAATAAATCAATAGGAATTTCATTAGTACGTCCTTTCAATGCATTTCACACATGTGAGGTTAGCACATTTACATAACCATATCATAATAAGTCACATAGGCAATTCATCATAAACCTTATATCCTTAAGTCTTAACCAATACTCACAAGCCATAAATAAAGACATTTCAATTCAACATCATACTAACCTTAATCAATATTATCATAAGGTATAATTAAATATAACTTCATCACTAAAAACAAGGAATCATAATTCAAGTAAAAGTTTGAGATCACAAGATTTACTAAATCTCCTTCACAAACCATCATTCAAGGTTTTACCATCAAAAATCCAATTCAATAAAAAAAATGGGTGTAATATAATCACAAAATAGTATTTAATATAATAATGAAGTCAATTGAATCACTACAAATCAATTCTATCACTAGTTCATAACCTAGGGTTAGGGATTTGGGACAATTCCATGATCTATTCCACAAACTAGGTTAAATCATCAATAAGTATAATAATTGAATCATAATACATCATAATCTAAGCATAATAATCATATTAAACCATTTAAAATGGAATTTAGAAGATCAATTTTTATTTGACAAAAAACATTGTGAAACTCATTCTTTGAAATAAATTATGGAAGAACTCTTTGGAGAAAGGAATTCTGAAGCTGAAAGGATCTGATACCTTTTTAATTGTTGATGATTTATGGAGAAAAGTACTTTTTTTTCTGACCTAAGTACCTTGACCTATCCCTTCAATGGAGTTCTTCTTTTAGGGAGAGAGAATATTGAGAGAAGGAATAGCAATTGTGTTTGGGAATTGAAAGTAGTTATGTTGTGTTTACACTTAGGGTAGAATATATAATCAATCAACAAACCTAATTAACCAACCCCAAAACAAAAATTAATCCCCTAACTTAATTAAACTAACTAATTAAAATTATATAGCAAACCAATGGACCTGACCTATGAGACATTAACCTACACGTCATAGGTTAGTCGATGGCAAGGACCCCCTGCGTCATGTGCACATGTTGTGTTGGTCAGAGAGTGACCAAAATTGACCCTTTTAAAAATTTCTTAGTTACATTCGATGCCTCGTCGATCAGGCCACGTCTCATAGCCTGCTACCGTGTCTACAATCGCTAGGCATTTTTTAGACACAATGCAAAGGTCCTCCTGAAGGACCTTTTGGGTTGATCCTTGGGGAGTAGTACCCATTCATTTCGACCGTAAAAAACCTCTAATGCGTGTTAGACACATTACAACCAAATATCATCATATTCCGACTACAAAAACAGCATCAAATAAAATAAGGCACACTAGCACCTTTTGCTCTAGTCCCCGGACGTCGTGGAAGTTCCTTGACTTTTTGACTCTTAAACTTTCTAAATGACTTGTATAAATTAATATTTACCTAAAAAAAGTTCTTTATACTTTGTACACTCATGTAAGGTTATATATTAGGTTTTAGACTTTCAGAGTGTTACATTATCCCTCATTAGGAAAATTCATCCCCAAATGACACAAAATCTTTTGAAGGGAAAAGGATAGACTTAATACTAGCAGCCCAACCAATCAACATAAAAAATAAATTTCAGTTATACACAAATAAAAATAACAATATTGCATTACTAAAAGTAACTCAAAACATCAATGGCAAAACGTAAGAGCTCAAAACCATAGCAAGAGGAATTACGTTCTCAACAACAACATGATCTCAATACAACCTATAGACTCACTTATGCAAATATCTCTTTCAACACATGTTAGCATGATGAATCTCATTTCATATTGTCAACAACATACCAAATACGCATTAAGTGCAAAATGGAGCAAAAAAGCATTTTCATGTGAAATTTCATTTTAGAAAAAAAATCATTATCATAAACATGCACATCTTTTCAAAACAAGGGAAATTCAATTTATTCATTATTTTCATTATTAGTAGGAACATCTAACCTTAATCAACAAAGACATGAGTGTAAATGGGACTTCATGTCGGCCTCAGCCTCTCATATTGCTCTGTCAATTAGGTTGTTCTTGCGTAACACCTATACAGAAGCCACCTCCTTGTTCCTCAACTTTTTTACATGTCTTTCAAGGATTTCAACTTAAACTTTCTCATAAAAGAGTTTCTCTTGTACATCTAGACCCTTAATAGGAAGAATGAACTCGGGATCACCGTTGCACTTCATACTCATGGAGATATGGAAGAACGGATGAACCGAAGCCAATTCACTAGGAAATCTCAACTCGTATGAAACTTCGCCAACCCATTCAAAGTTTTCATAAGGTTACACATAAGGAGGACTAAACTTCCCTTTCTTACAAAATCTCACCACTCCTTTCATGTGTGAAATTTTTAGATACACTTTATCCCCCTCTTCAAATTCTAAATCCCTTCTCCCATGGTTGGCATAAGATTTCTGCTGGTTATAGGCTTTTTTCAATCGGTTCTTTATAATATGAGATTTTTCCAAACTCTTATAAATTGATTCGGCACCCATGAGTGAAAACTCACCCACTTCAAAAAATCCATTTGGAGATCTACATCTCCTACCATACAAGGCTTCGAAAGGATCCATGGACATCGTTGAATGGTAACTATTGTTATAAGAAAACTAAACCAAAGGAAAAAGTTTATCTCAATTTCACCTTGAAATCAATTATACAAGATCTATGAATATCTTCAAGAGTTTAAATAGTACGCTCCGCTTGACCATCCGTTCGGTGATGAAAAGAGGTGCTTAACTTCACATTTGTATCCAACCCTTTTTTTAATGACCTATAAAAGATAGATGTGAATTGTGACCCCTATAAGACATGATGGATAAAATAATATCACGATGACACACTATCTCCTCTTTGAAGATCCTTGAACAGTCCTCCGCCGAGTAAGTGGACTTCACAAGAATAAAATAAACCGATTTGGTCAACCTATCCACAACAACCCATATGGATTCATGTTGCTTTTGAGTCCGAGGCAAACCTACCACGTAGTGCATATTAATATCTTTCCATTTCCAAGTGGTAACTTGTATTTCTTGAAGTAACCGACTTGGCTTTTGGTGCTCGTCTTTCACTTGTTTTAAATTTGGACATTTTGCAACAAATTTTTCTATGTCCCTTTATAAAACTTCCAGCAAAACACTTCTATAAGGTCATGATACATCTTTGTAGAACTCAGATTAATGTAATAACTGCATCCATGAGCTTTCACAATAATTCAATTTCTCAAGTCATCAACATTGGGAACACATAACCTTCCTTAATACCTCAAAACACCATCTTCCCCCCTCCCCCAACGAGAATGACTCATCAAGCTTAACAAGAACCATTTCATTCAACTCCATCAATGGTTGATAAAGGTGTTTCTTACACTTAGCCTCAACTACAAAAGACGATTCAGAATTATGATGGACTATAAAACCACCATTTGGAGAATCTTCCAATCGAACACCTAAATGATCCAACCTATGAATATCTTTCAGTAGGTGTTTCTTGGATTCTTCTACATGAGAAAAACTACCCATTTAGATACGACTTAAAGCATCCTCAAACAAATTGGCCTTGTCGTGGTGGTAACGAACACTCATTTCATAATCCTTCAATAATTCCAATCATCTTATTTTTTGGAGATTTTACTCCTTTTGAGTAAACACATATTGAAAACTCTTATGGTCGTTATACACATCATTATGGACATCATAAAATAATAGATCCCTATTTTCAAGTCAAATACCAGGGCCGCTAACTCAAGATCATGAGTTGGAGAATTCTTCACATGCACCTTAAGTTGCCTAAAAGAACAACATACTTCTTTCCGATGTTGCGTAAGAACAAACCCTAAGCCCGCTAGGGATGAATCACAATACACAATGAAGCCCTTGGTACCCTCCCGTAATGTCAGCACCGCAGTGGAGGTAAGACTCTCTTTTAAGATTTGGAAGCTTCTTTCACATGCCTCCGACAACTCAAATTTCACACTCTTTTGGGTCAAGGTAGTCAAGAGAGATGCAATGGATAAAAAAATGATCCACAAACCTCGTATAATATCCCTCTAGACCCAAGAATCTTCTAATGTCGATTGGAGTCAATGGTCTAGGCCAATTCTTCACCGCCTCAATTTTCCTTGGATCAACCTCAACACCTCACTAGAGATGATATGACCAAGAAATGTCACCATCCTCAACCAAAACTCACATTTTCTATCCTTGTCAAATAGTTGGTTTACTTAAGCACATGTAACATCACCTTTAAATGGTCAATGTGTTCACCCTCATTTTTTGATTATACCAAAATATCGTTAATGAAAACAATAATAAATGAATCTAGGAAACTTCAAAAATCCCTATTCTTGAAGTTCATAAATGCCTCGGGGGCATTAGTGTGACAAAAGAACATTACGAAGAACTCATAGTGAAAATATCTAGTCCAAAGTTCCATTTTTGGTATATACTTACCCTTCACCCTTATTTGTTATACCCTACCCCTACGGAATTCTTCTGTTTCTTAGTATGATCTCTATCATCATCTCTATTCCCCTTATCAATTCTCCTATCCTATTTAGGTCTATGAATTTCTCTATCAATTCCATTACCTTATCGTTACCCATGAGGGAGTTAAATAAGACTTCAAAATAGACTTGACTAATGCAATAAGTAAACAAATAGCGCCCCGTGTAGATGGTTGTTTTCTTTTCGAAAGCATGAACCAAGATCCAATTTTGGGTCATTTCTTGGTGAACATGATCTGCCATAATCTCTTTGATCCCTTCATTTATGCGCCATAATAGAGAGATTTGGTAGGAAAGTGGAAGAGACTCAAGTCAATCATAGAAAAGTAGCTTGCCCCTTTGAGTAGATCAAACAACTCGTCAATCCGAGGAAGAGAATACTTGTTCTTAATTGTGACTTTAATGAGTAGGCGATAACCACTTCTCATTACAAGGGACCCATCCTTCTACTTCAGAAACAATATAGGTGCACCCCTTGGAAAAATACTGGGTCTAAAAATGCCTTTATATAACAAGTCCTTGAGTAAAGACTTCAACTATTTCAATTCCGCTGGAGCCATCCAATAAGGAGGAATTGATATGGGGTTGGTATCCAGTAACAAGTCAATACCAAAATAAATTTACCTTTTGAGAGGCTTTCTGGGAAGAACATTAGGAATGACCTCTGAAAATTCTCTCACCACGGGACTAGCTCAATAGGAGGATTTTTCGATTCTAAATCTTTGAACCTTAAAATATGGTATAAAAACCCTTTGAGATCATCGTACAAGCCATTAGACAAAAAATGATATGACATCTAGGAATAAAATTTCCACCTTCCACTCTAAGATGGTTTTATTTAGAAAAATGAACTTGACAATTCTTTTTCTACATTCAATGGAAGCAAATAAATCATGGAAACAATCTATCCCCAAGATGACATCAAAATCGACCATATCAAGTTCTACTAATTCAACCAAACTAGCACTGTTGGGACACATTATAGGAAAATTTCTATGTACCCTATTTGAAACCACTAACTCATCTACTAGGGTAGTTACCATGAAAGGTTAATTAAGGATATTGGGAAAAACATCAAAATTCCTAGATATCAATGGAGTAACAAAACAGAATGTAGCACCCGTATTAAGTAAAGCATCAACATCAATAGAGAATACTAGTAACATACCGATCACGACATCGGGAGAACTCTCTTGTTCACCCCTAGAGCGAAGAGCATAAAAGCGATTCTTCTCTGGAGAATCCACATAAGAACCACTAGATTGAGCTTGCCCACTTCCTTCGTATTGCCCATTTAAATTAGGGCAATCATTAGACTTCTGGAAACTCTTGCCACACCCGAAGCAATTGTCCGTCCTAACAAGGCAATCACCATAATTTTTCTTGCCACACTTTCCACATGTTGGCTTTTGAGTTTGGAGCGAGTACCACTTTCCTTTTTAGCCTTAGGGTTAAACACCCTATCGTCACGAGCCTTAGGAAATTATGAAGGAAAATTGATTAGAAAACCTCTTCTTTAGTCTAGTTTTTTTTTAATGTAAATCCTACCCTTAGAAGAACCACCTTCAAAAGACCTTGCCTACTTGGCATCCCTAATCTTCCTCATTAACCTAGTTTCTTCCACTTGTTGAGCATCAACCATGATACGAGAGATATTAATACTATAATGAAGCTTATCGAAATGAAATTCTTCAACAAAGTCTTTATACACTCCCGTAAGAGAACGACTCATCCAATCCCTTGGGTTTTACACCAAGGATTGAGAATACATGCACAATTTAGAAAATTTCAAGGAATAATCATGTACTCTCATACCTCCTTGATGAAGGTTGATAAATTCTTCCACCTTAGATTCCCTCATCTCTCTAGGAAATAAACTATCAAGGAAATACCTCTTGAAGATTTCCCAACTCATCGAACCACCCCTTAGTGATCTATTATCTCTCAATTGTGTGTACCGAGTTTGTATCACATCTTTGAGTTGTTAGGCCTCCAACTCGGCCTTCTCAATTTAGGTCACACTCATAACATAGAAAATATTATAAACATCATCGAGCAAATCTTGAGGGTCCTCATACACCTTCAATCCGAAGAACATAGGTTGATTCATTCTACTAAAGCCTCTTAAACGTGAGGACATAGTGTTAGCATGTTGAGGTACTTAAGGTCCAATCTCCCTATTCATTTGCACAGTCATAGATTGGTATTTTGATGTGACAAGATTAGCTTGAAAGGTCATGGATTGGACTAAAGTGAGAAAGGCTTCCTTTATCTCTCCATCAGTCATTAGTGGGGAAACACCCAGAACTTGATCACCCATACCAACTTATTCAAGTGGAGGTACTTGGTTGTCTTTTGGAGGAACTTGGTTTCCATGAGAGTCTATATTTGAAATTTCTTCCTAGGCCCTTCTAGCAACTGCTCTTCGAGTATTCATACCTATAACCACGATACAAGGTTTAGGTGAATCACATAACCAGACTCTAGAGGCACGACATAGGAATACAAGGAGATGAGTGTTTTCTAAATATCACATAGTTTCTCATTCATACGTTTGTCACCCTTCAAAATAATGAAAAAGAATCTACATAGACGTTGTTTTATGAGTCTTCAATTCTAGGGATATTCAACCTCATGATCTGATACCAAGTTTGTCACATCTGAAAAGTACCCCATAAACATAATTAATGTCGTCGTCCTTGAAGAGGACAAGAACTAGCCTATTAGCTTTAATCATTACATTCATAGGTAAAAAAGTGAAAAAAATTAAAACTTTTTCATCTACATCTACTTCATGAGCTTTACTTAGACCTCTCGCTTACACATAATATATTCATAGTGAGTATACCTAGAATCTTCATATAAGAATATTACAAAGTCTTCTACTTTTAGGCCACATATTGACAACTTACATAATATAGTCTTAAAAGAGATGTCTGATACGCTCAAACTTACTTCTCAAATACAAAGTAAAGCGTTCGGGTCAAGTAAATAACCCAACTAGTGAGGTAGGGATCATTTCCACGAGGAAAATAGTTTAGACTTAAGTTCAATCTATTATTACTATTGTTCAGTCAATTACTTCCTTATAAAGAATAAAATGATTAAAAAAAAGGGTTGCTATTCCTAAATAAATGAAAATAACTAGCGAAATAAAAAGAGACAACTTACCGCTTCGAATGTTGGAGATTAATCAATTAATCAAAGTAACTAGGGTTTACGTGTTCCCCACAGGTTCATATCTTGATAAGTCTAACTATAACAATTCTTTCCTAGTATATTGCATGTAAAATAATAAGTTATATATTTCTAAATCCTTGGTCCGGCATCTAGAAAATTTCACTCCGCACCTTGGTCCGGCTATGTGTGTTGCTATCCTAACTGTTATCTTTACCTCATATTAAGCATCGTATTCGATATTGACCAAGTTATTACCTCGTACCAATCATACTAGCCTATAGATAGTAATAAACATACAATATACGTTGATAATTTCTTGCCTATATCTACCGCCTTGGTCCGGCACAGTAGCATTATGCGACGCTAACGTTGGCCATCCGTTAAAAACACTTCGAAATGAAAGAATATCGAATACATGCAAGACACTATTCTCGGAATTGTTATTTTAGTTATCGTTTTACCTCATTATTAGCCCTATGGTTACCACAGCCCCTAGTTAAGGAGTTTAGTTACCCATAGTCATAATTGCAATATTCAAATAGATGGTCTAGGAATTCATGTACTTACTTAATGAGAAAGAGTAAAATCAAAAAGTCACTGATTAATCAACAAAAGTCACACAAACATGCAAAAGTCTTGAGATAATCAATAATCTCTCAAAGAGTCTACAAATTAATCAAGACTCTCACAATGATTCCTAGTCTCCTAATAATCTAGAGTCTAACTAATAATCTAGAGTCTAACTAATAATCCATAGTCTAACCAATAATCCCGAGTCTTACCTAAAAAACGAGGTTTCTCGAACTATTTATAGAAAATTAAAATCTAATTAAACAAGGACTTTATTTGCTGGAAATCTTTCAAACGCGGGCTGGGTCGACGGACCTCGCGACGGTTGTCGTGGTACGCGTGCCGTCGTGGACTCGGTATGCGTCCCATACTTTTCAAATTTATGCTACTGCTCTATTAATTACCCCGACACAGGATGACCGGATCGTTACGAGCCAGAACGGTCCGCGAGGGTCTTCCGTTCCAAAACACTTGAACTCTTGGAATATGGGTAGTGGGGATACTTCTCTGATCTTAATGACAAACCTGCAGGACGGTCCGTAATGGCTACGACGGACCGTAATGGCTACGACGGACCGTCACATTTTCCTTAACCCTACACTTAGTAAGAATTCCCCATCTTCCTTCAGTAGCTGCACTACGCTGCCACCTAGGGAACTTCACAAGAATGACACACTAAACATAAGGAAAAAAGTATTAATAATACCGTGAAAACACGGTATATCAATGTCTCATATTAAACCTTTTAAATCGAATAGAAAAAATGGGCATAGCCCTTACACAAATGTAACCTTGAAACTAAGGCTTAAAATAATGTCTTGAAACAACGTGAGTGAAATGAGTCTTTTTAAACTATAACAATGTAACATAGGTAGAGTGATAAAAAAGGAATCATCTTTGGAACATGAGGACATACCAACAATAGTAGAAATAATCCAAGCCTTCCTTCAAAGTTCTTACGAACCCTTCAACGACCATAACCTTAATCATTGGGTAAAAAAGGAGAAATGGGGTTAGCACATCACTTGTACTAAGACTAAAATATATTTACACACAATATCGAAATATTTCTAAAAATGACATTTATTTAAAATCATGTCGAGCTACTTTGAAAGGCCTTATGCACAATCAAGAGCTCATATAGGAAAATAATCACATATTTATTAAGACAATACTATATTCAACACAAGACAAACATTATAACGTCTAACCAAGTCAAAATGATTAATAGCATTATAGAACCTTAACCAACAGAACTCCACCATCATGTTATATAAACAAAGCACATATAAGATTTTAAGTCATACCAATACATATAATAGCCTTAATTTTAACCCCCATATAGTTTACAAGTGCGATTACTAAGTAAAGCCCCATAACTATACTCAATCATGTAAACCAAACTATCAATCATAAGCAATTTGTACAATCTTATTACATAGCATCAATAGTAATCATCATCATATTAAGAAATATAGACCAATAACATGTTCATACATGAAACCTACATCATACAATATCATCAACATATAAAGTTAATGCATACATTTCATTAACTTTATAAGACATAAAACATAAGAACAACCTGCTAAGACTTCTGTCAAGACCAACTAGTGCAATGTATAGGTAGAGTCCCATACCTCTACCTAGATTAAGTCAAACTCCCCAAGTCATACTAGTTAGAGTTCACCTTATTACATCATTTTACTTTCGAGAACATATTGCCTTAACCGACATAGACCAAATGAGATAATGTGGAATCCGGTGTCATGGAACCTTACACCGAAAGACCTGCACTACTTCCCAAGGTAGTAAAAGACATGAACATAACATCTATGTGGATCCACTAGATAGTATTCCTTTGTGGGCAACATAGTTCAAGAACTAGGAGATGTGTCTGGGACCCTCTTTATACAACATGCATTATATTCTTCAATCTCAGGAATATATGAGTGAACCTCTCTTTCCTATGTGGGAAGGAACAATTATCATTTCTACTTAACTAGGTACTTTGCTAGAGTCCCTTTCGAAATGTCTTTTATTAATTATCATAACTTAGTTAAGGTAATAGGGTCTACCCCTTATATAATCATAGTCATAGATCAATAGGAATTGCATGAGAATGTCCTTTCTATGCAATTCATACATGTGAAGTTAACATATTTACATCACCATATCATAATAAGTCACATAGGATATTGATCACCTACCTTATATCCATACATATTAACAAACACTCAAAAGTAATAAATCAAGACATTTCAATTCAACATCATACAAACCTTAATAAATTTTATCACATGGTATACTTCAATATAAAGTCATCACTAAACACAATTAATCATAGTTAAATAAAGGTTTGAGTTCCCAAGATTCACCCAATCTCTTTCACAAAGTCATGATCCACGTTTTTTCCATCAACGATCAAATTAAACACAAAAATAGGTGAAATATCATCTCACAGTAGTAATTAATACAATAATGAAGTCAATTGAATCACTAAACATCACTTCATCTCTAGTTCATAACATAGGGTTAGAGACTAGAGTAAATTATATGATCTATTCCACAAACTAGGTTAACTCATGCAGGACTAGATTATTTGAATCATAATACATCATAACTTATGCATAATAATGCAGTTTAGAAGATAAATTTCGTAATAGAAAGAAATCCACATGAAACACATCTTTTTAACATCAATTTATGAAAAACCTTCTAGGGAAAGGAATACGAAATGTGAAAGGATCCCATACCTTGTAAATTGTAGAAGATTTATGAAGCAAATTAATATTCTTGCATCCCTAAGGATCTTGACCTAGAATTTCAATGGAGTTCTTCTTTTTGGGGAGAGAGAAAGTAGAGAGAAGGAAGAGCAATTCTGTGTTTTTAATTGAGAGGTGTTAAGTTGTGTTTAGACTTAGGGTAGGTTATATAGTTAATTAACTAACCTGACTTAATTAACCTAACTAATCAATACTTTATAGCAAAACAATGGCCCTCATCTACGAGACCCCGACCTACGTGTTGTAGGTCAGTCGACGGTAAGAGTGATCAAAATGGGCCCTTTGACAAAATGTATAGGTGAACATCGATTGTGTCCATAGACGCCTGGTCGATCAGGCCACACTACATAGCCTACAACCATAGATGGCTAGTGTCCCAAGGCAGCTTTTAGCCACAATGCAAGGATACTCCTCAAGAGCCTTTTGGGGGTTTCCTTAGGAAGTTGTACCAAGAATTTTAGACCCTAAACAAACTCTAATACGTGCTAGAAACATTACCATAAAATCTCATCAAATTTCTACTAATAAAACGTCGTCAAATACGTTAAGGAACATTAGCACCTTTTGCACTAATCTCCGGACGTCGTGGACGTTCTTTGACGTTTTAACTCTAAAAAATAATGAATGACTTTTAACCTTAATATTGACCTTTAAATAGTGTTAAAAACCTTGGAAAATCATGTGAGACTCTAAATTTTGTTTTAGGCTTTTCTAATGTTACATATTTGGTCTCTCAATTTGTTTTTATTAAAAAAATATTTTATTTAGGATTTTCTACATCTATAAATAGTCAATAAAATTAATTATTTTTGGAGATCCATCTGGAGGAGAAATATAGGGCATCAAGTAGAAAGGCGTTAATACTTTTTAGGGTTCTTTTCATCTTGTTTTCTTAGAGATTAGTATCCAAATCCCTTGTTCTAATGTTCTAGCTACGGATTGAATATTGATTATTAATTGAGTTTTGAATCCATTTTTTGTTGAAATTATATGTTACTTCTATATTTTTCTTCTAGTATTTCATGCTTGATCACCATGAGATAAATCGATTGTCTTAGCTTAGAATCGAGAGAGGGGAGGTTACATAGACTACAATATATATAGAGCTTAATCGACCCATTAGATAGAGGTGATTTTTATGGAGTAGTGATGCCTGGATGATCAACTTGCTTGTTTATGAAATATGATGAAATATAAATACCCACCAATTAATTTACTTAATCCCGCTCAATGATGTAGTTAGACATGTAATTGGTGTAGGCAACGAGAGGTGTGTAGCCCAACTCATACAATCCATCCTACAAACTAGTAACTTGACAACTAAAATTAGTTTTAAACAAAAAATAATATATATGAAATCTAATATATGTTGCAGCAGGATTTTAAAACTATTATAAGTAATTTAATTATTTTGTTCTTGCATTCTTCTTTTTTGGCTCTCCTAATTAAATAATCAGAATAGTATAATTTAGTAAAAATAGTTAATTCAAAAGTCCTTTGGGATCGATAATCTGATTCTTTTAAGAGCCTATATTACTTGTGCGACCACGTAATCTTGCGTGTGCAATTAAGAGCAACATAAATCCTTCAAGGGATTAAGCCTTGTACATATGAAGAATAAGATACACGTGCTCATGATATGGAGTTTAGCGTTGTAAGTTTGGGAAAGACATCACATATCTTTTATTCAAGAAAATAAGATAAAAATATTCAAAATTTCGTTAGACTATACAACTAATAAGTCCATGGATGTAACCACAACTTCTACGAATACCTCTGCGAGACCAAATTTGAAAGAGATTGTAGCACATCAACAAACGCGATAGTGAAAAGTAAATCTTCCTTGAATGAGCTAAAATCAAAAGAGTATCTCTTTCCTGACTAGGACGTTCCTGCAATTCTTAATGAGGTTCTAATAAAGAATTCATTGCACACCTTGACTCCAAGACACTCTAAGAATCCAATAAAGTCGATGATTGTATGTCTTGTAGATATCATGTCATCGTCCGTCATAACACCACAAAATGCTTCACTCCATTATGTATGGAAAGATCATTACATTGGTATGACAAAAAAAATAATCATTGACGATGGAGAGATAGCTGAAATAAACCATGCTAGTGTCAAACTTGATCATAAAAATAATTCAATTTCAAAAATTCTACGTCTTGTGGCATCAACAAGAATTGAAGAAGATGTCATTATACTATAGTCTAGGAACATTGAACTACTTGAAGTTTCCTCCTTGAAGAAAACAACAAGCACATCCAAGGTAGATGACTTCTCCAATGAATCAACGGACTTCTAAACATCGACTTTCAAAAGTCGACACAAAATAAAGTACAAATCATCTTCGGAAATGCAAAATCATAAAATTCAACACAAAACTAAAGTACATTAATGCTTCATCACAAAAAAATAGAAGGCCAGTTACATTGATGAAATTCTTCCCTGAAATCCTCCTCGACTTACAAGCCTAAACTACAAGTTATAACGCTCATTAAGGTATGACCATAAATTCTATGTCACTTCTTGCCGAAAGAGTATAATATGTTACAGCCCAAACAAAAACACAAAAAAAAGTCATCATCTTGAACTATCATATGACTTGATCCTCTTCACCGAGGTGCGTAGGCACTTGTAGTAATCACTCTAAGTTAAGTCAAATGAGTTAATAAAATCTGTGTTATTGCGTGATTATCACACTAGATCATTAAATCATGTACCTAGCATATGAGATTGAACACATCACAAATGAGAAAAGGAGAATATTCTTGAGTCTCTCTCCTCAACAAAAAAAGAAGATTGTAAAAAGAAACTCATACATCGAGTTATTGATTTTCTCTTGATGTTTCTCAAAGCTGAAGAGTTGAGCGACACAAAATCGTGAGTTTCCTTTGAAGCGATGTATGTACGAATCCACAAAGTATTTGGCCATATTTTTTTAACATTTTGTATTAATTTGATTCTTCTTTTCAATGGAAGAAGAAACTCGTGATTTCAACACCCCTACTCCAAGAAAATAGCGTTTTAGCAACAAGAGACAAATTTGTGAGAAGATTTACCAGATTTTGGGGTCAAACTTCAAAATTTTATTCCCCTCAATATGGAAGCTTTTTAACGTTGATTTTGGATATATTGTATAACAAAAAGTCTAGTTTCTCCATAACCAAGCTGCTTGTCGTTTGAAAGCTCCTACACCGAGAAAAGAATGTTTTGACAAGATTGCACATAACTGTGAGGGGAACTTCCAGATTTTATGACCAACTTCAAAATTTGATTCCCGTCGATCCGGAAAAAGTTTAACATTGATATTTGGCTATTTCATATAACCAAAAGTATAGTTTCGTACGATAATATGCTTTCTTTTATGTTTCAATTTCCTACATCGATAAAGGCATGTTTGCGAGATGCGAATACATATGGGGAACTTCAGGATTTAATGACCAATTTTGAAAATCAATTCCCGTCAATACAAAAGGTTTTTGATGTTGATATTTTAATATATCATATTATAATAGGTCTAGTTTGTTTATAATAAATCCTCTTGTCCTTTGAATGCTCCTACACCTAGAAAAGAACGTTTTGACGAAATTGCGCATAAATGTGAAAGGAACTTCCGGATTTGATGACTACCTTCAAAACAAATTTCCCGCTTATCCGGAAGGAGTTTAACGTTGATTTTTGTAATTATTGTATAACCAACCGTGTAGTTTCGCCAGAACGAAGTTCTTGACGTTTAAAATCCTTCATCGAGAAAAGGACGTTTTGCTAAGATTGCGTATAACTGTGAAGGAAACATCTACGTTTAATGGCCCATTTCAAAAATCAATTACCGTTAATACGAAAGGTTTTTGATGTTGATTTTTTGATATATCATAGTAATATAGGTCTATTTTTTACAAAATCATTTTATTCTTTATTTGAATTCTTTTACACCATGAAAATGGCATTTTGGCGGGTTTGCACAAAATTCAGAAAGGAACACACCATGTTTAGAGTTCCACATTGATTTTGTTAGAAAGAATTATTTTTCAGATGATTCTTTTATCAATACAAATGATTTTTTTAGAAGAATTATTTTACGAATGATTCTTTTATCAATCCTTTGTATATGGGAGTTTCTTATATAGAATTTCCGTTGAGCAATTTTTATTTCTTGTACAAATTAAACTTTGGTAAAATTGGAAGAAAAAATTCATATCAATTCCTACCATCTGAATGGATGTTGCTAGCACTCAAAATGAAATTAATAAGTCTTGAGATGTCAAGAATGATTATTACTTAATTGAATCACACCTGCCCACAGTCCAATTCTGATTTCATTTCTATTTTTATCAAAATCCAACCAATGTTATTGTTCTTTATCACACCTTGCAAGCAAGATCACACAATGTTACTACTCACTACACCCATCTATTTGAAATCAATGAAGACGGTCCGCGTGGTTTTCCAACAAGAATGGTTAAACAAAAATTGAGATCACTACTAAAAAAATCATTTGTAGGACCTAGTGAAAATGCGACAACAAGAAAAAAATACTCTTGAAGTCTCAACAAGGCATTCATAAAGAGTTCAACTTTCATCGTCTAAATTCTTCAAGCCTTTACGTTGACAAATATCAAAATGTGAAAAAACATTCATAAATACTTCAAATATTGTCATCAAGTGTCGGAAAAACTATACTTCAACAAGGCTTGAAGTAGGCCGCATTGTAGATCACAAGGTTTTATGTGATTTATTGATACAAAATTTGAGTTAAACATGATTTATTAGGGGTTTAATGATAACTTGCTTTGATTAATTAAATAAACTCTATTTTTATTAAATTCGAGTCCGAGGTCCATTTAATCTTGAACCCAAACCCATACCATGTGTCACAGTAACTAGGCATCAAAGACCAACAAGGTGACGCCACGTGTCCAAATGAGTTGGTCGTCCGAGTAAAATGCAAGAACGAATCACAATGCACCAAATATCAAATTGACATCTTTTGGCCAATCACAAGCAACCCTGTCCACCCCCTATCACTATAAATAGGGGATTAACATGACACTCTAGAGATCAAGAAAACTCTTCAACAATTACTCAACAAATTGGAGATACCTACAATATCAAACTCATAACTTTTCGAAGGAGTGAGCAACGGAGTTCTTCCCCGAGATCTAGTTGAAATGAAGAATAGTTTTCCGACGTCCCCGAGGTAGACAACATCAACGAAGTCTGCATCATCCAATAATTCAAGAAATACGCTACTGAAGGCCCTCAAGTCGCTAAAACGTAGGAAAGAGAATCAAGAAAATAATAGAATTTACTCACAACGATTCACAAATAAAATCACATTTCTCTTTTATTTATTTTGTTTGCAGCTGATTTTCAGCATTTAGAAATATTTGTTTTGAACAACGTTATAAATATCCTCTTGCCTACACCAAACAGATATATGTTTTTTCTTCATTAGGTCAACATCAAATACTCACTTTTTCTATGCCAGGTCTATCGAAAATCAGTTAGCAGTATCGAGATATAAAGGGTTGCCAACAGGGGATCAAATTTATGTTACAAAACACCATGTATGACAGTAGTATGGTAAAACTTGTAATTAGACCCATACTGGAATAATAAGAGAATCTTCCACTTGTTTATAATCAGGGGTCAATTTTTTAATCCACATAATTGTACAATTTATATCAATTGACCTTTTGAACGATATTGTTTTAGAATCATTATCATTTGTGACATCAGTAAAGACCGTATAAAAATCATTTGCACCTATTTTGACGTCTCTCAGAGATATATCTTTTAAGAGAGATGAGTGAAAGATTATTTTAGGACCCTATTCAAACACAAGGTGCTACTAATGCGTAGAGGGCCCTATTGTAATTGCACCTACATTATTATAAGCGACTTTAAAGATTACAACAGGCATACCATTGTGAGTTAATTAGGGCATTGGCATTTGGGTCTCCATTCTACATCAGGCTGTACGACCTACATATTGCGTCTTGACTATCAAAGTGTGTGTATACTGATCCCAAATATTTGGCCTAAAAAGTATCTTTCAAGAAATTTCATTGCCATTCAGCTTATTCACCAGCTTCATCTAGAGTGATAAATTTAGATTCTATTATAAAGCGTGCCATACGCGTCTATTTTGAAGATTCCCAAAAAAAAATTATCCTCTAATAAGAGTAAATACGTACCGACTTGTGGATTTTTCTTCATTTTGCTAATGATAAAAATGCATTACTATATACTTTAAATATTTTTGGATATTTGTTATAATGCAACACGTAATTTTAATTATGTTTTCAACATCCTTAAATCTTTTTTTTTTTATTCAAAAAAGTTTGATTAGGATTATTAATCAAGCGACTCAGTTTACTAACAACAAATACTAAATCTTATCGCATATACTTCATGATATACATCATAAAAATTCTAATGATCTAGCATAATTAAGTCCGAGTCACTATCACCTTCATTCTTTTTATGTGCAAATCTCACATTTATTGGAATCATTGAAGAACAAAACTCCAAATATTTTAACTTGTCAAGTGAATTTTAAATGTAATGACACTATGACATCACTAAACATTGTAGAATTTTACGAATTCTTATACCCAAGATTACATCAACAACTCCAAGATCTTCAAAACTTTCTTTCTACAATATGTTTTACAAGTATTTATGTCATAAGTTTCTCTTTCGATGATTAACATCTCATCGACGTACAAACAAACAATGACTTGTGATTTGGATTATCTTTAATATAAACATGTTTATTACTTCAATCATTCTTAAATCCATTTGCCAACATGGTATGGTAAAATTTCACGCATCATTATTCCAGTTCTTGTTTTAGTCCATAATATGATTGAACAAGTTTGCACCCAGGAACCATAAAAACCCTGGGTTATTCTATGATAGTCTCTTTTTCCGATTCTCAATTTAAGAAGTTGTATGAATTTGAAGGTCATATACTGCAGCAAGGGAGATCAATCAGTCTCCAAGTGTGATTACTCAAGATTGAATCAATGTAACTATTGACAGCCTCTTTTCTTAAAGACGTATTTTCCAAAAGACTTCGCTTCATTAAAAATCTAAGACTTGTTTTCAAGAAGAAATGTTACAAAATCAAATTTGAAGGAAGTAGATGACCTTTGATATTTACTATGCCTCTACATTTATTTATCAAGTACAATCTCCTTTGTTTCTTCGAAAGTTCTTTTTAGACCCTTTACTAGATTACTCGGGTCCAATTTTACAGTTCACATTCGTAGGTCTAATTATGATCCTTTTGGCATAGGAAATTGGCACATGGAATAAGGCTACACACCCAAAAAATTTGAAATATTTAAAGTTGGAATTCCTTCTTTTTCATTTTTCACATGGAATAGATTGTTTCCTGAAAAAAAAAATTTATTTCTTTCTTTCTGTATAAGCAAAACTTCTTGTTGTTCCATTGTTCTTTGAGATAGCTTCTCTAATAAAGTTTTGTGGTAAAACTAAACTTGTAAGTAATGCATCCCTCATTTCCTTAAAAATATCATTTTTTATCTTGAAATTCCGTTTGATATGGTGAGTATGATAGTAGTTTGATGGGTAATTTCACTTGTTAAACATATTTTGACTAAGAGAAATTTATACTCTCCGTCCCTATAGCTTCTTATCTTTTTGTTCCATCAGAATTTGAAATTCATTTTTCTATTGCCTAAACATTTATGTTGCTTCGGCCTAACCGTTGAATAAATAGAGATAATTGTATCCAATGCAATTGTATATAAAAGTTACGACATGCATTTTATTACCTAAGATGGTGTTGTTTTGATATTACAAATGTCTTTATAAATCAACTCTAAGGAATTAGAATTTCTTTCAACAGATATATAATAATGCTTAACATATTTAGATTCAACACAAATTTGATATTTTTATTGCACACAAATTTAGACAAAACATCTAAGTTGATCAATTTTTCTTACAATCTTTTGTAATTGACATTTCCTAAGTGTTCATGTCACAAACAATTTGGTTCAAGAAAGAAAGAACAAATAAATGTTGATTTTGAGAAGCCCTCTGTGAGGTAGTTTTTTTCTCACAAATATTTTTTTCTACTCAGTACTGTACTGTCTGATACAAACATTGTTGAGAGTCAATACATTCTTAAATTTTATTTCCTTTTGATAAGAATCTTTCCATAATTTTTTTTTTATTTTATAGAATTACACATAAACATAGTTTCTTGTGTCCAATAAAGGAAATAGGACCTACAATTTTTTTACAACACAAACATGACAAATGATTTTCCACAAATATTCATGTGTATACACATAATATTATTTTAATAGAAAATTATTATCATGAAAAAAAAACAAACATTTTAAGTGACACTCTTTTATAAATGAAAATAAGTATTTTGTGAAGAATATCTTACATACTCTAAGAGTTATGCGGGTTCAAACATTATACAAGAATGTCATTAATCAAATTTTATATTTATCAATATCTTTTTCAAATATTTGAAAATAAATTCCGCACATATTTTTTTCTCCATACTATAAAATATCCATTGAAAGCAAGAAATATCTTTTGGAAATATTATTCTACAAAATGATTATAGTGCTTCAATTCTCTTTCACAATCTTTATATAGAATCAAACTTCATTCCATACAGGCACCTAACGTAGGGACAAAATCATTGAATTTAAGTCACTCTTCTTTTTTATATTCTTCAACTAGTAATGAACTTTGAATGTGGGTGAAGTTTTTATGACTTTAGCTCTGTTTCTATTTCAAACTCAGTAGTAAATCAGATGTATAACACTGACTTCTTAGGTGATGTTTTTATATTCTTCAAACCATATTCATAGTTTACTTTATATAGATTAGAAAACCATAAAAGTTTTTAGTCATTGAAAATTGGACATAGTCAAATTTTATATGGAGTATAAAATACAAAAGTATTCTTTTTTTTTATCATCAAAACAAAATAAAAAATATTCTTATATTCTCACATAGATATGCTTTTATATTCAAATATCTTTCCAATTAAAAAATTTTGGCGCTATATCTTAGTTAACCAAAATATGCATAGATCATTCGGCAAACAAAAGAATTTTAAAGACATGACTATTTACGAAGAAAAATTCATTGAAAAAGCATATGGTGAAACAAACCCAAATTTTCAACACAACTATCCAAACATTATATAATAAGATAAACAAATTACAACGACAACACTTGAATTACAAGGAAAAGTACTGAATATCAAGTGAATAGAGATAGAGATAAGAATGAGATGAGTTGCTTAGATTATAGAAAGAAGATGAGAGGAACAAACAATTTCTTCACTTCACACATAATTTTCCAAAACCGCATATCGAAACAATATAAACTCTACCCTCAACCTGGATCCCAAGTCAATCTAGTATTGGGTTGCATAATTCTAGGGCCTCTGCATAGTTTAGCCCCAGGCACAATAGTTTGGGCACAATACGTGTTTACAACAATACTCCATGACTCAAAAAGAATCTTGTCCTCAAGGTTCGAGTAAAGCATAAATTGTAGTATTATCTGCTCAATATTGTGTATAAATAACTAACCAATTCTTAAAATTATGCGCATCTATTTCAAGTCATGTTAACATAACAATGAGAATCAACATGTTCCACCTACAAGAGCAATATTGATATATGTGAATTTTGACGTATAATAATTTGCACCAAACTTGATCGAAAACGACTATCTGTAATGATCACATTATCGGCATTTGCATCTCCAAACTGAGAGTCTTCTATTACGTTTAAATATTGCAGCCATATTCAAGATTTAACAGATTTGTTTCCACCTCTCTTCCACCATTCTTTAAATAGTAGTAGATAAAGACAAACGATTACTATGTTAATTCCACTTTATGATGGTTGAATTACTAATTCCCAACCACAAACAAAGCATCATTAAATTATTGCATTCCTTGTACATGTAGCAAGTAAATCATTTTTGTAATAGCTGATGACCATTGGCCAACAAATCACAAATCACGGTAATTATATAAGCATATCAAGAGTAGCACCATGTCATTCCACCCCCAACATATCTCAATTGAGAAATTATGTATTGTTCTTCAAGGTGAGTATGAATGCCATAAATAGAAAACCTCAATATAATATTCCACAATATCATGTAAGTCACACGAGGAGTTATCACATCACCAGTGCTTGTAACATTTTTTTTAACACCGCTTATATGGCTACAGTCATAAACTTACCAAGTAACCAACTCTTCCCTTTTTTAATTCCTTCAAACAGTGCACGTTCCTTTACAATTTTGTTATAAGAATTTGTTAGAATCTGTAACTCAGAACTAATTCCGGGATCCCATACATAGAGATTTAATGAAGTTTTCTAACAAGAAAAAAGAAGGCAGTCGCACCAAGCTTAAACAGTAGATTACCTTCATCATGCTCTTCTCGCTCAAAAGTGAGATTTGATGCAATTCATTGAACAGGAACAACGAAGTTAATTTCATCTGTGTTTTTCATTAATTAGAGCCTCGATCAAGATCAATTGCCTAATCATACCTCTCTGACAGTTCCTTTTGGGGATGTTCATGGAACAATTGGATTGCAATACTTTTAATACTTGTAGCCTCTTCACTAAACAATTCAATTAGAGTGTCTAATTGCATCTCAGCAAATAATGTTGGGCAGTAACCAGACAACTTTACGTCAAAAAACTTGTACGCATACATTTTTCTTTTGCATCCGGATTTCTCCTCATTGTTTTAAATCAAAGATTAATTGGTTATATTTCTCCACTCCTGAAGATTGGATAAGATTTCTTTTGGCGATTCGAGATGACATTTACAACAACTAATCAACACTTTCTCATTAATGTTTGGAAAACATTATATGCATAGAGAAATATACTAGAATGATACAACTTACACGAATAATAGACAACACATTGTTTATTCTAAAACAAGTACAATCATTTTTGATCATTTAAAGTATAAGTGTAACACCATGTAACCAACACAGACCAAAATCAGTTTTTAAGAAAAATCTACTGGTGCAACTGACATGACTATAGACGGACCGTAGCCTGAGCCACGGTCCGTCCTGCACAACCGTCGGTGGGATCAGAAACTCCAAAAAATCACAGCCCAAGAAAATTGGTTATATGCTGGTCGACGGACAAACATACGGTCGGTAGGTCAGACTACGTTCCTTCCATGATCGTCGATCAATATCCCCTTTACCCACTATGTGACAATAGCCAAGGATGACCACCACGGTCCGTAGATGGACCCACAATCCGTAGGTGTGGCCGTAGGTGGGAACTAGCGGACAAATAAGGGGGGAATGTAGTTGGGTCTTGTTGAAATGGACATAACTCTTAGCAAAAAATGCATTAGCTTTCCCATGACCTACCCACGGATAGATAATTGAGTTTTATTTCCATAGACACCAACCTTGCTAAAATCACAACTCTGAGTAAAAGGTTATACCTATTTTAGTAAAGTTTGTCGAATAGGCACACCCGACGAACTAACCAAAGTGGCGTGGATCCACCTATGGACCTTCTGTCCTAGCCGTAGAAAGGTCCGACAACAACTTTCTCAGGGGCCTTTTTCTCATTTCTCACTCTGTTTAAACCCTAATATACGTCGATTTGACCCTAAATAATTATATTTTAGTCAATTTAAGCCTAGAAATATAATTTATACAAATCAAAGTAAAATCATTAAATCAAAACATAGAAAAGAGAAAACAATTAAGCTCCAGCAGTTGTAGCACTGAAACTTAAGTATTTTTCCTTGGATTGCGTCACTAGGTATGTGGGATTTCACTAATGGGTCCCTTACACCCATTCGGTCCGTAGTTTTTAGTCAGTTCTTGAATCTCTTATCATGATTAAACCTAGGGTTTCTAAAACTTTGATAGAACTTCCATAATTTATTAAATATATGTTTCAAATCATATTATCATGTTAGTTCTTAGAATATCGCATAAATTTCAGAACCCTGGCTTTGTATTTTTTCAGTTCTTGAATTACAAATGATAAGTCAGACATTTCAGCTATGCATTTTTACATGCTTCAGTTTTAATGCACCGTTATCTAATTAAATGTTGCATCTCAGTTTTGCATGTTCAATTTTGAGGTACTAAATATTTACAGAAATTCAGACATAATCAGTTAACTACATATTTCAATGGGAGTAGCATAATAAAGTGTTTCTCTAGGGTTCAGCATACCCAATAGTCCCAAAACTACTAGCCTAGTAGGTTGTAAGTTTTCTCTGTGGGCAATAATTTTAGAGATCACGCCAGCATGTTTTTATACCTTTGCAAGGGTATATTGGGTCCTCACGATGGGGCGTAAACATAGGACTCCATATTGAGCTCATGTTGTTTTATTATAGGTTATTAGTAGCTCCCACAGTTTAGTCAGACTCTCTGCATTGACTATTTATTAGTATATTCAGTATTCAGTTTCAGCATGTTATAAATTTTTCATTTCATCCAGTTAACTCAGAATTAAGTATATCATGTTCAGATTACTATACTTGCTTTTATACTTGTTCAATTATGTTTTATTTTAGCTTTACTCTATCCTACATGATCAGTACCTTTCATGTTCTGATGCATACGTGCGCTACATCTTCTTGTGATGTAGGTTCAGGTATCGATTTCCTGATCTCCAATTCAGCAGATTCGGAGGTGAGTCCTCATTCTCCGAGGACAATTGTCATGAGTTTGATTTAAGTTTTTAGACATTTAATTTATGTTTTTGCTAGATTTAGCTTGGGCTTTTCCCAATATTTCTAGTCTAGTTTAGAGGCTTATTTCAGACATAGTTAGTTTCACCTTAGTATTCAGTTAATATTTCATTTATATTAAAATCATTATTTTCAAATATATCAATTATATCATATGGGTATTCCCCATCTTTTAAGCTTAAATTATAATTTTTCTTCCGTATAAGTTTATATTCTTTAACATGCTCATGATTATGAAAGCAGGGTTCCTTTGGGATCACATGTGGTCCTAGGTTCCGTGTTCGCATCTTAGGGTTAGTTCAGGGTGTGACAATAAGAACATACCTTCAAAATGAATTTGCAAGCCAGTCGACAACAAAGAACCTTCATGCGAATTCAAAAGCTAGTCCACAAACTTGTCTATAGTTCTCCTGTCTTCTATAGTGATCCCAATTTCACTTCCAGATTCACTCAATACTTGGGTGGACAAGTATTACCTTATCTACATTCAAGGGTTAGAAAAATCCCTATTTATTGAGAGTTATTCCTTGTCCGAGGATAACGAATAACATGTCTTTCATTAGAATATAAAGACATGTACATCCCCCTTTCCTAGAAATGAAAAAATCACAATCTTCTACTTTTCCTTAGAATAGAAAAAGTAAAACACTTTTCCCTTGCCTTTGAAAAGATAAATATACATGCATCTCCCTTTCTTTAGAATAGAGAAAGACAAATGTACGCCTCCCTTTCCTTTAGAATAGAAAAATTCAGTTCTTTTCCCTTTCCTTAGAATAGGAAAAGTGATATACTTTTCCCTTGCTTTAGAATAGAGTAAGATTTATACATCTCCCTTTTCTTAGAATAAAGAAAGACACATACTTCTCCATTTTTCCTTTAGAATAAATTTTGAGTTATAGTTAAATACGGGCAGGATAAGGACCATAGAATTAATTACCGAGGCTTCCTATAATGAAAATAATTTCAAATAATTAATTTGACTTATTAATAATAATAAATTACAAACTATTCCACTAGAAATTCGTAATTGCACCCCCCTATTATTATTTTGAAATTCCCCATTACGCTCATATTTATTTCCCCATTATCAAATTACATATACTAATCAATAAATTAAATTAGTGATGAACATAATTCAATGACCAATTTACTTTAGAGCACTGATTAACTTATTTTATGTGTCGTATTGATAAACCCACTTGCAAGGTTTGATTGGATGAAAACTTTTAAGCTTCTAAAAAAATACAAATCATCAATCTTGATATGGATTTTGTAAACTAACCTAATATGCCACCAATATATATTATCATCATCCAATCTACCAGGAATATTGACGCATCTTACAATCTGAGCTTTAAATAAAGTAAAATGATAACTAACATACATATAAAATAATCGGTATATCAAGATTAATTATATAAGTACATTTAATTGTTTAAAGAATATTCTTTTGTCGGTCATTCAATTGCAATAATCTCTACTCGTTCCCATTCAATACATACAAAATACACCAGAACAAGATGTTGGAACTATATCAATCTCATAATTAAGATGAGCTACATATAATCTTGTGCAATAATCGTAATGATAAAATGTGCAATTCCCATCCTAGATTGTGAACTAAAAACATTGTACTTCTAAGAACCAATCAAAGCTCTCATATTCGACATCTTTTACATTATTACCTTTCATTAAAATTTCTAGATATACAAAAACGGGACTGCTCCACATTTAAAGTTCAAATTTTAGCTCTTATGATTTTTTTTTAAGAATAAAATTTGAAGAATAGAAGATAAGAAAGTAAAATTGAAGTAGTTTTTCATTTGCTCTGTTGAGTAGGACATAATAAGGTAAATTTTGACTTTTAGTTCTTTTTATTTTCTTAAGTATTTAATTTAATCAATAGAACAATATGGGTGCATTACTCTGAAAGTGAACACTTAATTAACTCTTGGGATTCTCTCCAGCCCCTATGGAGTCTCATGACTTCCTTAAAACTCTTTTAAAGAGAAACTCATTGTATTAGAACTGAGTCTGCTTTTCAACAACCTTTTGTACGATTGGTATTCGAATTAAAATGAGAATGCACGAGTTAGGATAGACATTTCTTGCTTAGATCTATTGCACGATTAAGAGTATGATGGAAGGAAAACTTTTCTTAAATTTCTATAGTACCTCATTCATAGAAGTGGGGCACTCACAACCATTAATAAGATCCTATTGATACGGCTTCATAAAAACCCTAGAACACTTGAACTCTATGCTCTGATACGAAGTTTATTATGACATGAGTCTACATCCTAAACGTGGAGGACACTCAAGAACGATTGTTGGTCCCCATGAAAACCCTCATCCTGTCTGACTACTTGTAGAAGACAATTTAAGCATGCAAAATGTTAAAACAAAATAAAATTCATTAAACTTAAATCCAAATCATTAACTCAAACTAAAATCTAAATAATATATTATATTCAATTCACCATAAAATAGGCAAGTTATGTCTTTAAAACAATTACTAAAATAAATTATTTATTCAAAATTTTTAAAGAAACTAAATATCTATAAATCCTCTAACTGATAAGGATGGAAGTCAGGACAAGACCCATAACATTATGTCTAAACTGAGAAGCAAATGAAATCCTCTATAGGCAAGGAGGCATACCATAGTTAACTCAAATTACCTTATGTATCAACGAAGCTCCGATTATTGATCCTAAATACATGTGTCTGCATACTCAAAAGATGTTATATAAATTGATCATTCCATGGAATGTATGAGCATGTAAATGAAATTCTAAAGCATAAAACACTGGCTTGAACTTGATAAAAAGGAAACATACTTGCATCATTTCAACTTAACTCAAATAAAGAATAAGATAATTAACTCAAAGATTATATATTCAATTCAAATATATGATACTCAACTTCAATGATATTATACTTGGCTTAATGAAGCACAAATCAACTGAAGATAGTCAACTTAAGCTACTCAACTCGAAATACTCAAGTCTTTATACATAATTGAACTCATTTCGATATGGAGTAGTTTTAAACAAGTGTAATAGGAAGAATAAATTTTTAAATTCATGATGTCAAATTTGTGGACATAACAAGGATACAACATAACTATGATATGTATATTATGAAAATACAATTAACTGATGTACATAACAGTACAATAACTTCTATGAGTGTTTATCTTACAATTAATCATCACTGAAGAGTTATAGTGATAATAAACACATTACCTCACGCTTCCAAGGACCATCCTATATCTTGTCATTACAATATGACTAACGTAACCTAGTGGATCCACTACTCTATTAAGAAACTAATTAACTTAAAGAGTATGACTCTATTCTACTCATGCAGGCTACTTTGTTTATGTAGATGTGAGTTATCTAAACACATGATCGCCCCCAATTCGGTGCTTAATACTACTGCCAAAATGTACTAGTTCTTATGTTTTGCAAACGACTTCTTTCTTTAGTTTGAGATAATAACTAAAAACTACCCTCTTAAAGAGGTAATTACTCTTGAAAACTCTTTCATAAAACATATAAAAATCATATTTTAATATTATCATTGATGACTTGGGAAGTGATACTCCATAAGCATTTATGATATATCTAGATAACATACTACTTATATATTGATGCCATACTAATTATGTTTTAGAAGCTCTTTCTCAAACTCATTTTTTTTCATAAATTAGATAGTACTGAAAGTTCTCAAAACTCTTTTGAAATCTCAATTTTCTCTCATCTTAAATGTAAAATATTTACTGTTAGGAATACTTACTTCCCATATATAATTTTTAAGAAAATGAACTTTACTTTTATTCTTTACTCAACTTGAATGCTTAAGTCTTAAAACAAAGTTAAAATATTTTTGAACAACTTCTTTAGTATGCTTCATATAAAAATAGGGACATGAATGACTCAATGCAAGGTTTTCCATAACCATAGATATAACTCAATACTAATGACTTGGAACTTGAAGATAGAAATCCTCTCAAAGGTATTGATAGCTACATGGATGTAATGAGTACAACTCTTCTCATTCTCTTACTTACTTCCTCCAATCTTAGCTGAAATCAATAGTTGATCTCAAAAGATTCATACTTAAACTCAATAGCTCTCTTGAACTCTAACTTAAATCTCTCTTACATGTGAATATGAATTTTAGAGTTATTGTTCATGATATGAAAAATCTCATGCTGAAAAAGTAGACTCATGAAAAAATTTTCCTCATCCTCTTACTTACTTACTTGAGCCTTCGAAAAACATACTAGAATTGTAGAATACTGATAAACAGGACTCAAAAGTACTTTCTTATAACGTTTGAAAGAATTCTCAAAAGTTAACTCTCTATTCTACCTTGAATTTTAATTATGCATTCAAGGTTATGTTCATATTTGGAATGATTTCATGTAGGAAGAACATATTTCTTGAAGAATCTTTTATAATAACTTGAATTGACACCTTGAAACCCTAGATGTAAGGTAAATGATCAAGAAAATCTTTCTTGAGATTCTTGTATTAGGTTCTTGAATTTGCTATCGCCAAAAATAATGATTTTCATTTGTAAATATAAAAATTTGATTGTGTTGAACCTTTATTAGTCTAACAATTCGTTTAGGGTTTTCTTGAATATAAAAAAACCAACCCTTTCTCATATTTTTCCATAGGCTAATTCGTAACAGCACTTTACATCTGATTCACGTGAAATTGGTGGTTTTCGAGAGTAGGTTTCACTACCTTTTCTTTTAATTGGGTAGGCTATGACTCAAATAAATCTTAATATTCTAAGAGATATGAGCGTTTAAAGCATACCAAACAAGAATCTTAAATCAAAACTTAATGAAACTTCTAGAACACTTATCAAGAATTAATCAAGAACTTAAATATTAAAATTTAACTAATGAAATTACACGGAATAAGTCATGATTGGCGTGTGGGTGAAAGAAATCCATACTATGAAATCTTACATACCTCTTAGGATTTAAACCCATGGCGAAAATTCGCAACTTAACTCAAGAACATCGACGAATGCCTCCATCCTTTGATCTTTTCTCCTTTTTTCTCTTCAGAAACATTCAAATGACACCCTAAGTGTTTATTATGATTATTAAACTCAACCAAATAGGATTAGAAACCTAAAACATAACTAAATATGAAATAAATCTTATTCGGTATGGAAAGGACAAAAATACCACTCATATTTTCGATTAACTTTTCTTAACTGGGTATCCTTACGTCAAAAGGTCATATCTCACTCATCAGAACTTAAAACTTAGAAACTCGGCGGCGTTGGAAGTTGACCCAAAACTCATACTTAGCTTAACATGCATAATTTCAGATTTTTTATTATTTTCAGTTTAATTCTTTTTGGAACTAAAGGTGCTAAATCTAGTTAACTAACCTTAGCACTTAACAAACTTTGAATTCCTTGATGAAAGGATTGAGTCTTAGTGTGAAAGAATATTCTGAGGTGTTACATCTTACGTCAAATATAGTACATTTTAAACTGTTGGTTTGAATGAACCTTATTGCCTTATTAATAAATTTATTCACTTTGATTGCGTCAAAGATTTGTTAGTTTAATCTTCACTCTAAAATTTCAACAATTTATATATTAATGCTATGTAGTGATGTTGCTTAACTTAAATTTAATCTTACAATCTCCTCAAGAATAAAAAAATATAATTGCATCATTTATCAGGAGACCTTCAATTAACTAACTACAATAAATATGTTTTTAAACAAATACATATAATAAAAATGACTCATTGATAGAAAAAGATATAAACTATATAGTGTGTTTTTTCTCTAAAAGTCCCCCTACCCCTTAGAAATATGTTTGTTGGGTTTTCAAAGGATTTAATGAAAAGTTAAGAGTTGCACCTTTTTTGAAAAATCGTAAAATCAATTAAAATTTGCGACTTTTCTCAACAGTAGTGAATTTTATGAAAGTTTGTGACCTTTCAGAAGGGTTGAAACTTTTCAAGGGTTCTAATTTTTTCCGATAATGCATAATAAACATTTATTGATATTACCCTTTGTTGTGTATAAATATAGACATTTCCTCTCATTTTATAAGAACCAATTTTCTAGACATCTTTTACTACAAATTTTAGCATTCTATTAATTACTCTACTATCGTGAGTTGTTTGCATAGCTACGGGTATAAGTATCGATTCACCAGTGAGTAAAATAAATCTCTCAGAAGGATATTTGCAGTTTACCTCGGGTACTTGAGGAGAACAATTTTTTTAAGGACATATGTTGTATTTAGTAGGCTCGATTTCTTCTTTGATAAAAATATTTCTTAAATTATTTCTAATTTTTTTCTCATTCTATTCTCTCTAGTTATTTAATTTTCTAGTTTGAAAAAATTCCGTTTAAGCATTGTTGTTTCTTACCATGTTCTTTAATCTTTTAACACAAAGTAACTTAAGGAAAATAATATACTTCTGGTATATTTTGTATTCTACAAAATATGGGAAAGTGATCATGGAATTACAAGATTACCACACTGCTTTTCTTGAACTTTTTTCCCTATTTAGAAAGGTCGAAGTGGTAATGTACCAGATGAATTGGTGGTATTATGGTTATGATACATTTTAGTATTTATATAATGAGGAAAATAGTTTTTATATATTTAGATGATAAATATCATATGTCTCTGGAAAAGATTAGCAAACTATATGTTGTGAACACGAATGGTCCCCAAACTGTTGGTGTAGCGGAAAAACTATGCATAGGCCGAGGAAATAGACAACCCAATACTAGATTGTCTTGGGATCCAGGGTTAGGATAGAGTTTATATGGTTGTCATTTAATGTTTTGGAAAATAATGCGTGAAGTGAAGAGTTTTTATCTTCCTCTAATCTTCTTTGTAGTAACTAATTTTCTCATCCCAATCTTATCTCTATGTAACATCCGGGGAGTCCCCTTTAGGAGTAACCAGCGCCGTCTTCCTCGAAGTGGACTAAGACTATCCTCTTAGCATTCATCAATACATTCATAGCTTTAAAAGTGCGTAAAGTTATAATTCTTTATCAACATCTACTTCATGAGGTTTACTTACACCTCTAGCTTACACATAATATATTCATAGCGAGTATACATAGACTCCTCGTATAAGAAGATTACATAGTCTTCTCCTTTATGACTCATACAGAAAACATACTTGATATATTCATACAAGGGATTTCTCATATTAAACCATCTAAACGGAATAGAACAATATTGGGAAATCTCTTACACTAATGTTAAAGTGCCACATTAGGCTTTCAACAATAACATGAAACAACATAAGTGAAATGAGTGTCTTTAGATTATAACAATGTAACATAGGTAGAGTGATAGAAAGGCATCATCCTCGGAACATGAGGACATACCCACACCTGGAGAATTGATCCAAGCCTTCCTTCAATACTAGTCACAAACCCTTCAACGACCGGACCGTAAAATAATAGAGGTAAAAGGAGAAATGGGGTAAACACTTCTCTTGTATTAGGTATAGAATAATGTGCACATACAACATAGAAATCATTCCAAAGAGGGTCATTTATTCAAAAGCATGCAAAGTCACTTTGTAAATACCTTATGCACATTCAATAACTAATACAAGTCATTAAGTATATATTACTTTAGTCAAGATAATGTACATCACAAGACCAAAAATATCAGGTCTAGGCAAGGCAACATGCATATCAACACAATTGAACACATATTCAATAAAACTCTATAATCAAGTTATATATCAACAATCATGCATAAGAATTCAAAAGATAATAACCAACGCAAGATTATCATTCATACACCCCATTAAGTCCAATAGAGCATTGACTATGTAAGGCCCCATAACCTAACTCAAACAAGAAACCCAATAAGAACTATAAGAAATATCCGACTTTATATACTATATTATTAAGAGTAGACATCATCATACCTTAACAAAAGAGACCAACCACATGTTCACAAGTGAAACCAATATCACATAGTGTCATTAACATGTAAGATGAAAAAATACATATCATTTACATTTATAAACATATAGGCATATAAGAACATCCTTCTAAGTCTTCCTTCAAGGCTAACTAGTGCAATATATAGGTAGAGTTACATACCCCTACCTAGACTAAGTCAAACCTGTTAAGTCATCCTAGTTAGAGTTTGCATTATTACTTCATTATACATTCAGGAACATCTTGACTTAACAGACAAAGACCACATGAGAAAATGTAGAATCTGGTGCTATGGAGCCATACAAGAAGAAAAGATGGGATACTTTCCAAGGTAGTACCAAAACATGAACATAGCTTCTATTTCGATCCACTAGCAAGTATTCTAATGGGGGAACTCTTTAAAAGAACTAGGAGATGTGTTTGGGACCCTATTTATGCTACACACATTATAATTTAAAATTTAATGATTACATAAGTGAACCTACCTTCCTTATATGAGAAGGGATACTCCTTACTTCTAGTTCACTCGGTGCGAAGCTAGAGTACCTTTTGAAATGTATTTCATTAACAATCATAAATTAGTTTAGGTCATAGGTTATACCCCTTTTATAGTCGTAGTCATAACTTAATAGGAACTGCGTGAGAACATCTTCATTAAAACCAACGTATATGAGATTAGCATAATAACATCAGAATATCATAGTAAGGAACGTGGGTACTTCATCACCAACCTTATATCATTACATCTTAAGCATAATCACACGATCAAATAATAAATAAATTTAAATTCAACATGTAACAACCCTAATCTATCTTATCATTAGGTACACGTCAATGTAACTTCATCACTAACCACAAGTAAACATAATTGAAGTAAATTTGAGATTATTAAACAAATATAATTTACATCACAGGCTATCATCCAAGCATTTACAATCAACTATCAAATTCAACCCAACAATGGGTATAATATCATCACAAAATAGTAACTAATACAATAATTATGGAGTCAATTGAGTCACTACACATCATTTCATCATTAGTTCATAACCTAAGGTTTAGGGGAAAAGGTCATCTTTCACAAACTAGATCAATAAATTAAGAACTAGAATAATTAAATCATAATACTTTATAATATAAGCATAATAATCAAAATAAACCATATATAATGAAATTTAGAAGATCAATTTTGTAATATAATGAAACCCATAAGAATTCATCTTTTTGAAAAACTAATTTTGAAAAAATCTTTTGGGGAAAGGGACTCAAAAGGTTAAAAGGATCATGTACATTGTTAATTGTTAAATATGAATGGATAAAAGTAGTATTATTGCTTCCCTACAACCCTCTTTGACATTGGTCCTCTATGGAGTTACTTTGGGAAAGATAAAGCAGAGAGAACGAAGAACAACTGGGTTATGAGAATAGAGAGTTGTTAAGTTGTGTTTAGACTAAGGGTATGTTATATAGTTAAGTAACCAACCTAATTAACGAACCCCTAAACACTAATTAACCCCCTAACTAACTAAATTAATCAAATGAACTAACTAAAACATTAAAATAAACAGGGACCCTAACCTGCGAGATCCCGACCAACATGTCATATGTCAGTTGACGGCTAAGGACCCCTCCGCGCTGCGAAACGAACTTTTAGCCTGCAACTATCGATGTCATAGACTTGCGAAACGAACCATTCATGAACTATCTAAGTGTCCATCGATTGAAACCATCGACGCCTCGTAGCCTGCAACTATCGATGGCTAGTATCTTAAGACAACTTTTAGCCACAATGCAAGGGTGCTTCTAAAGGAATATTTGGTTGGTCATTAAGGAGACTTACCCAGAATTTTAAACCCTAAACTAACTCTAATACGTGTTGAAAATCTTCCGACAAAATTTCATTAAATTCTGACTCCTACAACCTTTTCAAATAAGCTAAGGCATGCTAGCATATTTTAATGTAGTCTACGGACGTCATAGACATTAATTGTTGTTTTGACTCGAAAACTTTATAATGACTTTTATATAGTAATATAGACCTTAAAGCAGTGTTACAACTCTTAGACACTCATGTGAGGATCTAAATTAGGCTTTAGATTTTCGGTGTTTTAGATTATCCCCCCTCCCTTTGGTACATTCTTCCTGGAATTACACTAAAAATCTTTTGAAGGAAGAGAATAGACTCAAGACTACCGGCCCACCAACAATAACAAATCGAAAAAATATTTAAAACTCAACGTAGAATTTACACATAGAAATTCATAACTTCATTTACTACTAAGATCTCAAAAACACAACATGAGGAATCTTCTTTTCACAATTACATGAGCTGAACACATCATTAAAGAGTCAGTTATGCCAAATATTCGTTTTCGCAACATTTTAATATGCTCAATATCATTCATGGAGACAACACATACCAAATACTCAAATAATTGCAAATCATGCAAATGAACATTTTTACATAAAACATTATTTTTAGCAAAAAAAAAAATTTCCATAAACATGCACGTCTTTTACAAAATAAGTCAAATTCAATTTATTCATTATTTTCATTATTAATAGGAACAACTAACCATAATCAACAAAGAGATGAAGGTAAAGGGACTTCATGTTTGCCTTGGCCTCCCATGTTGCTCCCTCAACTAGGTGGTTCATCAATAACACCATTCCAAAATTCACCTCCGTGTTCCTTAACCCTTTAACCTGTCTATCAAGGATTTTAACCACAAAATCCTCATAGGAGAGGCTCTCTTCCATGCCTAGACCTTCAATAGGAATAATGGACTTGAAATCACCGATACATTTCTTAAGAAAGGAGACATGGAACACGATATGAACCAAAGCCAATTCACTAGGTAATCTCAACTCTTACACAACCTTGCCAACCCTTTGCAAAATTAATAAGGGCCCACATAAAAAGGAATCTAGTTCCCCTTCTTTACACATCTCACCACTGCCTTCATGGGTGATATATTTAGATACACTTTTCCCCCTCTTCAAATTCTAAATCAAATCTCCTATGCTCGGCATAATAAATTTTCCGGCTATATGTCTATTTAATCAGTTCCTTATCATATGAACTATCTCATAAAGTATTATAAATTATTTTGGGATCATGAGTGAAAACTCGCCCACTTTAAACAATCCAATTGGATATCTACATCTCCTACCATACAATGCCTCGTAGGGAGCCATAGATAAAGAAGAATGATAACTATTATAATATGAAAACTTAACCAAAGGACAATATCTATCAAAATTTCGCTTGAAATCAATAAAAAATGCTCTAAGCATATCCTCAAGGGTTTGAATAGTACGCTCCGCTTGACCATCCGTTTGGGGATGAAAAGTTGTGTTTAGCTTCACCTTGGTACTTAACCTTTTTTGAATGACCTCCAAAGCTAGATGTGAATTGTTCACCCCTATCCCATATGATGGATAATGTAATACGGTGAAGACACACAATCTCATCTGTGCAAATCCTTGCATAATCCTTCCCCCGAGTATGTGACTTGACTGGAAGTGAATGATCATTTTTGGTCAACACATCCACAACAATCCATATGATATCATGTTGCTTTAGAGTCAGATGAAAACCTACCATGAGCCACATTAATATCTTCCCACTTCAAAGTTGGAACTTTTATTTATTGAAGTAGCCCACTTGGCTTTTGGTTCTCGGATTTCACTTGTTTGCAATTTGGACATTTTGCAAAACATTTCGCTATGTCCCTTTTTAAGCCTTCCCACAAAAGCACTTCTCTAAGATCATGCTACATTTTTGTAGATCTCGGATGAAGGGAATAATGAGAACCGTGAGTTTTCTCAGGATTCCGATTTTCAAGTAATCAACATTGGGCACACTTTAACTTCTTTGATACCTCAAGAAACCATCCAACCGAATGAGAATGACTCATTAAGCTTACCAAGAACCGACTCCTTTAAATCCATCAATAATTGATCAAGGTGTTGCTTAGACTTCACTTCAACCACAAAAGACGATTTAGAGTTATGATGAACCATAAAAACACCATTAGGAGAATATTAAAATCTAACGTCCAAACGAGCCAACCTATGAAAATCATTCACTAGGTCTTTCTTGGTATTTCTACATGAGACTCACTACCCATGGTCATATGACTAAGAACATCCACAACAACATTGCATGTCTTTGCCAGGGTGGTAGAGAATGCTCATGTTGTAATCGTTCTATAACTCCAACAATTTTTTTTTTCATAGATTTAACTCAGTTTGAGTAAACACATATTGAAGATTTATGGTGGGTATACACATCAACATGGATACCTTACAAATAACGTCTCAATATGTTTAAGGAAAATAAAACGACCCCGAACTCAAGATCATGAATTGGATAATTTGTCTCATGTACCTTAAGTTGCTTAGAAGCATAAGCTACTACATTCCCTTGTGGCATAAGGACACAACCTAAGCCAATTTGGGATGCATTACCAAATAAACCGAAGCCCTTAGAACCCTACGGTAGAGTGAACACCATACCGGAGGTTAGTGTAACGACCTGTTTAGTAGTTTTGAGCAACAGATTTTATTCTGGAAAAACTGGCAGAGGTGAAGGAGACACGACGGACCGTCCAGGCACGACGGGACAGGTCGTGGACTGTGTCTGTTCAAAAACACTTAGAAAATCTGAAATTGGGTAATGAAAATCGATCTCTGAACGTAGGATCGTGACGGAGTTGGGCAGGGACGGAACGTCGCAGGCGCGACGGCCCGTTCACAGCACATCACTGAAGATTGGACTCTTGTGCACGAGACGGACAGGAGGGAGGACCATCGCAGGTGCGACGGGCCCGTCACGGTAGAAGCAATCCCCAGTTCGGGTTGATTTCTCCCACGTTTTGTAAGGGAACGTTTTGCTATTCCTGATGTACTTATAATTTAGAGGGTGAATATTGAAATAGGTCGAATTACTTGGGGGTAAAAAGAGTAAACGTTAAGTTACATTAGGGGGGTGATTATTGCCATCTTTATTCTGAAATATATTAATTAGGGTAAAAGACAGAGGGTTGGAATAAAGAAAAATAGAAAGAACGAAAGAGAGAGGGAGAATGTCAAGAGAGAGAGACGAAGAGGATAGCAAGGATTTTGAGAAGCGAGCTTGTTGATTCAAGTCTTCGGTGGAGGTGAGGGTTACTGTTTATGACGATATTCGTGAGGAGTGAACTTAATAGTGAATATATTGTGTGATAATTATTGTAAACCCTGCTATGTGCTAAGTTGTATGCTGCATGATTATGATTATAAAATTGTGATTGGAATTAACAAACGCATGAGAAGTTATGAATCCCAAATCTGAAAGAACCCTAATTCACTGGAATATTAATAATGAGAATGATGATGCCTTAGAATGAACGAGGCTTGATATTATATAATGAAATGATAATGCATTAGCTGTTAAAAGAAGCTTGATTGAATTAGGGATCGGGTGCCACGTTCGGTACAGGTAGAATATGGAGGATCGAGTGTCACGTTACAGACACCAGGATAGAATGAATATGAGGATCGGGTGCACGTTCGTACCAGGATAGCATGGAGATGTGGTTTCCACGTTCGTGGTACAAGGATTAGAATAGGGACGGAGTGTAACGTTCCGACACCCAGGATAGAATAGGATCGGGGGCCACGTTCCCGGTACCAGGTAGGAATATGAGGAATCGAGTGCACGTCGGCAACAGGGATAGAAATAGAGGACGGAGTGTCACGTACGACCACGAGGAGAAAAAGATCATGAATCTTGAAGAGAATGAAATACTCATCTAATGAACATCATCCCACATGAGTATGGTATGAGGCTTGAGTTCCTTTGTGGACTCGGTTTGTAGTTATGGTTAATACATGTTGTTAGTGATAATGTTGAGATGTTAGTTGTATTTACATATTATTGATATCTATGGTCCCATTTTGAGTAGACGAGATATCTATCAGTCGGTGGTGGTACTGACCCTAACTTTTATGTTTTCCTCTTGTTATTTGTGTAATGCAGCCCCCCCCCCCAGTTCCGTCCAAACTTCAACTCAATAGTAGATCTAGCCAGTCTTCCCTTCATCGGAGGAAGTCAGGTGAGCTAATGCGGTCTCGCTTGGACTGGTCTTCTTCTTCAAGTCTTGATGCCTTGACATTCGGCATGGATCGCTTTTCTAGTATTTTGTTCTTAGCCATTCCTAGTTAAGTAATTTGAGATAGATGTTCTATGTGATGATGACTGCCAGATTTTGGGGTACTAATAGAAGTTATGAATTGTCTTTTATTTATGCGTAAGTCTTCCGCATTGCTTTATGTTATTATTAAATTGAAATGATAAGGTTCAGATGGTGGTTCGTTTCACAAGGAGGGTAAAATGTGGGGTGCCAGTAGGTCCCCTGATTTTGGGGTCGTGACAAAACTTGGTATGAGAGCATTAGGTTCGGGGTCTCATTCACACAGAACAGGTCTAGTAGAGTCTTACGGAACCGGTAGGGGGACGCCTTTACTTTTCGTGCGAGCTATAAGACTGTAGGAAAATTTTGCACTCTTCATTTTCTTTCGTGCTTTACTACTGAGTCCCATTGGTATCTTGGGCGATACGAATTGGATCGACCATCTTCATTCTCTAGTTCGCAGCATGGTTAGAAATAGAGCAACGACCGCACCAGAGCAACAACGGAAAGACCAGAAACAACGAGCCAGCCACTGGGCCACTGAGCTCGAGGAAGAGCAAACAGCCAAGAGGCCGTGGGAGGAGGTCGTGGAGGACGTCCATCATAGAGGAAGAGGACAAGCCTAGCCCATCTGATAATAGGGCCGGGGCACTCTCCACCGACTGATGGAGGTGATAAGGAGAGGGGGAGGAAGGGAGAATGAACCAAGGGCAGAATGAGAAATGCCACCCCACTACCCCAGAGATGATCAACCAAGTACTTGCTATCTTAGTGGCTAATCCGATCAGGGTCATGCACCTCAGTGGTTCTGCACAACACCTCCGTTTCAGAGGGACAACAGCGGCTAACCTTGGCTCCCCGCATGGAGCAATCATTGGGAATAGGCAACCATTTCACGCTGGAATAACTGGGCCTATTATGACAAATCATCAGCATGAACTTTTCAGTAAGTTCTTGAATTGAAACCTCCAGTTTTAACAAACTGGGGGCCGAAGAATAGAGGATGCCTTACGATTTTATGGTTGATTGTCATGGTAGACAAAAGATGGGTATAGGTAGGAACGGTTTGGCCGTTGAGTCGTGAGCTACCGTTTTCAGGGAACGCTCCAAAAGTTCCTCGCTGGCGATCACATGTTGAGTGTCAACCACGACGGCACCACCACCTATGACTTGGGAATATTTCTCCCCCCCGTTATTGGAAAAAGTATAATCCCCGAACTTGAGGGATCGGAAAAGGATGAGTTCTTGAGCCTAGAGCAGGGTAGGATGTCGGTAATGGGCATATGAGGTCTAAGTTTCGTGCACTATCCAGATACGCCACCCAACTTTGGATTCAGTTCACAAGCAACGGACTTCGCCGTGTTGTGAAGGGGTGAGGTCCGAATGCGGAGTTCAGCCTTTACAGTAGCGGCTACGGACAACATTCCTTCCAAGAGGTCGGGGTGGGGACTCTTGTTCCGATAGAGGGGAAGAGTGAACCAGACGACTTCACCACGACATGGACTCGAAAAGTTTCGAAGGTGAGGCGAGTTTCATGGTCTCACTATAGGGACAGAGCTCCGGAGGTTACTAAATTCACCAATCAGTCTCACTACAGACTGTAGTGGGGGTCCCCTCAGAACGTCAACAATATCCGAGGGAGACCTAGATGACCCGAGAGCGTGTTATGGGATGTGGGGAGGTTGGACAATTAAAGAGTGTATTGTCCAAAACACGTTTACAGAACCACTAGAAGAGGGAGGTGGTCAGGTAGAGGCAGCGTGCTCTGGAGGATGTGTTTGCGGTGGGCGAGGTTGAAGGGTGTTCTTTATGTATATATTAGCCGGGGAAGCAGGTGGTGTTTTATTGCGGGCAAAATGGAGCCACTCTACGCAACCATGGTAGGGGCAATGGAAGACAAACGATAGGGCCCATTGTTACGGCTGTCACGGGAGATATGAAGCGGATAGGAGCGTCTCTTTGCTGCTGTTACACAGGGTAATATTTGGTTTGTGATTGACCCACTGGCATCTGAATATTTGAAACCTGGCTTCCAGTTGCATATGTTATCTTCCTCAGGTTTGCTAATGGTCTAAAATTGCATTGGAATTAATGACATGCCTATCGTGTTTCTACACCGTGGGGAGTATTCCTGCTGGTAGTGGTAGTTGAAAGGTACATAGTCGTGTTTGGTGAACTTTGTGGGGAGTAAAACTTATGTAGAGTTTGGTATCTTAGAAATGGGGTGACTTTGGAGTAATTCTGGGTATGACTTGGTTGTCTCGCAGCAAAGTAGTTGCGATCTGGAGAGGTAATGCAAAAACTGTGAAACCCCCATTGGCCAAGCCGGGCGACAGGATCCTTGTAGTGGTGGGAGGGTGACTACACTCCATCCGGTGCTATAATCTCATTTCTTCGTGCTAAGAAAATGGTTAGTAACGGGTGTTTTTTTAGCTTTCTGGCACATATCAGGTGACCACTACCAAGTTCCCTGAGTTGAGTTCGGTTTCGGTAGTCCGCGAGTTTTGGATTGTTTGGTTCCCTGCAGATTTTCATGGATGCCACCAGATAGGGGATATTGATTCTGTATCGGATCTTGAACGGGCAACACGCTCCCATTCTATTACCCCGTATAGAATGGATCACGCGGAGTTAGGAGTTAAAGAGCTCAACTTCAGGTGGTTGAGGAAGGGCTAATCGATCAAGTGCCTCTCTGAGGGGTGCTCGGTTTGTTTGTAAAGAAGAAGGATGGGCGTTTTCGAAATGTGTCATTAGACGACCGACCAGGTGAAACCAGGTAAATGATTAAGAAATTATCTTCTTCCTCGCATTGATGACTGTTATCGATCAATTAAAGGTGCTTGTGTCTGTCTTAAGATTGACTTGAGATCTTGGTTAATACATCAATGGAAAAATCGGGTAAACGGATGTGCCAAGATGTTTTCAAAGAGGTATGGACCCCCCCCCCCCCCTTCCCCCCCCCCTATTTTCCCCCCCCCCCATTACGGATTGGAGTGATGTCTTTCGGTCTTACGAACGACCCTGATGCGTTAATGAGCCTTGTGAACGGGATTAATTGTAAGCCGTATTGACTCTTTTGTCGATCGTATTGACTAGGAGATATACTGGTATATTCTAAAAGTCAGAGAAGCGAATTCTCATGAGGTGCATTTGAGATGGTATTGAACGTTGAGGGAGAAAGAAAAGCTTTATGCCAGTTCTCTATAGTGCGAGTTTGGCTAGATGCAGTGTCCTTTTGGGCCACGTGGTTTCTAAGGGATGGAGTTAGATAAGTAATGGTGGATCCTTATAAGATCGAAGTAGTGAAGAATTGGGTAAGACCTATAATGTGTCAGCGATAAGGAAGGCTTGTTTGGTGTTAATAGCGTAATTACCCGCGATTGGTCAGGGAGATTTCTTCTATGCTTCCAAACAATGCGAAAAACATTTTGACAAGCAAAAATGTTACCATTTCGTATGGTCGGAAATGAGTGTGAGGAAAGCTTGCAAAAGCTCAAGACGCTGGTGAACTACTGCACCAATTCCTCACTTGCCAGTGGAAGGTAAGAACTTCACTGTTATTGCTGCCATGCTCCTACTTGGGATTTTTGGTGCAGTGCTAATGCAAGCGAAGAACCGGGATTGCTGCCTCAAGGGCAATTAAAAGTGCAGAACGTAACTGCCAACTCATGACTTGGAATTGGGCCGCGGGGTAGTGTTTGCATTGAAGCAATGGAGACACTATTTATATGGGGTTATAGTGTGAGGTCTAAGGATCATCGTAGTCTACAGGATGTATTCACTCAGAGGAGATTGAATATGAGAAATGAGGAGTATGGATGGAAACTATGAAGGATTAAGACATCACTATTTTTATATCGGGCTGAACGGGCGAATTTTGTGCGCAGTGTGGCAGATGCCTTGAGTAGAAAGGCAGGAAGAATGGGAAAGTCCTAGCTCATTGCAAGCATATAGGCGCCCATTGGCGAGAGAGGTGCAGACTAGGGCTAACGACTTGATTTGAGGTGGACAAATAAATGAGAAGGGAGACTTGTGGCTAGTGTGGAGTCAAGGATCTTCTTTTCTTGACAAGTTAAGGGAAGAAAACAGTTTGATGATGAGAAACTTAGGCGAATCCGAGAGAAAGTGTTGCGAGGAGAGGCTAAAGAAGCAAACATCGACGAGGGAAGGTGTGTTCAGGATTAAGGGAAGGGTATATGTGTACCCCTCTTGTGATTTGATTCAACAATATTCTGGCAGAAGCTCATGAGTCAAGGTTTCTCTCACTCCGGGTGCAACCAAGATTCGTTGATCGCGTGACCTAAACAACCCTTTTGGTGGAGCGAATGAAGCCGCAATAGTGTTGACTTTTTCTTGCCAAGTGTTTCCAAAACTGCAACAAGGTGAAATATGAACCCCAAAGGCACGGAGGACACTTCAAAGAATGCCAATTCGGAGTGGAAGGGAGATGAAATTGCACCTGGACGGTGTGGTTGTCCTTCCCAGACCTGGGCAAGTTCGATCCATTGGGTGATTGTGGACAGAGCGAACTAAGTCGGCTTCATCATTCCGGGGTAATGGTGACTACCAATGCAGAGAAAGTTAGCAAAATCTACATCTCCGACAATCGTTCGATGCATGGGGGTCCACTAGCCATTATCTCAGATAGAGGTTAGCAGTTTACTCTAAGTTTGGAAAACATTGCATGCCGAATTGGGGTACCTAGGTTGGGACGTAAGTACCGCGTTCAATCCTCAGACGATGGACAGTATCGAGCGAACGATTTCCTTTAGTGTTGGAGGAAGCTTCGGCAATGGTGATCTAGGAGTTGGTGGCCGATGGGATAACTTCTTCCGTGGCAGAGTTTTCGTACAATAATAAGCTATCACGCCGTATTGATATGGCCCACTGAAGGCATTGTATGGGAGGAGATGTAGATCTCCCATTGGTTGTTGATGCATTCGGAGGTTTCGGACCTTGGCTGGGGTACAGATCTTTGCGGGATTCGTTAGAAAAGGTGAAGGCTTCACGAAAGTCAGCGGCGCAAAGTAGACAAAAGAGTGATGCAGTGTATCGGAAGGTACGATCTTGGAAGATCATGGAAGGAACAAGTCTTGTTTGAAACGGTTTCACCCATGAAAGGGGTGATGCTGGTTGGGCAAAAGAGGGTAAGCTAAGTCCAAGGTATATTGGGACCATTTTGACCGGTACGTTACTAAAAGCGAATAGGGAGGTGGCGTTATGAATTAGCCTTGCCCCACCCAGGCCGTCCGGAGGGCATTCGTGGGGGGTAAATTTTCGTTCATGTGTCCATGTTGAAAAGATACCATGGAGATGGAAAAACTACATTATCCGTTGGGAACTCAGTGTGTTGGATGAGAACTGACTTATTGAAGAGGGAATGGACACCAGTTGCTTATAGGATAGAGAGTTCGCAAGTGGAGCATCGAGAGAGATTGCATCCATCCAACAAGTCAATGGAGCATCGAACCTGTGAAGAAGATACTGGTTGAGAAGGAGGCAGATAGGCGAGAAAGTACCCACATCTATTTACAGATCAGGTTATTCCTTTTCGCCTTGTGTTCCCTTCTTGTGATCGTTAGGGGATACGAACGCGGGTAATTTGGATCTATGGTAACGACCGTGTAGTCGTTCTTGAGAAACAGATTTTGATTCTGGGAAAAAATTGGAGGGGGGGGGGAGGTGAAGAGCCACGCCGGACCGTCCCAGGCACGACGGACCGTCGTGGATTGTGTCTTTTCAAAACACTTAGATGAAAATCTGGACATTGGGGTACGAAAATCGAATCGTCTGAAACGTCGTGACGGAACAAGTGGGCAGACGGACCGTCGCAGGGTCGACGGCCCGTCACGGGATACGCAATCCCAGTTAGAGGGTCGGATTCTTCACAGTTTAAGGGGACGTTTTTGAAATTTCCCTGCTGTAATTATTAAAGTAGTAGGTGTTAATTATAATATGTCTAATAACTATGGGGTAAAAGATGGTAACCTGAAGTTAATTCGTGGGTATTATTGATCTTTTATTCTTAATTATATTATTATTAGGGTAAAGAAGAGGGTTGGAATAAAGAAAAATAGAAAGAACAGAAAGCAGAGAGGAGAAAGGGGATAATCGATCAAGAGAGAGAGAGCGAAGAGGATAGCAAGGATTTTGAGAAGATAGCTTGTTGATTCAATGCCCTTCGGTGGATGGTAGGTTATGGGTTTTGTTACGATATTCGTAGTGAACTTTAATAGTGACATGATTATGTGTTGATAATATTGTAACCCTGCTATGTGCTTAAGTTGATGCTTGCCATTGATATGAATTATAAAATGTGTGATGACTTAACCAAGCATGAGAAGTTATTTGAATCCCAAATCTTGAAAGAACCCTAAGTCCCACTTGAGATATTATATAATGAGAATGATGATGCCTTAGAATGAAATGAAGTTTTGATATATTTATAATGAGATGATAATGCCTTAGTGTTAAGAAGAAGGCTTGTGAATTAGGGCGATAGGGTGCACGTTCCGTTACAAGGACTAGAATATTGCGGATCGGCGGAGGTAAGTACGACACCGGATAGAGATGATATGAGCGATCGGGGACACGTTTCCGGTACCAGGATAGAATATGAGGATTCGGTGCCAACGTTCCGTACCATGGATTAGAATATGAGGAGCGAGTAGTCACGTTCCGCACACCAGGATGAAGTAGGATCGGGGCCCCGTTCCCCCATTCGGTACAAGCGATAGAATGGAGGATCGGAGGAGTGCAGGTTCGGCACAAGGATAGAAATAGAGTGATCGGGTTGTCCACGTACCGTCACAAGAGGAAGAAAGATATAATGAAGTCTTAAAGTAATGCATATACTCAATCGACGAACCTAATTCCCAAATGAGTATGGTTTTGAGGCTGAGTCCTCATGGTGAACTAGGTTGTAGTTATTGCTCGAATCACAGGTGTTATTGCTACATGTTGAGATTGTAGTTGATTTACATTTATTTGATATATACTGTTCCCTATTTGAGTAGCCGATGAAGATTACTCAGTACGTGTGGTTTTGTACTGACCCCCGCTTATGTTTCTCTTTGCTTATGGTGTAATGCAGCAACGTTCGCAACTTCAACTCAAAAGTAGATCTATTCTGGCAGTCTTCACTTCATCGGATAATCTCCGGGTGAGATAATGCGTTCTAGCTTGGACTGGGTCTCTTTCAAGTCTTGTGCCTAAAACTTCGGCATGGACTAGCGTTTTAGTTATTTGGTCCTTAGACATTCTAGTTTACGTAAGTTGAAGATAGATGTTCTTGGGATGATGACTTCCAGATTTTGGGGATAATAATTAGAAGTATTGAATGTCTTTTATAGGAGGTAAGTTTCCGCCATTGCTTCTATGTTATATTTAAATGAATATGATAAGTTCAGATGGGTGGTTCGCTCAAATAGGAGGGTAAAAGTGGGTGCAAGATCGAGGCTCCATGATTTGGCAGCTGACAGTTAGCCTCTCTTTAATAATAATAAGCTCTTTCGCGAGGCTCCGACCACTAAAATTTCCCTAATCTTTTCCGTCAAGTGTAGAAAGGAGGCTGCAATGGATGGCAAAAAGTATCACAAAACCCCCTAAATATACAGCTCGACCAAAAAAGCGTCTAATGTGGTTTCGGAGTCAATGGGGTAGACAAAATTCCTTTCCGCATTGATTTCCTCTGACTCACCTTAACTCCCTTACTAGATGATGCACTATAACCACTAATCCACGCCACCCGACCACAACCAAAACTCACACTTACTAGATTGGAAAAAAACAATACAAAACAAATGTTTATCCTTTAAGAACTGTAATACAACCAGTCAAATGGAAAATTGTTTTCAACATCTTTTAGTTATATAACAAGATGTCAGTTGAACAAAGCGACAATCACAAAAAAATATAGGTAACTCGAAACAACATATCTCGTGAGATCCTAATCACCAAAGGGGAAATTAGTGTAGACCAAAGAAATTCCTAAGAACTCATACTTACTATACTTCATAGTTACCCAAAGGGCCGTTTATATCCTCACCTCATTAACAATAAGTGTAATACCATGATCTCAGAGTAATTTAGAAAAGTAGCACCCTGGAGAATGATCAAATAACAGTCTGAATTAGAGACGGAGAGGAGGGATACTATTATTAACTAGTGACTTTAAAGAAATTGGCATAATCAATGCACATTATACGGGACCATTCCTTTCACACAACAATGACGGGCACGCATGGAGCAATAATAGTCTATTTAAGCCCATGATATAGAAAATATTGGAGTTGAACTTTTCAAAATTAGCAAATTCAATTTTGAGCACAATGATAAGTAACAGTACATGAAATGGGGGTGGTCACCATAGCACGCATCCAAAATTAATTCTCCGTTCGATAGGGATTCTAGGAAGATCATAGGAAAGACCTCTGGAAATTCCCTTAAGACGGGACTAACTCAATGGAGGATTTCATAGTATAATATTGAATCTTACATGTCCGCATAACACACCTATTGAGATACATTTTCTATTAGGTTTAAAGAAATGAGATAATCGACATCAAGAATAGAATTCCCCTTTCCACTCTAAGATGGTTATTTGGTATAATGGTAACCTTGAAAATCTTTTCTAAAATAAACGGGCACACAGAAGATCATTCAAAACCAGTCCATCCCAAATGAGATCTATCAAAATTTGAACATTCATAAAATCTTCTAATATTAACCCTAGTAACTTATGGGCCATATTATAGACAATTTCTAAATTACCGTCTTTCCAACCACAGACTCATCCTACCATGGGTAGGTTACAAGAAAGGTTCATTTAGGATTATGGGGCAAAAACCTCACACTTAGCTAACAACTATTAAAAAAAAGATAATGGAGAACATGGATCAGGGTCAAGGACAACATCAAAGAGGAAGAACTTCTAAATACTGCGTGCAAAAAATAGGAGAGAAAATCTTTCTTCCCCTTGAAGCGAATGGCCATCAAATATATTCTTCATTGGAGAATCCACATTATAACCACTACCTTGAGCTTGCCCACTTACTTTTATCGCCCCTGCACACTTTAAGCTATCCCTAAAAGTTGGCCACCCATTGCACACTCCAAAGTCAATCTGTTTCTCACAACCAATGGCAATGCACCATAATGCTTCTCGCCACACTTTATACAGGTTCGCTTCTTGCAAGGTGAACTAGTACCTCTTCCCTTTTGAGACTTAGGGTTAGACACCCTATCATCACGGGAGTTGGGAAATTTGGAAGGAAATTTATTAGAAAGCCTATTCTTTAATATAGTCTTGTCTTGATGTAAAGCCTAACCTTAGAAGAACAACCTTCATAAGATTTTGCCTTCTTTGACTCCCTATTCTTCCTCCTTCACGTAGTTTCTTCTAATGGTTAATCATGAACCATGAGACGAGTGATATTCATGTTATCATGAAGCATATGTGAAAAAAAATCTTCCACCACGTCATCGAACACTCTCGTAAGAAAATGACTCATCTCATTCGTGGTTTACAAAAAAGGATGTAGCATACTTGTACAACTTAGTGAACATCAAAGAGTAGTCAAATACACTCATACCTAATTCGTGAATGATGATGAATTTTCAACCTTGGCTTACCTTATTTGTGTAAGAAATAAAATATCAAGGAAATCCATCTTGAAGATCTCCCAAGTCACCAGACCACCCCTTAGTGCCTTATTATCCCTCCATTGCACTTACCAAGTTTAGGCCACATCTATTCGTTGATAGGATGCCAACTCGGCCTTCTCAATTTAGGTTATACAAATCGCATAGATAATCTTGTAGACCTCATTGAGGAAATCTTGAGGGTTCTCATCCCATATTGACCAAAAAATGTAGGTGGATTCATTATAGTAAAGTCTCTCTAACAAGAGGACACAATGTTAGCGTGTTGAGGCACTCGAGGTCCAACCTCCGTATTAATTAGGTTCGTTATAGCTTTTACTTGAAAAGTGATGAAATTAACTTGAGAGGTCATGGCATGGGCCAAAATAAGGAAAGTCACCCTTATGTCACCATCGGTCATCGGTGGAGGAACAACCAAAACTTGATCGCCCATAGAAACTTCTTCCGGTGGAGGGACTTGATTATCTTGGGGAGGATATTCGCTGCCATCAACCCCCAGATTAGAGATCTCTTCTTCCTCCCTTCGTGCCTCTGCCTTTTGAGTATCCATACCTATAACTACAATAGAAGGTTTAGGTGAAAGCACATAGTAAGTCTCAAGAGGCACAACTTAAGAGTTTAAGAAGATGGGAGTTTCTAAGCATCAAATACTTCCTCATTCAAAAGTGTTTCTAATGAGACATCTATTATAGGGATATTCAACCTCATGCTCGGCTACAAGTTCTTGTTCCACACGCGGGAGTACCCCTGCCTAACCCGGTGTCGTTTCGTCCTCTGATAGGACTCCCCACCTAGCATCTAGCAATTAATTATCACATTCATGATCAGAGGGGGTGGTCAAGGAAAATTTAACGTGCACGAGAGGAAGGAATTGGGGAGATGAAAAAGGTTTCCTTGATTGATCAGTGCGACTAACTACTTCATGATGGTTTCACTTTGACCTCTCCGGTACACATAGTAATTTAAGTGAGTATACATGATTTCTCGCGAAAGAAGCTTACAGTGTCGTGCACTTGTATGGCAACATATAGGACAACACAATTAATAAGTCTTAAAAGGGATGTCTCTAGTATTTAAGCATCTAACGGATAGAACAATATGGTCATGCCCCCACAAATGTAACGGGGAACTTTAGGGTTCTTTATAACATTGTCTAGAAACAACATTAGTTAAATGAGTCTCTTTAGACTATGACAATGTAATATAGGTAGAGTTTTAGAAAGGAATCATCATTGGAACATTAGGGAATACCCACTCTCAGAGAAATGATCCAAGCCTTGCTTCTAAAGTAGTCACTTACCTTTCAACGACCGGAACATTAAATTTTCAGGGGAAAGGGAGTAATAGTGGTTAGCCACATAAGTGTCACATTAAGGATATGTGATCATAGCACAACAAATATCAGAAATATGCGAACAGGATATATTTACCCAAGCATGCAGTGCACTTTGGAAATTCCATTATGCAATTCAAGACAAAGACACAGTCAATTGTAATCATTACAAGTTACATATAGTCAAGACCCATGTCCCTAACAAGGAGCAACCATCCACCTGTCTGTCAAGTAAAAGTGCGTATCAACACAATCTAAGCACACAATCAGTACAACAATATCCTCAAGTTATAATCTCACCAGCTTTAATAACGAGTTCATAACATCATTAACAGCGGTGAAGTCGAAGGACACTCAATTTCTTATGCACTTCCCTTTAATACACTAGTACAAAGACTCGAGCTAATTAAGACCACATAAACCTACTCAACCAAGTTAATCCAATAAGACATAAAATAAGAAAATGTCCAAACTTTAGACTACCTCTATAATTAAGAGTAGAAAGATGCAGTAATACTTAGCATAGAAATCCATATGTTCACAAGTGAAAGCAATATCACATAGTATCACTAACATGTAATATAAACATATACATATCATTTACCTTTATAAACATATCAGCACATAAAAACACTATTCGAAGACTTCCCTCAAGGCTAACTAGTGCAAATTATAAATAGAGTCTCATACCCCTACCTATACTAAGTCAAAGACCTCAAGTAAGACTAGTTAATGTTCACTTTGGTACATCAGTTTACTTTTGGAAACATCTTACCTTAACAGATAAAGACCACATGAGCCAATATGGAATCTGGGTCAACCAACCACCCTATACTGAAAAGAATGGTGGGATATAGTTAAGGTAGTACCACAAACATTAAATAAACTTATCATGTGGTCCATAGGCACTATTCCTACTGGAGCAACATAGTTCAAGAACTAGCGGATGTGTTTGGGACCCTCATTATGCTACATACATTACAATCTCCATGATCATCAGTAAATTAGTGAACCTACCTTCCCTTAGTGATAAGGGACACTCCTCCCTTGTAGTTCACTCTGTGCTAAGCTAGAGTCCATTTTTAAATGTCTTTCATTAACAATAATAACTTAGTTTAGGTCATAGGGTCTACCCAGTATACATTCATAGTCATAGATCAATAGGAATTTCAAGAGATCACATACAGTCTCAACCCTTAAGTGACGTTAGCACTAAACATCAGTACACAATTAGAAGGAACATAGGTACTTAATCACCAGCCATATATCATTAGATCTCAAGCATTATCTTATAATCACAAAATGAAGACATTTTAATTTTACATCATACAATCCCTAATCAATATCATCATAATTTACAATTCAGTATAACTTCATTACAAAACACAAGGAATCATAATTGAAATAAAGGTTTGAGATCACAAGATTTACTCAATCTCCTTCACAAGCCAAAATCCAATGTTTTGTAAATAAACATCCAATTCAACCCAAAAATGGGAGTCATATCATCACAATATATTAATTATTACAATAATGGAGTCAATTGAATCACTACACATGAATTCATCACTAGTTCATAATTTAGAATTAAGGGGAAAAGATCATCTTCCTTAAACTAGATCAATAAATCAAGAATTAACATATTTGCGAATAACCTAAAATCATAATAGCTATGATATTAAAAGAAACCATATACAATGTAATTTTGAAGAACAATTTCTTAATAGAAAGAAACCCATAAGAGTTAATCTTTTGAAAAACTTATTTTGAAGAAAACCTATGGGGAAAGGAATCCCAAAGGTGAAAGCATTCCATACCTTGTTAATTGTTAAAGATTGACGGAAAAATGTAGTCATCGTGCCTCCCCACTAACCTTATTTGACTTTGGTCTTCTATGGAGTTTCTTTGGGAGAGCAAAAGTAGAGAGAAAGTGTCATGCCCCGAGCTACCCCTAACACGCGGACACAGAAACTAGGACCACAAGTGATCCAAAGCTAACCCTGCTTGCATGATCTGAGATTTCTATCGATAATAAACTGATGCGGAATATAAATAATAACTTATAATAAAAAGATGTGGAATAAGCATATGACTAAAAACTGACTGTATAAAAAAATAGAAGATTAATTAGTTAGTAAATGCAAGTTTAAGTTTTGAATCAACACTAAAGCTCAAATTGACGATGTCTGAAATAAGACTGTCTACACTAGACTAGATAATACAAGGGACAAGCCCAACTTAAATCTAACAAAAAAACAACTAAATGACTAAAGACTGAAATGAAACTTCATGACTAGCGTTCTGCGGAGAATGAGGGACACACACTGAATGCTGTGAAATACAGAGATCAGAAATCCTATGTATGGGTGATTCTGGATGCTGAAACCTTTAGCTACATCCTGAGCAGTTATCTAGTGCACGTTCTGGTCACTACTAAAGGTATGAGCATGATAGCATATAGTAAAGCTAAAATAAAAATAAGTGAACACAGCATAAAATCTGTATCATAATCAGAAATGACTATACTAATTTTTTTTTGAAGCTAACTGCGTACAATGACCAATTTATAACTGCTGATATTGATACTAAGACAATGATGAAATGGGTAAATGAGGAGTCTGACGGACTATGGAGCTACTATAATCGATAAAATTTTTTTTTTATAACACCATATGCAGCTTAATGTGCAGTTCATGGTGTATTATGGACCAGCTGAAGAGGGGACCAAAGTATACCCTCAAAGGTTAACGGAATTGTTTGTGTGATCACTATCTGATTTGCCACAAAGGGACTTACATCCTAATTGGCTAGTTGTTTGTGGGATATTACGCTACTCAACCCTGCGTCCCAAAGACTGGGTTATGCTACTCTAATGAATATATTATTAATTGATAATTGTGTGATTTCTGTAAAATACTGATATCTCAAAACTTGGAAACATGCAAATCTGAGAATGTCGACAATAATAGGTAATATTATTTATATACTTGAGGCATGTTTCATATGATAGTACCTGAAAAATGTAATGAAGAAATAAAAATACAAAGCTAGGTTCTATTCAGGCAATAATAGAGTAATAACATAATAATCATTATTTGGAAAAACAATATATTTAATTAATCATGAAGTTCCTATAAAAGATTCTAGAGACCCCAGGTTGAACTCCATGATACAGAGAAGAGAATCAAAAAGTGGCTGTGAAAACTTCGGATCAAGGGGTGAAGGAACTCCATAGTGAGTCCACCACATATACTGTGATCAAAAATCCCAACAAAATACATACGTTTGTGTCTTGATAAAGCTGGGAGAGGTGCTTTCTTGAACTATGGTTCTTGAGACTTTTTACCTCTCTGGTTCTTATTCCAAATTTGATTTAACTTTTACTTTACCTATTGTTTTGATTAGTTTATAGGCTTAAATTGTGATTACAAATATGATGAGCTACTGATCAAAACGACGAATATTAGGGTTTAAAAAGTGTGGCAAAGGACCAAAAGACCAAAAGACCACTGAATTTTTTTTTGTTGGACCTACCTACGTCCAGGAAAGACGGTCCATAGGTGGATCCACGCCCCGTTGCTTTGTTTGTCGGTTGTGCTTGTTAAACAGACCTATAAAATGGGCATAAATGTTTACTCGGAGTTATGAATTTTTCACAGGGCGGTTGGATATGGATTCAATTAGCCATCACAATGTGTAGAGAAATGTGACACCCTAATAATATTTTGTGCTAAAGAATTATGCAATTTGACGTTACCCCAACTGTATTTCCCCTCTTAAATGTCTGCTTAGTTTCCATACTACGTCAGACTATGGACAGTAATGGTCATCCCTGGATCTTGTAAGAGTAGTGGACGAGTGGCGGGTTTGTTCGAAGGTCATGGACTGCAACGTAGTCTGACCGACAGATAGGAAGTACGTCCGTCGCCACAATGGACCAATTCGTCCTACGGCGAAATTTTGGGAATTCTATCCATCGACGGTTGTTGGTGGAAGGGACAAACTGTTGGGCCGTTAAAGGTTTCTTCGATGGTCACGTTAGTTTCACCTGTCATTTTTCAGAAAAAATTGCAGTTTTTGTATATTTGGCTATAGGGGGTTACATTAGCGTCAGATTGTCACAGTTCATTTGCACCTGCACTTTTTCTGTGAAAAACATATTTTTGTCTATTTTGGTACGGGTATTAATTATTCCCCACTTGGGAGCATTCCGCCTCTACAACATAGCAGAATGCCCAAAAGCTAAACAAAGCTATGCGGTAGAAGGAATAGAGGAAGAGAGAGCAAACCCTATACGGTACAGCACTTCAAGAGAATTGAAGTTTCTAACTTTAATTGCGGTTCCGTACATGTAAATACGATTAAATGAAAATTCGCAAATACAAACTGAGGGTGGTGATGGTAAAAAAATCTGCAATTTAATTCTTATAATCGACTAGAATAGTGGAATGAGGGAACTATTACCTCGAGCTTGGAATGTGGAATTGAATAGTAAGGGGACGATAGAAGTCGGGTGAAGAATATTGGCGTTATGGCTACGGCTATTTCCCAAAGTAGCTCCCTCTACGGAGTTACGCCCTCCACAAAAACCTTGACTGAAGTTACTTCGTTGTTCCTTAACCTTCTAACGTGGAAATCAACTACTCTCAAACTGGTACATCCTTCATATGAAAAGACTATCTTTCACCGCCACACTCTCTATTGCCACTATAGAGGCTGGTTCACCCACAAGCTTTGTCAAGAGTCGAGATGTGGAAGACCGGATGCACTATTGCTAAGTGCTGCTGGTACTATCCCTTCATATGCCACTCTTGCCAACCTTTATGATCCTGCTCGTATGCTCTACATATCTAGGGCTCGAGGCTTTCTTTATTTCCAAATCTCATCACCCCCTGTCAATAGGTGAGACTTGCAGAAAAAAACCCAATCAATCAACTGGAACTCAGTTCCTTTCCTCATTATGGCATATTATTCTGAAGACTTTATGGAGATTTAACGTCTTCCTGTAATAATTCGCCACTTTCTCCAATCGCGATAAAAGTCAATAAATCTGGCCCTATCAATGCTTCTTCACATACTTCAAACCAACCAAAAGGTGTATCTAACATCTACGCCTATATAACAAGCTCTCATAAAAGAGCCATTTCGATGCATGGTATGGGGAGCTATTGTTGTAAGGAATAACTCAATAAAAAGGAAGGTGATTATCGCAATACCCTTGGAAACACATCACACAAGATCTCATAATACTATACCGTCTCACACGGTTAATGGTACCTCTATCCATCTCGTTGGGATTAAATGTTTTGCAAAGGTTAACCATGAGTACCAAGACCCTTTGAAATGAATCAGTACATGAGAGGTCATATGAGGACCTCTATTTAAGTAATAGAATAAAGGAAACCCTATGTAGGCCTCACAATTCCATTTGTGTTGAAAGCTTGGCTCAGTAATCTGCCCAAAAATCTTGTTATTCTTGACGCCAAAAGAGCGAATACTAATCATCTATCGACTCTTACCAAAGGGAGTCATCTGTATGCAGCAGTACGCAATATCTGTAATGAAGTATATATTTTATAACATTCCAATTGAAAGTAGGATATCGTTATTGAGTTAACCCCTGGTTTCTGCATCTAATACCTGGACTTGTAGCAATGGCGGCACCTTATCGTAACAAAGTTGCTATATCACTCTTAATGTTGTTCGACCAATAGATTTTCACGCAGATCTCCTGTAATCTTGGGGCACCTAGATGAATAGAATAAAAAGAGTTATGGGCTTATGAAGAATATGTTGTATCAACTCGCCCCCATCAGGGAACACCCCAATTCACTCATGCTAACTGAAGACCACGTATATCCACCTTGGGAGAAAACTCCAACTTGATCTGTAGACTGCACCCATAATTTCAAGAAGACGCCGGGTCACCGTCTTTTTTTCTATAACTCACTCCAAAGACGGATTTTGCCCCCATTTTTTACCGTTACCATTCAGCGGTTTGTATAATTAGCAATTTGGGAATCCCTAAGCGATCAAGCCAGGTGAACATCCCTTCACTAGGTACTTTTCTCCTCAACATGGCTACACTACCAAAATTAATCTACTAAGAGCAGGAGTCTACTACCGTTCTCCTCCTTTCTACAATGATAATTCAAAGTGAACTCAAGCCATCCCTCTAGCGAAGATTAACCTTTCTGGGGTGAACACATACGGAAGGATGTATGTTCACGGGAACGATTCATTGAACACCATACAAGGAGCGGTATCATCTCTTAGTGCAGGAACACACCACTCCATATATTTTAAGATCCGAGGTCATGAGTTTGATAGTTTCTCTCATGCACCTAAGCCGTCTAGAGAATAAAAATATAACTTATCTGCTGCATCAAACAAAAACAACCTCGTGCCAACATGCACAAATCACGATTTTATATCACATAACCATACGAACCCTCTCGTAGTAGAGTCAAGGCAGGAGCAATAGTTCATCTGTTCAAATTACAAGTTTTCTAAAAAATCATTTTGACCATGAAACGGACAATTTGGGGATTCAACCTAGTCAATGGTGTGCTGCATGGTGAAGATCCTTAACGACCTTCTGTAATAGTCAACTAGACCTAAGAAATCTCTGATATCTATGAGCAGAGGTAGGCTATGCGGTCATTGTTTCACTGCCTATATGCTTCGATGAATTCTACTGGATCCCTTCGCTTTACGATACAACTGACAAAAGAAATAAATAATTGCAACCAAAAACTCACCATGTACGAAAACTTAGAAAATAATGGTGTGACCTCCTTGAGAGTTCTCAATACAGCAATTATCAAATGACTCGCATGTTCTTCCTCATTCCTAGCACAAATGAGGATATCATCAATGAAGACGATAACGAACAACTTCATGTGTTGTTTGAACACTCTGTTCATCAAATCCATGAAAGCTGCAGGAGCTATGGTTAGTCCAAACGATATAACTACAAACTCATATTGACCATGCTGAGTTCTGAAGGCTGTTTTTGAAATGTCACTATCGCTGACTCTAAGATGATGATAACTCGATCTTAGGTCTATCTTTGAGAAATGGCTAGCACCCTGAAGATGGTCAAACAAGTAATCAATCATGAGTATGGGATACTTATTCTTGATTCTGACCTTATTCAACTGTCTATAGTCAATTCAAATTATGAGAGAACCATCTTTATTCTTTGCGAACAACATTGGTGCACCCCACGGTGAAATATTAGGTCTGATAAAGCCCTTATCTAGAAGGTCTTTCAACTGCTCTTTCAATTCCGTAAGGTCTGTTTGATCCATTATGTAAGGAGTAATAGAAATAAACAGATATATGGAAGGAGATCAATTCCAAAGTTGATTTCCCTTTCAAGAATGACTTTGGGAAGATCTTCTAGAAACACTTCTGGAAACTCACAATCTACTAAAAGTGACTCAAGAGTTCGGGTTTCAAGTCTAGAATCCTTAACCCAAATAAGATGATAGAGATAACCTTTAGATATCATATTTCTTGCCTTAAAGTAAGAAGAAGTCGACCCATAGGCGCTAAGCTACTACCCTTGCATTCTAAAATAGGTATGATTGGAAATTGAAAAGAAACAATCCTAGTTCTACAATCGATTGAGGCATAACATGAATGTAACCAATCCATGCTCAGAATGATATCCAAGTCTACCATTTATAACTCTACTAGATTTGCTCAGGTGAATTTTTGATAGACTGTGACAGCGCAATTGGTGTATACCTGTCTAGCTATAACTGGGTCACTAACAGGAGTAGAGACTGAGAAGGGTTCTTAGAGTGTTTCTGGACAGACACTAAATTGAACTACTATGTAAGGTGTTACCACAGAAAGAGTATCCCGTGGATCTAATAATGCATAAACATCAAAGTAAAAGACTTGTAACGTACCATTGACTACATCAGGAGAACCTTCTTGATCTTTGTGACCCTGAAGAGCATACAACCTGTTCAGGCTGTAACACTTCAAAAATTCCAGACGTGTCATGATGCTCAAAACTTATGTACCAGGGTCTAAACATTGTTTCTAAGTCAATCCAAATGATTTGAGGTCATGCTAGATGTTTAAGGAGCAAGTCACTCAAGAACAACCATAACGTCCAGAAAGTGGTTCATAAGGATTCTAGTGGGTTATAGTGATTTAAAGGAAGGGTAAATGGGGCGTTGGTGTCTTGAGGGGACGTCATGGCCACCGTCGCCCTCATAAAAAGGGAAGCGTGCAGTGGAAGAAGGGACGACGGGGCATAGGTGAGATGACGGGGCATCGATGGCCATCGTCGTTCCACACTTAGATAATTTCAATAAGTTTTGCCTTGGGCATCCACTGTTCCTGACGACCGAGGGGGGCGACGCATTGTCGACTCGCCGACGGACCGTCGTCCAGGTCCCGTCGGTAGGAACTGTAGGTTTTTTTGCACAATTTAATTAATTTCATTTAATTTCTTAGTAGGTTAGGCGGTTTAACTAAGGGTTAAAGTAGTTAATTAAGTTTATTTAAGACCCTCTATAACTACCCATAACCCTCATTAGTCCAATCATAACTCACCCAACTAAACTATCTTCCTTCTCTCTTCTTTCTCTCTCTAAAATTTGAAGACTCCATCAAAGGGCTGAGGAGGTTAATTGGGGGTTGGAAGTGGAGGATTCTTCTTAAAAGTCTTAATAACTCATCAAGGTATAAGTTCTGTTCACCTTTGAAATCCTTTCTTCAAAGGGATCGTTAAAAAATGGTTTTCAAAAGTTTAATTTCTTATGGGTTTCATCTAAATACAAAACTGAAGTGGTGAATTCTATTTGTTATGATTTATTTAGGGTTTAATGGATAGATTAGAATGTTTATCAACTTAATTACAGTAATTGGGGGTTGTTTGATCTAAGAGTATAATCCTAAACTCTTAACCCTAAGCTTGATCTTTACTTGATCCGTGATGGGTTTGATTCAATTGACTTTGGTAGTGGCTAAATAATCTTAAAAAGTTGTTTTTCTACTTATCATAACTATATTGCGGTAAATTCTAGTCATTCATGCTAATCGTTGAATATTTATCTAGGTTACGAATATAGACTTAGATTTCATTGCTTAAAGTTTTGGGTTGATATTGAATTATGATATGTGGACTTTCCTAACTTCATTATCATTTTGATTATCGAAATATATTGATGTGATATCCAATTGAGTTGATTTTTGGGTTGAGGGTACGACCCTTATGATGAATTATGTAGGATTGTTGGTAAGTCTAGAATACCCTATTTCTTACTCTAAGTGTGATTAATTGTGATCAAATTATTATGTGTTGATTGGTGTATACTTTAATTATTGTTAATATTATGGAGTGATGATTAAATTAAAATGCCTTAACTTTGGTTGTGAGGTTTCTTAGGGTATACATGATATAAGGATGATGATATGTATTAATGTGCCCTACTATGATGAGATATGTAAAGTGATAACCTCATTTATACCAATTGCGATGAAAGGACTATTACTCATGCATTTATTCTTAAGCTAAAATGATGATGATTATACAATGTCTAGGACCTTTTATTTAAACTAACTTATGATACATTTAATCAAGATTTAAAGATATTTCAATAAAAGGACCTAGCTTAGCACCGAGTGATCAAGTGAGGGAGTAACACTTTCCCAAATAGGGAAGGTAGGGTTTCCTACGGTCTTCACAGGGTGGATAGCCTCATGACCCAACTTAGGGTAAAGAGTTGAAATTTCCATGAATTCCCCAAGTTCTATTAACTATGTTGTCTCCATAGGATACTAGCTAGTGGATACACCTAGATAGCTATATTATCTTAGGTTCTACCTTGGCCATTGGACCACCTTCAATCGGTGTAAGGCTTCATGACACCGGATTCCATATTTAACTCATGTGTTCTATGTCAGTTAAGGCAAGTGTTCCTAAACTAAAATGAAGTAATGATGTATCAACTAACTAAAGCGACTTGAAGGTTAACTTGACCTAGGTAGGGATATAGGGATCTACCTATGTATTGCACTAATTTTCCTTGATAGGGACTTTAGGGAGTTAATATTATGTATATATATGATGATACATGTAAATCGTTTATATGAAAAATTCAATGCTCACAAATATGTAAATAGCCTAAAGTGTTAAAGATATGAAATTATGCATACATAGACACTATAGGTGAGTGAAGTATGTAGCTAATTGTAGTTCTTATTTGATTACTTGATATAGTAGGGTTATGGAGATTTACTTTATCATTGCACATGTCAACTCTATGGGTATTTATGATTGGTTAACTTACTTTACTATTTATGTAATAACTCTTGATATCATATGATTTATATGCTATGTGGCTTACTGTTATTGTTGTAGGGCTATGCCCATGTTGAAATTGTCTTCGTTATATTGTTTTGTGAGATGAGATGGATTTTATGACTCTAATTCTATCTTATATAAGTATATGAAATAAAAGTAGGCGACTATGAAATTTTCTTACATGAATGAGTCTAAGTATATTCGATATGAATATGATTATGTGTATGTAGAGGTCTATGCAAACCTTCAATTACTTATAGTTAAAAAGTTTTAAATTCTTCCGTATTTTTAATATATGGATGCATTGATGTAAATCTAAGAGGCTAGTGTTTGTCCTCAAAGAGGACGACGACGCCAACAACGTTAGAAGGTAAACCCAAATGTTACTTTGGCGCTAACTGACACCTGTTCTAAATGAGTGACCCTGCTGAGTTGGACGACTTCCTGGTGCTGCGATATTTATAGACAGAGTTCCACCATTACCACCTCCTTGACCCTGTCTAGAAGGATAGTCCCTCAATCTTTGACCAGACATACCACATCTAAAACACCCTTCAATTCTTCCAAGGCCCTCGCCTAGATGGTTCTTACCATACTTAGGGTAAGTGGGGTAAGTCTTGTTGGCTGAAACAATTCCCTGAGACTTAGATCCTGGTGCTCTACCCTTTTGGTCATACCTGTTCTTGGAGGATGAAACACTAGTTGAAGAAAGGGCTGGCGGAGAGAACTTCTACTAACTCTGCGAGAGATATCCACCACCCGATTTCTGCTGGGGATAGTCATTGTTCTATGTCCTAGACTTCATACTCTCCTTAGAATGTTCCCTTAGCTTATCACCCTCAACCAGGTGAGCATGAGTCCTAAGTCTAGAGATGTTCATATATCCAAGTAATATAGCATTTATGCACTTTGTTTTCACTAAATCCGATACTCCAAACAAGAACCTTTTATTCTAAGTCTTGGAGTCAGCAACCATGTGAGGAGCATACCTGGAGAGCTGGTTAAATTTCAGCGCATACTCTTGGACTATCGTGTTACCCTTCCTCAAGTTCATTAATTCCTAAGCCTTTGCCTCTTTCAACTCTATTGGGATAAATCTTTCAAGAAAAGTCTCACTAAAGCAACCCCAAGTGATAGGAGCTGCATTTGCACCGCTATTCTCCTTCCACTGAGTGTACCAGATATAAGCAACATCTTTTAACTGGTATGATGCCAACTCAACCCAATAATTCCCAGTGACTTGCATTACGTAAATAATTTTCCTGATCTCATTGAAAAATTTCTGAAGATCCTCATGAGTCTATGATCCTATTAACTCAGGCATATTCATCTTAACAACGTCACGGACCCTTGCTGCTGCTGATCCACCATTTTCCTTCACAGGAGCATGAACCCGATTGTTCTAGTTAGTCATACTCTGACCCAACATCTTTATGGCATTCCTAAACTCAGCATTCTTAAACATAGAATTTAAAAAAAATCATACCCTACGCACGATAAGAGTAACAAGAAAGTGATATTTTCCTAAAATACTTCATAGCCTCCCTCTCATTAGATATGGTGCACTTCACACTCATGAAAATGACTCTACTTAATGTTGCTTTTTAGACATCCTACGACTCTTGAACCTAGTGCTCTGATACCATGTTTTGCCATGCCTCGAGCTACCCCCGAGAAGCGGACATGGAACCTAGAACCACAAGTGATCCCAAGCTAACCCTGCTAGAATGATCATGAGCATAATATATATATATATATAATAAACTGATGTCGTAGCTAAATCATAACTTATAATTAAAAGATAGGGAATACCCATATAATAAAACTGATATAATATGAAGACTGATGAGCTTAATACAATGAATTTATTGACTCAACACTAAGATGAAACTACTATATAAGAAATAAGCCTATAAACAGGACTAGAAATACCGGGACAAGCCCCAACTAAATCTAGCATAAAGTGAAACTAAATGACTAAATGCTAAACTGATCTACGCGTGATCTTGATGCTGAGAACCTGAACCTATGTCATGAGAAAATGTAGCGCACATATGCGTTATTACCTAAAGGTACTAAGAATGTAGGATAAAGTAAAGGTGAAATAAAACATAACTGAACAAGCACAAAATAAAGTATGATAATCAGAACAACATATACTAAATTTTTGAGCTAACTGAGCACAATGACCAAGTTATAACATGTTGAAACTGAATACTGAATATACTGAGAAATGGTCAATGCAGAGAGTTTGCCTAAAATGTGGTAGCTACAAATAACCAATAATAAAACCACAAGAGCTAAATGTGGATTCCGATGTATATGAACTATCAAGAGGTCATAATATACCATGAAAAAGGTAAAAAGGCATTGCTGGCATGATCACTAAATTGATTACCCACATAGGGGACTTACAAATTACTTGTCTAGTATTTTTTGTAATTGTTGGGTACGCTAAACCCTAGTACCACTCTATATTTTGCTACTAACTATTAATTCTGTAAATTAACTGTTTCTGTCTGAGTTTTTATAAATATGGGATAGCTTGAAACTTAACATGCAAACTGAGAATAAATCAATTAATCTGGTAATTATGCATTTATAACTAAGTCATGTATATCTTAAGTGTCTAAAATATCTAACCTAGCATGTGTAATTCAAGAACAAAAGAAATACAAATCTAAAGTTCTTAAATTCATATGATAATCTGAGTAATAACATGATAATATGATTTGGAACATATATTTAATAAATTCGTGAAGTTCTATCAAAGTTCTATAAACCCTAGGTTTAATCGTTGTAAGAGAATCAAGAAATGACTAAAAACTAGGGACCTAGTGGATGAAAGTAATCCACTAGTTGAATCCACATACCTGGTGATGAAATCCATCGAAAAATACATAAGTTTTGGGGTTGGAACTGAGGGAGGTTGTGGCGTTCTTGAACTAGGTATCTTGAGGTTTTTTTCCTCTCTTTCTTCTAATTTTCTAAGTTTTGATTTAATGATTTTATTGAGATATGTTTTAAATATATTTATAGTCTTAAACTAAGTAAACTTTGATGATTTAGGGTTAAAAATATGTAAATTGGGGTTTAAACGAAGTGGGAAAGGACCAAAATCCCCCTGTGAAAGTTGTTGTTGGACCTACCTACGTCCTAGACAGACGGTCGGTAGGTGAATCAACGCCCCGTCGGGTTGTCCGTCTGTTGTGCCTTTTTGACAGGCCTTTACTCAAACGGGCATAACATTTTACTCGGAGTTTTATTTTATAAAGGTCGGTGGTTATGGAAAAATACTTCATATATTTATATGTGGGTAGGTCATGGGACACCTAATTCATTTTGTGCTAATAGTTATGATCATTTGAAGTTGACACAACTGCATTTCGCCCTTAACTGTTTGCTAGTTCCCACCTGTGGTCATACCTACGGACCGTGGGTCCATCTACGGACCGTCTGGTTATTCGTTGCTCTTTTCATTGAGTGGGAGATGGGGGTATTGATTGACGTTTATGAAGTACGGACCGTAGTCTGACCTACGGACTGTAAGTTCGTCTGTGACCCACACATTACAAATTTTTTCCTAGTATGAGATTTTTGGGAGCTTCTGATCCCATCGACGGTTGTGGAGGACAAAACGTGGGTCAGGATACTGTACCTTGATGGTCACGTATGTTGCAACTGCATATTATTTTTAAAAAACTTATTTCTGGTATGTTTTGGCTACGAGGCATTACATTATTTGTCGATGGCCATGTCTGTTGCACCTGCAGATTTTTCTGAGAAATTGATTTTTGGTTTGTTTTGCCTATGAGCTGTTACAGAAAGAAGAACAATTGGGTTTTGAGAATTGGGAGGTGCTAAGTCATGTTTAGACTTAAGGTAGGTTATATAAATAATTAACTAACCTAAATAACAAACCAGTGAACACTAATTAACCACTTAACTTAGTATTTTAATTAAAGGAACTAACTCAAATTAAAGGCAAACATTGACTTGACCTACGAGACCCCGACCTATGGATTGTAGGCCAGTCGAAGGACAAGGACCCCTCCGTGCTACATATTCATCATTGTGGTCACAGACTTTCCATAATGAACCCTTCTTGAAAATATCTCAGTGATTATCGACTCCTCATATATCACGTCATGCCTCTTAGCATGTAATCGTCGATTCCTGCTATCTCAAAACAACTTTTAACCACAATGCAAGGGTCCACCTCATGGACCCTTTTGTTGGTTCTTTGGGAGTTGTACCTCAAAATTTCGACCCAAATATGAAAAAAACACAAAAAATAATTTTTATTATATAATTTAATATGATAATATTGAAAAAAATATTTTTCATTACTACATTTAACTAATAAATTTATATTTAACATCTTCATAGGTTTGTGTAAAGAAGTTATATATATATGATGATCCACAATGAAGATTCACAAAAGAATCTGCAACATTTTTTTGTGCAAATTTTGTTTTTTAATTTTCACTTAAATTTTCTTGCTTTATAGTCAGCGAGCACGCACGTGTCAACCCAGGTCAATATTTATCAATATATAGATATAAATATATATATATATACATATATATATATATATATATTATATTAATATATATATATCTATAATAGATATGGTACACGCCCTCTAATAGGCGTACGTGTTATCTCACCACAATCCTCGTCGTAATTTTTTTAGGGAGATCGTCTTTTACTATGGGTGCATAGGAATATGGTTTGGTTAGTCTTGCGCGCATTACATGTGTGTGCAAATTCTTGACATTCTTTTAGCATCAAATAAATGTCTTCTTAAAATAGTTAGAATTAATTTACTATATATTGACCTAACTGTATATATAAAATTCTAATGTTATATTTGGTATTTGATAAAGTTTTCTCTTTCACCCCACTTTCATGCATGCATTTAATATCTCATTAGCTTCCTGTCGTCTGTATATCTCTCCATGTTTTCTTTCTACTAGTCTTGGTAGTGATTGAATCCGCGTTAAAACTTCTTTGTAGACAATATTTCTAGTGTGTGTCCCTTTGTGGCGATTTGGTTGTTCAGTAATGAACAATATTTTAGTTTGTGCAATATAGATTCCTCTTGATCGTTCTTTGTACAATTGAACATGCGAGAAAACTATTGTTGTAGGTACAGTACAACATTTGGTATTGTTGGAACCTGTGCTTTATTTATTGTTATCGGAAAACGTAGTCGTACTGGAAATTGTCTTCTTGATAAATTTGAAAGGATTTCCTTCATTCTCCGGCGTTGATAGGTGTATCCTTGGAATAGACAATTTCTTTGTGTCATATTGACATGTTATTTAAACATGAATGACATTCTTCTCATAGACTCAACAAATTAATTTTGTCCCATTTCACAATCTTTTTGAAGGGTCTAGATTTCTTAGCCTCATGATTGGTACATTTTTTTTCAGCAGTAACCTAATGTGTATAGTTTAAAGATTCATGATTTGGAAAGAATAAGACATATGCAAAAATTTATAGGATTTGATAATGTACCTATTTGGCGGGAGCCTAATTGGTGTTAATGTGTTGAGGTATTCTTATCTATAGTAGTTATTGGTGTCATCTTCTGCGGAGTCAATACAGATATATGTTATAGTTTTTCGGGGAAATGGCCAATCATCATTTAATTTAGATTATTTACAAATTCATTTGTACTTTCCAATATTGCCCATTCTATTATATACACAGCACACTTGTATTGTTGTTCTACGAACGAAAATATTTCCCTGAATTTTTTTTGTTTTAGCTTAGTATACTGACTTTGTTTGACTGTCATTTGTTGTGCAAGTGTGACTAAATTTTACTTTATAGTTGTTTTTTCTTCGTTCATAAAATATTGAGCATAAACCATTAAAAGTTGTATCTTCCTTTTTGGCACACACCTTGTTGATACGTAGATTTTCCATTACAGGCACAATCAGGACCTAACCAGTTTCACTCTATACCGGCCAAAGCGTGTTGTTTTTGGGAACACCGGTAGATCTTGATTGTACACCAATGGTTGATGATGCGAATGCTATCTTACCGTTTGATCTCACCTTGTCTAGTAATGCCCAACATAGGAATGTTTTCCCGGTTCCTATAGCCCATCTACAAAGATTAACCTAGGTGTTTCTGAGTTCACCCTTATGAGAATGGTATTGTAAGCTGATGCTTGTTCTTGATTCAAGTTTAACTGTGCGTAAACATCATCAATTGGGACCTTGAAAGACATTTCTTCTATTATATTGCTATATTCATGTGGTTCACGTTGCTGCAAATGTTATTTGATTTGATGGATATAATATGTGTCAACACTTTATCCCATACTCTTCAAGTAACCGTTAATACTTTTCTATGTACATTGTAGTTGTCCCTTAGTTGTGTTCGACTGTGGCCTTTGAATATCCTCAGACATATCATTGTAATATGTGTCCAGAGATATGTCACATTGGTTGTGTTTCAATAAACTAAGATTGTAGCAAATATATTTCGAGGGGGCGGTGGACATTTTGAAGGTTACTACCTCGCATAAATATTCATAGATGTTATTATCTGATTCAAATAATCCTCTTTGGCATCCTCTTTAAAAGTTTCACAATGCAGTCCATTAACTTTAAGAATGTTTTCAAATGAAGTTGGTCCTCGTATATGATTCAATAATAGTCTCTCAATATACAACTCTCCTTCTCTAGGATAAGCTTCGATATTGAGAAGATTTGTTTAGCATTTAAATTTTTTGTGTTAAATGAACATACACACTAAGTGTGATAGTTTTATAAATATTTATGTGTCCAATGACGGTGAGTGATTTTCGTTTTGTCCAAATTTTGGATTTGGAGTTCCAAACATAATGTCTTGAAGATCTCTGTAAAGATATTTATGTGCCTCAGTGTCGATGAATCACATGTTGAAATACTCATTAAGCATTGTTTTTTACATAATCTGATCCCACAATCGTTTGCTAAATATTCTCTTGGAAGTACAATATTTATTACAATAATTTTCCAATTTGAAATTGTGTGTATGTATACAATCTGAAAGAAATCTCTAAATTACCTGATTCTTTGATTCATAGATGTAATTGTTGGTTGATAACTTCTGGTTGCATTTCAGTAAGGTTAAATTCATAATTATCCATACTTCTTCTGGTGGAGACACCCATCGTGCATCTTGAAAACTTTTGATTTCATCAACGATTTGTTTCCATGATTGGATTCAACGTGTACGACATATTTATCGTGACCTTTGTATATATATTTCTAAGATATTTTGCTGCTTTAACTCCTGAGAAAACCTTTACATTAATGTGACAATTATTTTGCTTGAAAAAATAGGAATTATAAGGTACGACCCATTGATTATTCATCTTCATTCCTCGGACCTCACTTGTTTTCCAATTATTTCTTCTTCTATAAATTGAATACCGTGGCTTCCTTGGCCATCTTTCATACACATGCTTGTCTTACGTTTTTTCCCATGCTTCATATGTCTGCTAACTAATGCACTTAATTTTGGATGTGTGGCATTATCAGGGATATAAGCCATAATGTATATGTGATACTCATTTGCTGATCGTATCTCATTTCCTTCTTGTAATATTAGGAGCAGGTGTATAAGTGGTAAGTCTCTCTTATGGAATTCAACCACAAAAACATGTGCTGGAATTGGTCTAAATGTTTCTCTTTAGAAAATTTGTTCATTCAAGTCTTGTTACTTTTCTCGAAATACTATGGTTACAAAATCAGTCTTGTTTTGAGTTAGTTGACCTGAATTCTATGCTTGTTGAATCTCAACCCACTCTGGGTTACATGTCATGGTGATGAATAGATATTTTATCCAAAACTGTTGAACCAGCGCCATAGCCTCCATATACTGCCGTGACATATCCCTAGGGCCTCTAACGAACGATCCTAAGAGTAATACCCTTTGTCCTACCCTGTGTCCTCTGCTCTTGCTGGTCCTGACACTATAAACAATCACTTGGAGTATCTTTCTTATATAATTCGATTTATCAAATCTATAATATTCTAGTCTTGTTGTTTCTATTTTGATGTATATATCAACAACAAACTGCTTCAACAACCTCCCACATAGAAATAATATGGACTTGTTGAATGTTTAGACTTGAAGTTTATAAAAGTAGTACTCCCTGCACGAAACAGTTCCCTTTGTTTCGCGTAACATACCTATATGAATTTCATACTATATGTCATTATCCAGTATAGAATATAAATAGTTACTCGAGTTTCACTCTAGCTCAATTTTGTTGACAATTTTAATTGGCATAGAGTTCATGCGTGTTCTCTCTTTATAAGTTTTCTATATTAGGTTTGTAGCAGCTGATAATATAATGTAAGACATCTGATATGTTATCCTATTGAAGATACATTTTCCTTGGCAATATTTGAAAGTACTTACCTTGTTCTTCATTGGGGAACATCTTTGCGGCATTTGTAAATGATGAGCTACCTATCTGGGGATTTGTAGTTATAGATGGGTGTGAGCTATTGTTCTTATTGCGACACATTATATTCATTGATTCCATCATACTTCTTCTTTAAGTAGTTTTATAAGATATTGCAGTGGATCATAACACCCATATTAATGTTTTACGCGATGTTTATGTCTTAAATGTTATTATAATGCAATATCTCTTTCGAACGATATGTTTGCATTTTTACAATTTACCGAAATAGCTGCCACCTGATCCACCGAGGGTTTGATATACACCAATTGGTTTAATGAGACATTTGCCGCAATACATTTTTCAAGATTCTAAAAGCTTGTATACTCTTTAAATTGAGAGAAGAATTTTGCATGTTGATTGCTCTCCATTACATTTCTTAGTTTGTTCATGACTTCTTCTAAGAACTTGGCATTTAGTCGTACCGACATTCTATTAGCTAATTCATGGTTTGTATCATAGAAGTATAGTTGAAAGTACGGTGGTCTTTCATTATCTAGGTCAACGATGGTAGATCATGATATCTTTGACCTTGTGCCTTGAAACTATAAGCTCCTTCCCTTGAAGATTGCAAGTCTTATCGACCTTAACTCCAAATGATGTAAATGCGAAGATGCTATTATACACACGTATATTTTTCCTGAATAACTTGGAATCTTCTGAATATACCACAAATAATTCGTAAAAGTCATCTTCTACTTCATTGGTTGCTTAAGTTATGTAGTCACCTCTACAACAAAATGTTGCGGCTCAAATTCAAACCTTAGAGCATGGCAGTAGCTAAAATATTTTTTGTATTTTCATCTTATGAGTTGATGTTGTTGTGTACTTCACATTCGTTTCCCCTATAAAATAACATAATAATAAATAGGAGGTAGTGTTATTTGATTCCGACAAAACCTAATTTTATATAGTTGTAAGTTCAGACAATTGTAGTACGTGTACTTCCGTCCGCATTTGCCTCTGATATAGCTATACGTTTAACCGATTTTTGCTTATTCACTTGTTGCTCATGACGGTTCCCATCATCTTTTTGATTACTTGACCCCATAATTTTTTCAAGCCTTCACAATTCCATTCCTACGCCAGACACTTTTTTGCACTTGTGTCCTGGTGTAAATGTGATTGTTGATGTTACAATAGTCATCCGTTTAATTGGATTGTATTTTTTTTACGTTAAACTGAGATTCTGATAAACATACCTCATGTTTTTTGTTTTTGATTCTGTTGCACTTCATGGTTACTTGTTTGTCATTTTGTGATCTTACAAAATTAGTTCAAGTAATTTATTTAGTGCGTGATTGTGTATCATGAAGTAAAGAATTTTATGTGGTAAGTTGGTATTACCTACCAGATCATATTTATGGGAGGGGCTGTAAGGTATATCTGTCACAACCAGAATCTATTCCTCAGATAAGACCGGCGTTGTTAACCTCTCAGAGGTGGAAGGAAAGCCTACATTTTTTATTCATACCTCACCTAGATTAATTTTAGCGGAAAATTTGAAACGTTTTGATCTTTAACATACTTTCTAAATATTCTTAATATTTCATAATTCTTCATCATCAACCATCTAACATTAAAGAGATAAGCAACTAAAATAAATGGTTCATTAATTATTAATTGTATAATGGCCAAAAGTGCATCAATACATAGTCTGAACCAAAAAAGGAAAGAAACACTAGCAGAACATGCTCCACTAGCTCAACTCTAAATCTACGCTAGAATGTAAAATAGTAGCATCCTAGAAAGCGTTAGGACCTACAAAACTTCGGATGAATAATGACGTCCTTATATTTGCAAAAATGAACATGTATCTCTATCACCCACCTCTTCGTGCACCTTAAATAGTATAGATGTATAGGGTTAGTACACACTTGTACTAAGTATGGGTATATGCAAACACACACTAAGGACATGCATAAGAAAGAACATTTCTTTCCTAACGACATAATTTTTGGAAGTCAAGTCAGTAGACTTGCCAAATTGGGATTAGGAAAGTTAGTGAACTTTCAAAATTGAGTTAGGAAAGTCATGTCATGAGAGTAACATGCATCATTATAAATATCGTATTTCACACAACACATAAAATCTTCATGTAGCACATATCATATAACATAACATATAACACATAGCTTCTTTCCTATTATTCATTCATATGCCATGAGACCTTGGAATCATGGACTTGACATTAAGACTTTCCGAAATGAGGCCTAAACACATGGGACCTCAACTAAGGAGTCTTCATTAGCAAACACAAAGTCTACTTCATTCATTCGTACATACTTCATTTGATTTCATTCATAGTATAGTATGAACACCAGCTATACCTAGGGTATATTTTAAGACTTTCATCGGATTTGTTGTGCAATGATAAGCAATAACCTAATGTCATGACTTGAGTCTAGGTAAACTCTTTATTATCCTATTCTAACACTTTTGGTATCATTTATTTCATTATGTGCTTCATTTGAGTCTAGCCTTATTTACTAATTGGGAACTTTAACTTTAACCGATATAGATCATGTGAGCATCATGAAATACAGTATATCCACCACACCGAAAAGAGGTGGAAACACCGGCCAAAGTGACTCAATAACATTCTAGCTTACATGGGAATTTTACCCCGCTAGATCCCTATATTGCATTATAGGTTCAAAGACTAGGAGATGTATTGAGACCCATACCCGACAAGTCAGACAGTTTCATCTCATGAGAGTTGTGTGAACCTTCACCCTTCTCGGATAAAGGCATCACCTCTGATACCTATCCTATCGGTGCTCAATTTAAAGTTCCATTACATTAAAATTCATATGTCATGGATGTTTGTTTCTAGTATGAGGAAAACATTGATCATTAGATTATTTCTAATATCATCATTACCATTAAGCGGGTTAAACGCAATACTTTCATCCGAGTGTTCATAGAGACTAGTCTCTTCATTATCTTACACTCTCATTGTTGCGTACGTATTTGTAACATTTACTTAGGTTCATTTGAGATTGCTCTCATCACATACATTAGCCTTATATCATGTTGTCACCACATTCTTCATTATTAGAACCTTTGCTTTTCATAGTTACTCATCTCTTATTACGTGAATATTCACTTCTTTATTCCATCGTTCATCGCATCATATGCCAATGCACTTGGCCATATAGTGTATCTCATACTCATACTTAACCCTCCTAATGTTCATCATTTTATTACGTACATATTAGGTTCACATACTTTTGAATGTATGTTGGACTTGTGTGTCTATACATACAAGCCATGGGGCTCAATTCATAGTTCGCTAAGCGATTCTTACTTTCCTAAAGTTATGTAGTTCAAGACCTATGTATCTTGTATATATGCCAAGACCTTGATTTTGTATCTAAGTAGATGGTATTACTCTTGGATCTTTTACTCACGTATGACTTATGTATCAATACAAATGTTTGGGCAAGGGAACCCAAATCTTGAATCACTTGGATATCACTTATATTTTTTGTTGATTTTATTTCTAACATTCAAAACAGTAGAACTCTACATTAAATATCAACATTTAAACGAACGAATTAATTTTCTATTTTAATTTTACTCTTAGATAACCAAAGGGTTGGGGTTCAAACCCCCCACAATCCCTTTTTAATTTTTATTAGTCTCTTGTTGCCATTCTTGCCTAAATCATTGTGGGTTCAAACCCCACAGCCTCTTTCATTTTTCCTTTAATTTTTGCTGGGATAGAGAGGTTGTGGGTTCGAACACCCACAACCCCCTTAATTTTTTTTCGCTCATGCTTGCTCTGTGGGATAAGGATGTTGTGGGTTCGAACCCCCACAACCTTTCTATCTTTATTTTATTTAAACAGCGCGAGTAACAGTGAGGTTGTGGGATTGAACCCCCACAGCCTCACTCAATTTCCTAATTTATTTCGCTTCTTCTATAGTCTTGAGGTCGTGGGTTTGATTTCCACACCTCGTGTTTTTTTTTCTTTACATTTTCTTTTATTTCGCGCGTACTCGATGGGTTTGAATCCAACACCTCCGTTTATTTACTTGTTTAATTTTCTCCTCCTTATCCCCCAGTTCGCGAGTTCAATTCCCCGAAGCCCCATTTTCTTTTTCCTTCTCGCGCAAGACAGTGGCCAAGGGTTCGACCCCCCCAGCCCCGTTTTTTTTTCCCTTCTCGTAAAACACAGTGGCCAAGGGTTTGATTCCCCCAGAACCATTTTCATTCATTTCTTTTTTGTGTTTTTCCTTGAGGCGAAATCAGTAACTAAGGGGTTTGATTACCCTAAGTCCCATTACTTTTTTTTTTCCAGGCATCTCAACATGTGAGGTCTTGCGTTTAATTCCCATTGACCTTGCTTATTTAATTTTCCCTTTTAAAACCCATATTTCAACCTTGTTATAGAGTACCCAAATCTTGAAAATTCTTTTCATTATTCAACTCAGTTTTAGTAACAATGTTCATTAGTTTAGTTGGCTAAAAGGTGGTTATTTCAATCAACTATATTTCATGGTAATGAAAATCACAATGTACACACATTACACACATAAAATACACATGAAATACAGGATTTATACAACCCCAAAACAGTGGAAAAAGTCATTGCCCACATGCACACACACAAATTAACATTTCGTCACACTTTGAATATTGTTTTCGTAATTTCCCTCACAATAACATGTTCACAATTAATATATATACATCATTCATGCCTAAATCAACCAGAAAAACATGCCCATCCTACTAATTCGTTTGAGGGCTAAGGACATGGACATAGAAAGGAGAACAACCTTTCGTTTTCATGACCTTGATAATCGTTCGAAGGAAAATACTCTTGGAGAAAGAATTCTAGGAGATAAACCCATACCTTTTGATGTTGTTCAAGTGTGAAGCTTCTTCCAAAAACCACTCCAAACGACGCCCAGTTCTTCTCAACGTACACACGACTCAACGAACAACCTCTCTTTGCGTTGACGTTTTTGATTACCTTTCTTTTCTTAAAACTTTTCGTGTGTTTTACAAGTGTGAAGAACAATTGTTATTAAACTGCTCTTGAAATTTTTTGTTAGTAAGAGCGTGAGAAAATGATAGTTGAGGGACGTGGAAGAGAGTTGAGAAACGTGAGGGAGAGAGTTATAAGGTTTAGGAGACTAAATTCAAGACTTAGTCAAAATAGCATTTAATTAAATTAATACAGAATATTATTTATTTTAGTTAATACGTGAAAGGACCATTATAACCTTAAAATTTCTGATTTTTAAATAATAATTAAATCACCTTAAGTATTTATCTATTCAATTTTAGAGTTGTTACATTATCCCCCCCATAGGATCATTCGTCCCTGAAAGACAATACACTACACATCGTAATGCCAATCAGATCACAACATAATCGCTATGCACAATCAACTAATTGCAACAAAATACTAAGTGATAAGGAAATATAGGCTTAAGTGTAGGAATTCTAACCTCATGATCTAAAAAGATAAGGATAATGGGATATCATGTCGGCCTCAGCCTCCCAATAGCACCCTTAACAAGATGATTTCTCCGCAATACCTTCACTGTGGTAATTTCCTTGTTCCTCGGCCGATTCATCTTTGTGTGTAAGATCTCAACAGGTAGCTCCTCATAGGAAAAGTCTTCACCAACCCCCAAACCTTCAACAGGTAGGATTGATGCTGGATCACCTAGGAACTTCTTCAACATAGAGACATGAAAGACTGGATGAAAAGAACCAAGCTTCGCAAGTAATGCTAACTCATAGGTCAGCTCACCCACACGCTGTAGGATCTAATATGGCCCCACAGACCTAAACTCAGCTTTGATTTTCTACAGAATCTCATTAACCCTTTCATAGGCGATATCTTCAAGTAAACCTTGTCACCAACATTAAATTCTAAGGGCCGCTTTCTGTTATCTACATATGATTTATGTCGGCTGTAAACAGTAGCCAACCTGTCCCTGATAACTCTAACTTTCTCCAAGGCCTCATGAATGATCTCTAGATCAAAAATGGATGACTCTCCAACCTCGAGCAACCCAACTGGAGATTTACACCTCCTACCATACAATTCCTCAAACGGTGCCATCCCAATGCTAGAGTGTTAGCTATTATTATACGAGCACTCAAAGGCAGATGGTCATCCTAGTCACCTCTGAACTCAATCATACACGTTGTCAACATGTCCTCCAATGTCTAAATGGTGCGCTCTTCCTGATCACATGTCTGGGGACGAAAGGTAGTGTTATGTTTTACCTACATGCCCAAACTTTTCTTGGAAGATCTCTAGAAATGTGAAGTAAATTGAGCTTCTATATCTGAAATGATAGACAAAGGAACCCCATGCCATCTCACAATCTCATCAATGTAAAGTCTCGCATAATCCTCGACTTTGTAAGTAGACTTCACATGGATAAAGTTGGAAAACTTAGTCAATCTATCCAGAATAACCCATATGGAGTCATGCTTCCTCCTAGTCCTCGGAAGACAAACCACGAAGTCCATATTAATGGCCTCCCACTTCCAAGTCAGAACCTTTATAATCTGAGTCAGATTACCAGACTAAGATGCTCTGCCTTAACCTGCTGATAATTAGGACACTTAGCCACATGTTCCGCAATGTTCATCTTCATACCATCCCACCTATAAATCATCGTAATATCATAAAAACACCATGCATTGCAAATGGTAGGTAGTGGTGACCTTGAAAGCCCTCTCATGCATGACTGCCTGAAGAAGCCAAGCGAAGTAAACCTTAAACCCGGGCATCATCGCTGCCATCAGAACTGCGCGATCCCATGTAACTATATTATCTGCAACAGTGGGGGAGAGGCAGTGGCAGACAATAAACCATAGAAAATTAGCCGTGAAAGCCAAGTTAACCTTTCTGATGACTCACTTCGCCTCCATTACCCAGTCGACAGCCTCTCATTCAATCGATAAGTGATACTCCATCCACCACTTTGTGGTCTCTCTAAGCGATGACTCATGCAAGAATCGTCCCTCTTTAACAATTTGTCACCAGTATTCAAACTCTGTGGTGAGAGGGGTCCTGGTGGTATAGACATCATTGTCATTCAGATACCGGTGGATGGCAGGCAGGGAGACGTCGACGTGTATGCCACATACTCTAACACGCTCAAGTGGGGTCTTTTTCACAGGGGCAGCCCCCTATCGATATGTGATCAGAGAGTAGCCACATAAGAGGTGTAAAACTGTCGGACCTACTCCTCACTATAATGGCCCAAAGAACGAGTCGTCCACTGTAGCCTGAATTTGGTGAAGAGAGTGTGGATATCCGGCATGGTGGTGAGACTTCCCGAAAGGACCCTCCTCTCTAGTGTAAGGGTCCGTGTCATGACATATTTATAATTTAGAAACTTGGCGTCTTAATACACTTGGTTTTGCCCGTCGACACACCACTGGTTGGGCTGGTCGGCAATCGGGGCAAGAAATCCAGTCGGTGAGCCTGGAGTGGATTTAGGACTGTCCGCCTCATCAGACAAGGCAGACAGTGCAGCCGCGGCATGTGTAGAGAGTTTTGCGAACCGAGACGCTACCTCCGACCATGAAACTCATAAGGAACAAGACACTCCTTGTTCTTGTGGAGCTAACCCATAAGGTGTGCCAGTCAGTCTGCGCTCCTCATCAAACGAGGTAGTGAGTACGCCAGACGCCACCTTTTTTGGTGTAGTTCTGGTTACACGGGCAACTCCTGCTGGAGTAGCAGTGCTTGGGGGCACGTACTCGGGATCATGCTCATCATCAGAGCCTATAACCAGTCGGACAGATGGGGCGACAAACTTTGAACGCCAACGTGCGTAAAATCGATCTTGTTTCGATGAAATTAGAGATAGTACCTATAAAGAATCGTTATAAGTAGTAGAAGGAGGAAACAAAACAAACAAAAACGAGACCAAATACACATAAGAGAAAAGTTGTAATGACATCTCTGTTGTAGAAGTGAAACACGACGGACCAAAATTTGATACACTAAAAAATACTTCTCAAATAAGAAGTAAAGCGGTCGTATTAAGTAATGAACCCAACTAATGAGGTTAGTATCGATCCAACGAGAAAAATAGTTCAGACTTAACTTAATTCTATTATTACCATTATTTATTTCTAAATTAATGAAATAATTAAGTAAATTAAAGTAAACAACTAACAGATTCATATCTCACAGCTTAATAAATTAATAAAAGTAACTAGGGCTTAAGTGTTCCCCACATGTTCCTAACTTGATGATTCTTACAATAACAATTTTTGCTAGTATCTTGCATGTAAAGTTATAAGTTATGTATATCTAAATCCTTGGTCCAACATCTGGAAAATTTCACTCCACAATTTGGTCCAACTATGTGTGTTGCTATACTAACCATTACCTTTACCTTATATTAAGCATTGTATTTGATATTTGACTAAGTTATTACCTCATACCAACCGACACTAGACTATTATATAGTGTACAATAAATCTATGTTGATAATTCTTTTCCTATTATCTACCTCCTTGGTCCGCCAAGTAGCATTAAGGCGAGTTCTAACGTTGGTCATCCATTAAAAAGACTTCTAAACAAAAGAATTATCAATACATGCAAGATACTATTCTAGAATTGCTATTCTAGTTAGATTTTACCTTGTTATTCACCCATGGTTTCCACAACCCTAGTTATGGAGTTTAGTTACCCATGGTCACAATAATACTATTCATATATTTAATATAAGAATTCGTGAACTTACTTTAATGAGAAAGAATAAAATGCAGAAATTCACTTGATTAATCAACAAAAGCACCAACAATCAATTCTAGAAAAAGTGTATCAATTACTGAAATTAATCCTTCAATACTTGAACAAAATAACTAAAGATTATCAAAAAGTCTAACTATCGAAAAGTCTAACCCCAAAAACTAGGTTTTTCAAACTATTTATAATAAAATCAAAAACCTAATAAAAAGGATTCTAATTACTGAAAATCAGTCCAAATGTGTCGAAGTCGACGGACCTCGTGACGGACTGTAGTCGGTCACGACGGGCTGTCATGGCCTCCGTCGTCCCATACTTAACAATTTCTTCTGCTGCTTTCTTCATTACACTCAAGGAACAGGTATGAAAGACCATTCCAAGCACGACGGTGCGTCGAGGGTCTCCGTTCCATAATACTTTAACTTCTTGGAATTTGTGTAATGGGACTACTCTCAGATCATTACGACGAACCAGCAGGACAGACCATCGTGGCTATGACGGTCCTTCATGGACTTTCTTAATCCTACACTAGGTCAGACATCCCCATCTTCATTAATCAGCTTCACTACTCACTACAATGCCACCTAGGGTCTGTCACAGACTCAACGGACCGTTATAAGCTCCGTAGGTGGTACTTTTCTGTATTTCATGCTCAAAAACCTCCGTATTCATCTTTTAGACAAATTTCTTGAAAATAGAGAAAAAATTACATAAAAATTAGTACAAAAAGGTTTTTGGACACACTAAATTTAAGCAAAAAGTATTAAAAATACCGTGAAACCACGGTATATCAATACCCTCAACTTAAATCCATTGTTTTTCCTCAAGCGAAATACTATGACTCAATACAAAATCTTTGTACAATAGTATCCATGTTTTTTATCTTTCGCGATCATTTGGATATCAATCCCGATCAATCTCATCATGTTTAATGCATGCTCACTATTAGCCTTGAATTATGTGGAACCAGAACATGATACAGACTCACCACACACTGACACCTATCCTATTAAATTTCTCACCGAGGTGGTAATATTTTCGATATTGCAACTAGTGTATTCACTTAAAAAACAAAATCCTCATTTTTCACACAATGATTTAAGTTTGAGTATAAGGATTATTTTCAACACTAACCCTATGAACAAATTCACAACTCATTCATACATATTCCCATAAGCTTGCCATTATTTTCACTACTTTAAGTTCGCCATACAACTCTCAGGACCACGATAGGACTGTCTTTGCTTGTAACATAGGCTCAGGGTCAGGTAGGGTATATTAAGGTATACTTAATTGACTTGTTGCCCTCTTTGACATATCAACTAGATGTACCACCTTTTTATCCTTTTATTTCGCCTAATTTCTCAATTTTGTTTTTATCTTGTTGCTTTCCCTTTCTTATCCTTATATGTAAGTGACTTCTTTTTTAGTCACTTCTGTTTTATTCTTTCTTTCTCTTCATTCTTTAAACACCGCATTCTGGAGTATTCCTTATAACAACCACCCTAAACTCATTACTTTGCCATGAGTCAAGGTTCATAATACCCACGGTTGGGTCAGGTCCACGACAAGGTTGTTTTGTGCATTAGCCACCCTCAACGTATACTTTTGGCATAAACTAAGATTCACATGTACAAGTAGGGACCAGGTCCAACACATTGTTCCAGGAGAAGATCAGTTGGGGTAAAAAAGAAAGATCTGTTTTTCGGCTCAAATCATTTGGATCAATACGGGATTAACTTATTTGGGTTTTTTTATTTGGCCTCAAGATTAACTATTTCGAACAAAGGCCTATGATCCTTTCCTAATTGTCCATTTTAGCTTACTTTTAGCAATACTAACCAGGTAACTTCTAGCTCAGCCTCAATGGTGGATCCTACAAATTATCCTCACACTAACTTGAAATTCATTACATTCCCAGATTATTAGACACCTAGTTCGAGTCTTAGATTAAAAGGTCATGCACTAGTATATATCTATGTCATATTTAGAGCCACATAATTATACATTACTATGCCTAGTCATGCATCATTTTCATATCGGGATATCATATTTTTTTAGCCATCTTGGTTCAGAGTTATACTATGCACACAAGATATAACATGCGAGTTCAACAATAAAAGTAATCTGTGTTTTGGGGAAAAAAGAACACATGCAAGAAAACCCCAAAAAAGATCGTGATTTGGGCTACACAGACTTCACCGTACAACTCACTTTCCATTTAACCCTCCCCCCATACAAAAAGATATGCATTTGTCCCCAATGCATAAAAAAATTAAGTATGAGAATGGTAGGTGAAGCAAACCTGAGGCGCAAAGAGCCGGCGATTAGCAAGCTGGTGGGTCCGGTAACTCGGAACCCACTACCGATGTAGTCTGGACACCTTATGTAGTGTTCTAATCAGCAACAACACTATCAGTCATGCCTCCCGCTTTCTCCACATCTATAGAGCTAGACGCCCCGACAGCTAACTCTAAAGCCCTAATTTTATATGCCTCCTCATCAGCAATCGAGGTTGTCCTCGCAGCCTCCATCTCAAGACAATCCTTCTTCCTTGAATTAGTCTCATCCTCCTCGCGACCCCTGCGCCTCTTGGCATGATTTTGATGGGAGGTGGTGGAATCTCAGAAGTGGCGAATAATGCAGCCAACACTGTATCCTCAGCAGGCTCTGGAGAAGGGGCCTCAGACTGAGGCACCCTAGACTCTAGGATGATATCAATATCTGCTCGCAACCTCTCAACCGAAGCCTGAAGGGTCGACACGTCCACCGAAAGGGCTGGCCGGGCTAGAACCCGCAACTCAAAAGTTTCTAAGAGCTGATGAACCTCAGCGATCTTCCTCTCTGTGCGTTGTGAGATCATACGCTCCAAGCGCTCCTCCACCTAAGAAATAGACGTCTACATTCATGGTTGGATGTGATGCAGAAATTTGGCCATCTAAGCCTCTACTTTCTGGACCCTAGCAGGCGGGATAGAAGTGGGGGAAGGGGCTGAGCGAGAGGAGCTTGGGGCAGTGCTACTACCCGAGATAGACTCGACCGAGGTAGTGTCAGTGGGTGCTAAAGAAGCCTGCGTAGACGTTATATCATGTGCTACAATATCATCCATATTCTCACGAAGTGGAGGAACCTCTCGACAGGGCCCTCTGCTTGAAGCAAACACATTGGCCTCATCCCTGATGAGGACGATATCAACATAGCCTTGCGGAGTCTTGAATTGATCAATGTGCCAGATGGGCACAACTGCGAACCTGCATAATAAAAATACCATGCGAAAAAAGGGTAGGTAGTGGTTATATTGAAATACCTCTCGTGAATTACCGCCTTAAGAAGCCATGCAAAGTCAACCTCAAACCCGTAAATCATTGCTGCCATCAGAACTGCGCAATCCCATGTAACTATATTATCTGCAGCCGTGGAGAAGATGCACTGGAGGACAATCAACCATAGAAACATAGCTATGAAGCTAAAGTTAGCCTTCATGATGGCTCCCTTCATTTCCATTACCCAGTCGGCAGCCTCTCCATCAACAGATAAGGGTTGTCACATCGACCTCTTGGTGGTCTCTCTAAGCGATGGCTCACGCAAGAATTGTCCATTTTTAAAAATTTGCCACCGGTAGTCAAACGCGGCGGTGAGAGGGTTCCTGGTTGTATCAACATCCTCGCCGTACAGATACCGGCGGATCGCTGGCAGTGAGATGTCGACCTGTATACCGCTTACTCTAACGTGCTCAAGTGGGGCCTATTTGGCAGGGGCAGCCCGTCTATAGATCTATGATCGGAGAGTATCCACATAAGAGTCGTAAAACTCTCAGACCAACTCCTCACTTTAGCGTCCCAAAGAACGATCCGTCGTCTCTAGACCGTATCTGGTGAAGAAAGTGTGGATATCCGGCATGGTGGGAAGACATCCCGCAAGGACCCGCCTCTCCAATGTAAGGGTCTGTGTCATGACACCTTTATCATTTAGAAAATTGGCGTCTGAATACACTTGGTATTTCATGTGGACAAACAACCGGTTAGGATGGTCGGCAACAAGGGCAGGAACTCGAGTCTGTGATCCTTGAATGGAATTAGGACTGTTAGCCTCAAAAGAGAAGGCAGATTGTAAAGCCGTGGACGGTGCAGAGACTTCTGCGGAGTCTGTCTCTGCGGACCTAAAGGCTTCCTCTGACCACAAAACTACAAAGGAACCAGATGCTCCTTCTTATTGTTTAACTGACCCAAAAATTGTGCGGTTAGTGTGCGCTCGTCATCAGACTGGGAGGCAGTGACTACGTCGAACGCCACTTTTTTGGGCATAGTTCTGGTTTCACATGCAGCTGGTGCTATAGTAGTATTGCTTGGGGGCACGTACACAAGATAATTGTTATCATCAGAGCCTATAACCAGTTGTGAAGACGGGGCGACACACTTTGAATGCCCACATGCGTAAATTCTATCTTGTTTTGGTGCCATCAGATATAGTGCATATGAAGAATCATTAGTACTAGAAGGAGCAAACAAAACAAGAAAAAACGAGACAAAATACACATAAGGTCAAAGTTGTAATGATATCTCTGTAGTAGCAGTGAAACACGACGTACCAAAATTTAATACGCTAAAACTTACTTCTCAAATAAGAAGTAAAGCGGTCGTATCAAGTAAAGAAACAAACTAATGACGTTGGTATCGAACCCACAAGGAAAATAGTTCAGACTTAACTTTATTCTATTATTACAATTATTTAGTCAACTATTTCCCTAGAAACCAAAAGACAAAAAGGGGGTTTTATTTCTAAATTAATGAAAATAATTAACTAAATTAAAGTAAATAACTAATAGATTCAAATCTCGGAGCTTAATAAATTAATAAAAGTAATTAGGGCTTAAGTATTCCCCACATGTTACTAACTTGATAATTCTAATTATAACAATTCTCTCGTAGTATCTTCCATGTAAAGTGATAAGTTATTTATCTCTAAGTCCTTGGTCCGGCATCTAGAAAATTTCACTCCTCACCTTGGTCAGCTACGTGTGTTGCTATAATAACCCTTACCTTTACCTCATATTAAGTATTGTATTCGATATTTGACTAGTTATTACCTCGTACCAACCGATACTAGCCTATTAGATAGTGTACACTAAATCTATGTTGATAATTATTTTCTATTATCTACCTCCTTGGTCCAGCAAGTAGCATTAAGACGAGTTCTAACATTGTCCATCTATTAAAAACACTTCTAAATGAAAAAATTATCAATATATGTAACACACTAATCTAGAATTGCTATTTTGGTTAGATTTTACCTCGTTATTCACCCATGGTTGCCACAACCCTAGTTATGGAGTTTAGTTACCAATGGTCATAATCACACTATTCATATATTTAATATAAGTATTCATGCACTTACTTTAATAAGAAAGAAAAAAAATCTGAAATTCACTTAATTAATCAACAAAAGCACCAACAATCAATTCCAAAAAAAGTTTATCAATTACTGAAATTAATCCTTCAATACTTGAACAAGAGAACTAAGGATTATCGAAAAGTCTAACTATTTATAAGTTTAACCCCCAAAACGAGGTTTTACGAACTATTTGTAAGAAAAACAAAAACATAAAAAAAAGGATTCTAATTACTGAAAATCAGTCCAAACGCTTCGGAGTCGACGGACCGTAGTGGTCACGACGGGCCGTCATTGCCTCCGTCGTCCCATACTTCACAATTTCTTCTGCCGCATTTTTCATTACCCTCAATGAACAGGTATGACGTACCGTTCCAAGCATAACGGTCCGTTGAGGGTCTCCGTTCCATAATACTTTAAATTATTGAAATTTGGGTACTAGGAGTACTCTCTGATAATTAGGACGAACCAACAGGACTGACCATCGTGTCTAAAATGATCCGTCATGGACTTCAGTACTACCACACTAGGTTTGACTTCCCCATCTTCTTTCAGCAGCTTCATTCCTCACAATTATGCTACCTACGGACCGTCACTTACTCGACGGAACGTCATAAGCTCAATAGGTGATCTCTTATGCATTTCTCGCTCAAAACATCCACGTTCATCTTTGGAAATATTTTCTTCAATTAAGGAGAAATTTACATAAAAATCAATACAAAAAGGCTTTTGGATGCACACTAAACTTAAGGAAAAAGAATTAAAAATATCGTGAAACCATGGTATATAATTGGTAGTGCATATTCATGTCATAATCCTTCAACAACTCCAACTATCTGCGCTAACGTAGATTCAACTCCTTCTGTGTGAACACGTACTGGAGACTCTTATAATACGTGAACGTATCCACATCCATTCGTTATAGATCTTGCCTATATAGCTTAAATCAAAACACCACAACTGCCAACTCCAAGTCATGAGTGGAATAATTCTTTTCATGAACCTTGAGCTATCTGGAAGCAAAGGCTCTCACCTTACCAACCTGCATAAGAACGTATCCCAAACCAACCATCCATGTATCACAATAGACAGTGTGATTCTCACCACTCTTAGGCAGAGTATGCACCGGGGCTGAAGTGAGGCTGCCCTTGAGCTCCTGGAAACTCTTCTCACAAGTTTTCGTCAATTCAAACTTGGTTTTCTTCTTCGTCAATGTTGTCAGCAAGGCAACAATGGAAGAAAAGCCCTCCACAAACATGCGGTAGTAACCAGCCAATCCCAGAAAGATACGGATGTCAGTGCTTTGGCAAGTTCTTATCAACTTCAGTCTTCCTGAAGTCCACCTCTACACCTTGATCGGACACAACATGACCTAGGATGGTCACTGATCTCTGCTAGAATTAACACTTGCTGAATTTGGCATACAACTGATGTCATCTAAGTACCTGCAAGGTTAGTCTCTAATGTTGTTCATGCGCTTCCTAAGTAATAGAGTAGATGAGAATGTTATCAATGAATACTATGACGAAAGAGTCAAGGTATTCACAGATTACTCTGTTCATAAGATCCATAAATGCAGTAGGGCCATTCGTGAGACCAAATGACATAACAAAGAATTAATAATGACCATAATCGGTATGAAAGGCTTTCTTTGGGACATCTCCCTCCCTAACCCTAAGGTGATGATATCTTGAATGAACATCAATCTTAGAGAAGAAACTAGACCCTTGGAGCTGATCGAACAAATCACCTATTCTGGGAAGTGGATACTTATCCTTTATAGTGACTTTGTTGAGTTGCTGATAATCGATGCACATTCTATGGGTCCCACCTTTCTTCTTACAAACAATACTAGAGTGCCGCACGGGGATATGCTCCTAAATGAAACCCTTATCAATAAGATCTTTTAACTGCAGCTTTAACTCCTTGAGTTTTGTTGGAGCCATCCTATAAGGAAGAATCGAGATTGGTTTAGTATCCGGTTCTAAGTCAATACAAAAGTCAATCTCTCAAAGTGGAGGGACTCCAGGCAAATATCCAGGAAACACATCTAGGAACTCGTTTACTACAGGCAATGAGTCTATGGAAGGAATATCTTGATCTAAATCATTAACACTCACAAGATGACACAGTAACCCCTTGGACATCATTTTATTGGCCATAAGATTTGAAATCAAGAGATTAGGATGACTCAAATTGTACCCCTCCCAGACTAACTCTTCCTCATAAGGGAATTTAAATCTAACCACTCTACTACGACAGTCCAACAAAGCATAAAAACTGTGAAGTCAGCCCATGCCAAGAATAATATCAAAATTATGCATGGGTAACTCAATCAAGTTTGCACACATAGTCTTACCACTTAAAACTATTGGTCATTCCTTTTCTAACCTATAAGTTCTTACATTTTCTTCTAAAGGCGTTTTAACCACTATAGGATCATGCAGAACTTCATGTAGTATTTAAAAAGTAAGGGCAAGAAGAGGAGTCACAAAGGAAACACTAGACCCTAGATCAAGTAAAGGATAAAGAAAAGTTGAAAATACATGCAGCATACCTTTGACCACATCAGCAGACTTCTCGTGCTCTTCCATATCATTAAGGTCATAGAATTTGTTACTCTTGGGAGGCTCGGCTGCTGCTGCAATCTATAGGTTAGGCCTAGGATGAGCATTACCTCCAGTCTGACGTATATTCTGTAACTAGTCTCCGACCATGTGTCCACTCATACAAAAAAAGAAATAAGCATTAGTGCCCTGTCTTCACTATCCATTGTGAGCTCGGACACACTTAGCACATTTCTTCTTACGACACTGCATTTGACCTCCATTGCCCCTCTTGGGTTAAGGTTTTCCTCCTCTAAGTGTTGTAATCCTCTTTGAGTTAGAATCCATGAACTATGTTTCCCCTTCATGAACTTGGGCTGCTCACGGACGCCAAAATTGTTTATGTGGCCCCTATGGCTGGGACCTTCCTGATCTTGAGGCCAAGGACTCCTAACATCATGAACACCTCTATTTCTGCGGCTGTCCCCTACGTGCTAGACATGCACCGTCAACCTTGAAAGATCTAGAGTACTGGGTCGAGATGCTTCTTAGATTTAACATCTACAACAAATGAGGATTCAGAACTGGAATGAACTGAAACACCCCAACTTGGTGTATCTACCAGCTATAAACCTCAACTAGCCAATTGGTGTATCTCTTTAACCAGCTATATTGGCTTCACCTGGATGATAGTGGACACTCATATCATAATATTTGAACATCTCTATCCGTCATCTCTTATGAAGATTTAATTTTCTCTGAGTAAAAACATATTGAAGACTTTTATGGTCACTAAATCAGTCAACATGTACACCATATAAGTAATCTCTCTAATGTTTAAACGCAAATACCACAACAGAAAAATCAAGATCACGGATAGGGTAATTCTTCTGGTGGATTTTCCACTGCTTTGATGCATATGCAATCACCTTTAGATCCTGCATAAGAAAACATCCCAAACCAACCTTGGAAGCATCATAATATACCACATACCCTTCACTACTCCTCCGCAATTTGAGAACTGGGGCTGAAGTGAGTCTGTCTTTGAACTCTTGGAAGCTCTTTTCCCATGTTTCAGACCACTCAAACTCCACCTCCTTCTTTGTTAAAGATATAAATGGAGTAGAAATAGCGGAAAATATGTCAACAAACCTACAATAGTAACTAGCTAAACCCAAGAAATTGCGGATGTATGTAAGAGTGAAGGGTCTCATCCAGTTCTTTACTAACTCAATATTTTTTTGATCAACCTCTACACGATTGTCGGACACAACATTACCAAGGAATGTCAATGATCTCAGCCAAAACTTACATTTTCTAATTCTTCATAAAAATGATGTTCCCTGCGTAATTGTGATGTCATTCTCAAATATTTATCATGCTCTTCTCTAGTTTTAGAGTATATGGGTATTTCATCTATGAATACTATTATAAAAGAATCAAGGTATTCACGGTAGACACTATTCATAAGGTCCATAAATGAGGCTGGTGCGTTAGTAAGACCAAATGACATGACAAGAAACTCATAATGACCATTCCTAGTACGAAAGGCAGTCTTAGGAATATCCTCTTGTCTCACTCTAAGATGGTGATACCCTAACCGGAGATCTATTTTAGAAAATAAACTTGAACTAGCTGATCAAATAGACCATCAATTCTTAGAAGAGGGAATTTGTTCTTTAAAATGACTTTGTTGAGTTGCCAATAATCGATATACATTCTAAGGGTTCCATCATTTTTCATAACAAACAACACTAGAGCACCCCAAGGGGTTATGCTCAGCTGGATAAAGCCCTTACCAAGTAGATCTTTTAACTGCAACTTCAACTCTTTGAGTTCAGCTGGAGACAGTCTATAGAGATGAATGTAAATTAGTTTGGTGTTGGGATCTAAATCAATACCGAAGTCAATTTCGCATTCAGGAAGGGTTCCTGGTAAATCCTCCAGAAAGACATCTTGAAACTCATTCACTATGGACGCAGAGTCTATGGAAGGAACCTCATGTTCTTTGTCATCGACTCTTACAAAGTGGTATAAATACCGCTTAGATAACATCTTATTATCTTTATGATGGGAAACTATTTTGCCTATTGGATTTGAACTACGCCCTTCCCATTCAAGATCGAACTTATTAGGAAACTGAAACCTTACTGCCCTATTTCGACAATCTATGGTACCATAGCATTTATATAGCCAATCCATACCCAAAATTAAATCAAAATCAAGAATGGTTACTTCTATTAGGTTTGCATAGGTAACTCTATCAAGAACAATTATTGGGAAAACTCTATATATTCTTTTAGCTCTAATGTTGTCTTCTATGACAGTACTAAGTAGAAAAGCTTCATGCAATATCTCAGGAAGCAAGTCAAATTTACTACCTACTAAGGAGTAACAAAATATAAGGTGCATCGTGGATCTACCAATGCATACACATGAAAAGAAAATACATGCATGTTAAGTGACCACATCAGCTGACTTCTCCTTTTGTTCTCTAGCTTTAAAAGCATAGAACATGTTCCTCTTTGGATGATCGGCTACTGCAGTAGGATTAGGCCGAGGCTTTGTATCTACCTTGGCCTGATTCTTCACATGTGGGAAGTCCCTGATCATATGCTCTTTCTTGCAGCACCCATTGCAGGAACTAAAACCTACCATGCACTCACCTCTATGTAAATAGCCACACTTACCATATGACTTTCGATCATGCTTGGGTTTTCTATCATTGCCCTTCTTGGGGCCATACTTGTCCCCTTAGGCATTAGTGTTCCCGAAAGAATTAGGATTACCTAAGGGATGGTGCCCATTCTAGAATTTGGGCCTGGCCTGGACTCCAAAAGAACTCCTACAAGTGCTAGAATAAGCCTTATCTGAGGGCCTAAGCTTCTTGACTTCTCAACCTCTCTTCCTCCGATGACTCTTCTCTACCTGGTGTGCATGTACCATTAACCTTGCAGTGTCAATGTTATCATGCAACATGGCTTCAAGACATTCCTTCACCAGATCCTTCGATACACCAGTCACAAACCTCCATGCTACTAGACACCATGAAAAAAGCATATTTGGAAAGTTTAACAAACGCCAAAGAGTATTCCTTGACTTACATATCTTCCTTACGTAGGTTGATGAACTCCTCAACCTTAGCCTCTCTTTGCTCTCTTGGAAAGAACCTCTCAAGGAATGCAGTCTTTAAATTGTCCCAAGTGATGCAGACATCTCCACATTCTCGACAATCTACCCACACCTTGTACCATACCTATGCCACATCCTTGAGATGGTATGCAGCCAACTAAGCCTTCTCCTCTTCATTAAAAACCATAGCACAACGAATCTTGTTGAACTCATCCACAATCTACTGAGGATCCTTATTGGTTTTGGAATTCAAGTAGACTAGGGGATTCATACTGGTGAAATTTCGCAGTCTGCTAGCCGTAGTGCTAGCATGTGAGTTCTTCCTTGAGATCCCTCTCTAGTGGCCTGGGCTGTGATAGCCTGTACCTGAGCAGTGATTTCTTGGGCCATGTGAACTAGCGGTGCTCTCACTTATCCATCCGTCAATGCAGCTAGGTTTCTACGAAGTTGCACTCCAGTAGATGGTGCTTTAAAAGGAGGTTGGATTCCCCCAGCAGCTGCTTCTCCAACTCTCCTGCCTGAGTTTCTTCTTGTGTTAATTTTGCTATATGCACACAGAAGAAGGAAGTTAGATTCTAAATTGACACAAAATCACAAAACTCTACACAGCACGATAAAGAGTAGAAAAAGAGAAGATTCCTAACATTACTAATTCTCTAAGACATGGTTGTGGTGCACTTCAAAACAATAAGCTATAAACTACGCAATGTGGTTATTTTGAGACATAGTTCCTAGGTAATTCAACCTCATGATCTGATATCAAGTTTTTCAAATCCAGGTTCTAGACCCTAGGTTAGAGCGGCGTCGTTAACCTCTCAAAGGTTGCTGACAAGCCTTTTCATATCTTTCATCACAATCACACAGTTAAATTTAGCAGAAACATTGAAACTTTATAGATTTACTGAAGTGTACTTAGACTTCACAAAATTCTTGTATAAGAGTGATATAATAATAGCTCAAAATTAAGAACCATCTATTAACAGATTGAACAATTGAAATGAAGAATTTAGAATATCATTAATAGTTGCCAAACCGGTATTAATACAAAGGCTTGAACAAATTTTTGAAAGGAAACACTAGAGATAACATCCACTAGCTATGCCTAATCTACTAAAGCAAGAGAATAAAGCGTAGGCATCCTCGAACTCAAGATGACCTACCAATGTCGTGAGGTACTAGTCTAAACAGCTTCAACTGATCTTCTATCTTCTTCAAGGACCTGCACCTATAAAAATAGTAATTGTATTTGGGTTATTACACGCTTGTACTAATTATGTATATATGCACATAAGCAAATAAGGACTATGCATGATCAAGAAAAACTCTTCCTATAGAAATATGTTATTCTTGGAAAGTGAAGTCACTTCACTATCCTAATTTGTTATTTATGAAATAAATTAGGAATATGACATATTTTAATGCATTTAAAGCACACAACTAATTTTCAATATGAAAGTAAGATCTTGGAATCATAAACATAATTTCAGAACTAGTCAAGCAAAAATTAATATTTTTTTTGCTCCCCCTTAGGCCGCGAGATCCCTCTCCTAGTCGTAGTTTATTTTTGGCTCTTTTATTTTTGTTCTTGTGTAGTTCAATGATATCCTTTGATCATATTTTTTATTTATAAGTGCAAAGATTCATTGTAGTCTCGTTCGTACAATGAATCAAGTAAGTAATCCAAAAGACTAGGTGAATGATTTGACTACTCTATTCACAAGTTATTCTTTCCATTCTTAATAAATTGGGCATGAAGTATTTATAAGCCAATGTTTATTGGCTATAACCATTATTTGATTATTTGCATGATATAAAGATGGTAGTGCATATCTTTATACTTCAACTGATGAGTCATTATGTTTTGCTCCCTTTATTGGCATAAGCCAATAACTGCTAAAACTTCATTATTATCAAAGATGATGATTTGATATACTAATGCTTTTGGTTACTGAGTTCACTTTGAACTTACATTTGTTCTTCTTTGATTGCATGTACACATTGAAAATACTAGGTTGACTTAGAATATTATTATATTACTATTATTGGGATCTTTCCGCGCAATTATTAAGAAGGACTTACATCATTACTTAGTTTGACCTCACCCTTTGGTCATCCTATTTGAACACCCCTCATCTTCCTAGTTCTTTCTTTGTTTCTGTCTTTCTTTCTTACTTTATTAAAGAAATCATTAATTTTAAGCGACATAGATCATTTTAGCTAAAATGAAACCCAGTGTCTTCCCCACACTTAATAGAGATGGATCACTAGCCAAAGTGAAATCAAATACTTTCTAGATTTCTTAGGTGAATCCACTAGCTAGTAACTTATACTGGCGACATAGTACAAAGACTAGGAGAATTTGCAGACCCTTATCCACCTCGGTGAGAGTCTCATCTCATGAGTATTACATGTGCTTTCACAAGCTCATTAATATTCCATCGGTGCTTAACTAAATTTCTTATACTTTACAACTTTTAAAGTTGACTCATACATTATGGAAGCTTGCTTCTAGTATGAGGTGTTCTTACCTCAAAAGATAATTGGTAATCCCTTTCTATATTTGATGAATGTTAACTTAAATCTTACATTATCGTTATGGTATTAATGAAACTTGTCTTACGATTTCTACCACCCTCTTGTGTGAGTATCTTTAACATAATTGTTTAGGTGCAAGTGAGACTTTTCTCACTTACTTTAGCACCCCATTTTAGGTCAATTTCTTAACTAATAAGATTTTAGTTATTTCATTACTCACCTTGTCTTGTTCAATGTTATTTGGTAGCCTTGTACGATTCTGTATGAATATTGTAAGGACTTGTTCAATATGCTACTATGTTCACATGTTCATTTAGATAGGGTATATTAGGACTTGTCCCACTCATTGACATACCCCAGATTATGAGTTCATTGAGTTACATCTTGTCAAGACAATATTAACATGTATTTTGCCGTATAAGAAACAACATAATTTATATTGGCCATATAAAATTAGTATTGCTTAGTCATTGGCTAATTCTATTACATATTTTTGAAATTATATTGCTGGTCATTTTATTGGCATAAACAAAAATTTCACTAAACACTTGTCATAATTATAACTAGCCAATTAAATTAAATTTAATCGAAATCTTCATTCCATTCAATAACAAACTGAATTTCATAAACGACTTATAACAATTTAATCTTCTCGAACAAAATTAGGCATTACAACATTTAGTACCGCATGTAAATAATACTCTAATCATACTAATCTATCCTATAGGTCTCATTTGACATTATCAAATCATGGAAACCTACACATAATGATAAGTTACACCAATTACCAACATCATGCTCGATATTTGCATTATACAAACTATTAGAATTTAAAATAGGGAGAACTAGGGAGATGAAAATTCGACAATTTCGTTTGGAACAACCCTAGTTTCTATTTGATTCAATTCAAAACGTTTGAAAAGCCTCCTTGGGAAAGGAATCCAAGAGAGAAAACCCATACCTTACTTTTAATTGAATCTATGAAGATAACCCTGTACTTTGCATGAAAATCTTGAAAAATTGCCTTGAAATCGCCTAAAGAGAATTTTCTGTTTTTATTACGTTTGTTCACTATAAACGTGAGTTTCTTACCTAGTTAAATGTGAGTCTAAGTATTACTAACTGAATTTTGACTAATCAATTTAGGCTAATTAACTTAATTAAATAAATCACTTAGCTAATAACCAAAATGCCTCCCTAGTTTGACTAAAAATAGGAGAGCATTCGACTTAGCCAAATTCTGAATATTTGCTAAGGGTTTCGTTTTTGACCATGATCTTTAATTAATCAATTAAGTTGTTAATTTAATCAATTAAGTAACCTAGGGTAATTACTAAATCACCCCTAAGTCACAAGGACCATAACCGACCCCTTTAGACCATTCTAGGTTAGGTATCAGGATGTTTCTTAAGTTAGTTACTCGACTAGTGTCACCCGGTTAGGTCTTAGTATTTTGGGAACACTAGTTAGTTCATTTTAGTTAGTCCTAGGTTAGTTGACTAATTAGGTAAGTTAGTTAGATCCTAGGATTGGCTAGGAAGCTTGGCCCCACGTTGCTTTTCCCGACGCGTGGATGGCCCTTACCGCCGTAACAGAATTTGGTTTCGCTTTGTCGTTTGGTCTCGTGGTCGGTAACACATGTTCTTGCACATGTGTTGCTGCGCACTTCTTGTCCCAAGTATCCTCAGTATGTCCTTGGGCACTCCTTAATCTACTTGATCATTTTAAATGATCATGTGTTATGGTACCTAAGCTTGACACTTGGATGCCTCGTACCTAATGTGTGTGAGTTAAGAAGAAAAAATTTAGTTTAGGGTCTTTATTACAGTTACAATTTCTAAACAAGTTTATATTGGAGCATTTGAACATCAAAGTGTATTTTAAGTTACTTGTTAATACATAGAAATTGTCTAACACCCTTAAACCAATATTCTCTAACATACCAAATATTACTCAATATTGGGCATTGGGATGACTATGTACCCCAATACATATTCTTAAAACCTAATATACACTTCACACGACAAGTACATTTTATTGAATGTTACAGCCGGGGTGGTAGAGGACACTCATGTCATAATATTTACTACAATTCTAACCACCTTATTTGTCGGAGATTCAACTCCTTTTGGGTAAACACATAATGGAGACTCTTATGGTCGGTAAAGACATCAATATGAACACCACACAAACAATGCCTCCACATTTTCAAGGAAAACATCATGTCCGCCAACTAAAGGGCATGAGTTGGATAATTTTTCTCATGTACCTCAAGTTGCCTAGAAGCATAGGTTATCACCTTCAAATGTTTCATAAGCTCAAATCCCAAACAAACTCATGATGCATCACAATACATAAAAAAATACTTTGTACCCTGCGGTAAGGTCAACACCAGAGCGGAAGTAAGCCTATCTTTTATCATTTGGAAGCTTTCTCAAAAAGCCTATCTTTTATCATTTGGAAGCTTTCTCACATGCCTTCGACCACTAAAATTTCTTACACTTTTGTGTCAAAGTAGTCAAGGGAGATTCAATGGACGCAAAATACTCCACAAACCTCATATAATAACCTACTAAACCTAAAAAATCCTAATATTGGTTGTGGTAAAAGGTCAAGGCCAACTTTTGACCGCCTCTATTTTCATTTGATCAACCTCACTCCATCACTAGAGATGATATGACCAAGAAATGTCACCAAACTTAACCAAAATTCACATTTTCCATTCTTGGTAAACAATTGATGTTCCTTAAGTACTTGTAACACTACCTCAAATGTTTCATATGCTCACCCTTATTTGTTGAATATACCAACATCAATTTCCCATTTGGGTGGAATACGAGGAAGGTTATTAGGAAAGACATCTAGAAATTCTCTCACTACGGTGACCGACTCAGTAGGAGGAATTTTAAGTCTAGATCTTGGACTCTTACAATATGGTATAGAAAACCTTAGAGATCATTTTGCATGCTTTTAGACAAGAGATGGTACGAACTCTAGGAATAGAGCTTCCCCCCCTTCCACTATACAACGGGTTCATTTTGAAAGTCAAACTTCACCACCCTCGTCTTTAAATCAAAAGAAGCAAACCAAGCATGCACCCAATCCATACCCAATAAAATATCAAAGTCAAGAATATCGAGTTCTACTAATTAAAAATAAGAAACTCTATGTTCCATCATTATACGACAATTTCTATATATTCTTTTTAAAACAACTGACTCACCTGCCATAGTAGACTCTATAAAAGGTTCATGCAAAATATCGCGTAAAATATAAAAAAAATTTGGCTACTAGATGAGTAACAAAAGATAAAGTAGCACCGGGATAAAGTATGACATAAACATCAATAGATAAGACTTTCAACATACCGGTCACCACGTCGGGAGAAGTCTCTTGCTCAACCCTAGAGCGGAGAACATAAAATAGGTTCTTTTTTGGAGCCTCATTTGAACCAATTTCATGAGTTTGACCACTACCCATGTATTTACCCCAGGCATAAGGGCAATTTCTAACTTTATACCCACTTTTACCATAACCAAAACAATTGTCCATCTCTTTAAAGCAATCACCATAGTGCTTCTTGCCAAACTTTCCACAAGTTGGCTTAATTGTTCATGAATTAATACCTTTTCCTTTCTTAATTTTAGGGTTACACACCCTATCAACACTAGCTTTAGGAAACCTGTAAGGAATATGACCAGAAACCCGCATCATAAATCTTGGCTTTTCTTGTATCTCAAGCCAATTCTTTGAAGAACCTCCACCGAAAGATTTTGCCCTCTTTGAATCTCTACTCACTCTGTTATCCCTTTCTTCTTCCACATGCTTGGCATGCACCATAAGACGAAAAATGTTCATGTTGTCATGTAGCATAGCCGAATGACACTCATCTTGCAAATCATCTGACACCCCTGTCACAAAGAGTCTCATTTCACATCTAGGATCGGAAACCAAAGAAGTAGCATTATTCAACAATTTTATGAATTTCAAAGAGTAATCATGAACACTCATACCTCCTTGGCAAAAGTTGATGAACTCCAGCACTTTATCTTTCCTCATCTCCCAAAGAAAGAACCGATCTAGAAAAGCCTTCTTGAAGATGTCCGAAGTGACCAGACCACCTCTCAATGGACTATTATCTCTCCATTCCACAAACCATGCTTGAGCCACGTCCTTAAGTTGATTAGTGGAAAATTTGGCCTTCTCACGTATGGGCAAACCCATAGCCAATAGTATCTTGTATATTTTATCGATGATTCTTGTGGTTTTTCCTCAACTTCAGACCTATAGATTATAGGAGGGTTCATTCGTCTGATGAGGACGGGGTACAACCTCTTGGTTGGCTTGGGCCGTCATAGCTTGGGATTGAGCTGTGGTTGTTTTTTCTTAAGTAGTGATATTTTTTCCATTTGAAAAAGAGTGGACCTTATATTCTTATCCATCAAAGGGGGAGGATTGACCAGAGCTTGTTCCGTATTAGCATCTTCTTCAAGTGGAGGAACTTGATCACCATTTTAAGGAGCTCCTGCACTGGAAGTTTCCTGTACAAGTCTTCTTGCCACATTCATTCGAGTGTTCATTCTTCTTATAATAAGAACAATAGGATTAATGCAAAATCATACGATTAGTTTATTCTAATAGCAAGGTAAAAATTTCCCAGAAATGAGAATTTCCTAAGCACAATTTAGGTTCCCATCCATAAGTGTGGTGCTCTTCACAATTTTTAACACGAACTTACATAGACGTGGTTGATAAACACATTGACTCTAAGATAATTCAACCTCATGTTCTGATACCATGTTTGTCACATCCGATTTTACTATCTACACGTAAGCTTACATCATCACATCCATAAGTCGAATTTAACAAATATTTTAAAACATTTTATTAATTCTATTTTGAGGTTTACGTAGACCTTTACATACACATAATATATATATCGAGTATACATAGACCCTTCATATATAAAGGTTACCTAGCCTTCTACTTTTATTGCTCATATATATACATAAGATTGAACATAGTCATAAATATTATCTCATCTCATACCATCTAAATGATCATAGTAATTTGAGTTTAGCCCTGCATCAATGTGTAGAAGCAAAATATAGGCTTATACAAATCGTACTCAAAGGAAAATATAGAAAACATAAGAGTCTTAGAAAAACAAGAGAACTACATAAGCTAGATATTGGCATTGCCCTCGTAAAGTGAGGACCTACCCACTTGGATGGTAGAGAATATCCAAGTCTTCTTCAAGTCGTAGCCTTCAAAGACCGGAACCTAAACTATTTGGGAAAAGGAAAAACTGGGGTTAGTACGCCACTTGTACTATGTATGAGACCATATGCACGCAATCTTGAAAACATGCTAAGAAAAAAATGACATTTCATGAAGTATGCATTTTATCGATTACAACCCCTTATCCACAATCAACAAGACCATACCAATCAATAGTTCACATTTATTAACTAATAGGCATGTTTCATCACATACTATAATATCATTTCTTGTCAAATCAACCATTTATACCACATAAGTAGATACATACTCAAGTAACCCTACATTCAAGATCATGTTTAACAATAAGAATGAATAAGAGTACATTTCATGAAAACAATAGCAAGACAATTTACCATGAACCCTTATCAAGTAAACAAGTGTAATAACCAAGAAAAGGCCCATAGCCTTACTCAATCAAGTAACCCAACAACAATTATGATTAACATCCTACATCACATAACATGACATTTAAATATACATTTTATCTTACTTTAACAATATAGACCAACACATATTCATAAATGAACTAATAAACATATATTATCAAGAATATGCAAGATCATCATATGCATATCATATATTATTATAAGCAAAAACCTAAATAAGAACATCCTCCAAAGATTCCCCTCAAGCCTAACTAGTGCAACGCTTAGGTGGACTCCAATACCTATACCTAGTCTAATATATACAACTAACGTTATCATAGTTAGAGTCTAATGTTTTAATCAATTTTAACTATTGGGAACATCATTCTCTAACCGATATAGACCAGATTAGCTAGACCATATGAGCTAGTGTGGAATTCGATGTCATAAAATTCTAAACAAAAAGAACGCGGACTACTTGCCAAGGTAGTACCAAAACATAAAACATGTCAACTACATTAATCCACTAGCTAGTATTCTTATAGGGGAAACATATTTCAAGAACTAGGAGGTATAGTTTGGACCCTCTTTATGCTCCATGCATTGTAGTCTCCAATCTCAAGAGTAGTTTACTTCTCCTACCTCCCTATGTGGGAAGGGACTCTCATCACTCTAGTTCACTTGTTGGTAATCTAGTGTCCCTTTTTGAATTGTCTTTCAGCCTTTAAATTATCAATCATAGCTTAGTTTAGGTCATAGGGTATAACCCCTTTTATAGTCTTCATCATCAATAGCTCAATAAGAATTGCATGAGTATAAGTCCTTTCAGTACAATTGATATAAGATAGATTAGAACATTAGCATTTCATATCATAATAATGCACATTCATAGTCATCACCATCCCTATAAGACATACACTGTAATCAACCTCACCACATAATCAAGACATTTAAGTTCAATATCATACTACTCTATCAATCCTAACATAAGTCTTACTCCCACATAACACCATGACTTACTCACAATTTAACCATAATTGAAAGTGAATGTAAAACATTATAAGACTTACCAAGTCTCCTTCATAGTTCATTTTCAAGGTCTTACCATAAACCGTCAATTAAATCAAATTTAGGTATAAAACGTAATTACATAATCAACATGATAACAAGGCTAGAAGAATTACTACATAACAATTTTATACTAGATCATAGCTTAAGATAAGTCACTTAAGTTAATTCAATTTCTAACCTAGATCATCATATCAATAACTACCATGAAAATTACAATTTACTCTAATTTGTTCATAATTAGTATAACAACATCAATTAATAGCTATGCAACCAATAACCAAGTCAATTGAACCAATTTAAACTTATATTCATGTCAATATCAAATGTGGGGTTAAGGGTTAAGGATCATCATCAAAAATTATACCAAATCATCAAGATATACCATAATTAAGTTTAAAATAATTTTAATGTATTCATATTATCCAATCAAAAACAAAAGCAATTCAGTCATAACCTAATTTTCTCGATTGAGAAGAACCATATGAAAACTAACTTTTGAAAACATTTTGAAGGAACAATTTGAGAAAAGAGGTCTCAAAGGTGAATTAGATGCCATACCTGAACGTTTGATGAAGATTTTATGGTGAAATCATCCCTTTACATCCCCAAATCCTTCCACTAGATAGTATTCAGTGGTTTCTTCCAATAGAGAGAGAAAGAAGAGATAAGGAAGAGGAATTCTTTTTTGGGTTGTGTTTAATCTAATGAGGGTTTGGGTCTTTATATGTTGTCTCAATCAACTTCATTAGTCTCGCTTAAACCCCTAACTAATTATGTAACACCTTAATTTGTTAGTGAAGTCTATGTTTAAAACATGAAGAAATTTGATCCTAACAGACGGAACCCTGATTTGAACTGTGCCTTCCGTGCTGCGCAACCGTCGTTTTTGTCATAGACTTGTGCAGGCAAGGTATCCAACATTCAGGCTATGTTTTTCTCGACTTCTGGCATCGATTCCCCGCTGATTATCACACGTGCCGTCATTTTCCCCCTTGTGGTTGCACACTGCCCAGACAGTGTTGCCTCTTACTTGCTAGGGTCCTCCTCAAGGTCCCTTGGCTGGTTCTTGTTGAGTCATACGCGAACGTTTCGACCAATAATCATCTTAAACACATATGAAATACCCTTCCACCAATTTTCATGGATTTTTGACTTCTAAAAGCTCAAAGTAGGCTTAGGCACCCTAGTATATCTTACAACTTATTTCTGAACGTCATGGATGTTTTTGTACGTTTTGGTTCCTAGACTTCTTAAATGACTTATATTCATTAAAAAGTTCTTAAAAGAGTGTTTAGACCTCATGGCGAATATTTAGGCTTTAAGAGTCTTGAATTTTCGAACTGTTACACTTGTCTCTTCTCAACTCATTAATACTTAAATGAACTCATTTTGATATAAGTCAATTTAAAATAAATGCAATATAAAAAATATTGTTAAAAAATATGATATCAACTCTATGTATATAACAAGGATAAAACATAACTCACAAATGTATGAGAAAATACAATAAAATATTGCTTATAAAATACAATAACTTGATGACATATCGATCTACCTGAAGATTCAAGTTCATCCTAAGTCTAGCCAATGGTATATCACCTGAACAACTTAGTGTATCAGCTCGTATATTTTTAAAAGGATTCACCTAAAATGTATGACCCTTTTCTACCAATGGTGTCTATATAATTATGTGGAGATGTGAGTTATGTGAACTCATGATGTGCTCAATATTACTCCAATTTTATAAAAGATCCTATGTTTTAAAAACATTCTTCATATATGATTTGAGATGAGTGCTCAAAAACATAGCTCGAATGTTGTCTTGGAAATATCTGCTTCCATTCTTGCTTCAGTTAGAAAACTATTACTCTTTTATGAAAACTAATCCGAATGATCTTTGGGAATACATAGTCCCCATATACTTCTTTAAAGAAAGAAATTCAAACTTCACTCTTTAATGAACTCAAAACTTGAGGCTTAAAAAAAAGATAAATCATTTGTATAAGACTTTCAAAAACTTTAATAACTACTGTTGACTTGACTCTTAACTTATCTTGACTTGACTCTTAACTGATCTTGAATTGAATTATGGATTCAAGGGTTAAAATATGTTGTTGGAGAGATTTCATGATGTTTAGGAATAATATTAGATTGTTAAACATGAGAAACGAACAAAATTCAAAATACGAAGGTGGGCCCGCAACACAGAGGCATGGTTAAATTTTGTTTTCGAAAACATTTTTGAGGCATAAAACCTCGTCTTTTCTCCGCGATGTGGAGTATAATTTTCAAAAATCAATGAATATGCAACTATGTCAAATTCACGAATAATAAATTAATTCTTGATTAGATATAAAGATCATCAATATTCAAAATTTGTTAGGATGAAACAAAACTGTAATTAATATGCTTGGCACGTGGGAGAGAGATACCAACGGTATGGAGCCTCACCTACCAGGTATAAGTAAACGCTTGGTGAAAACACAAACTTTCTTGATCGATCACGATGAACTTTCCGTTTTTTCTTCTTTTGTCGTCTCCTTTCTCCTTAGTCCTAGCGTGAAATCCCAAATTCCAAAACTAACTAAAATCATTATTGATCAATATTAACTCCTAAAATGGATTAGTTTATTATGGCAATGAAAACACTAAAATACCCCTTTAAATTTCAGATTGGACATTCTCTTAATCAAACAACCCAACTTCAAAAAGGCATAACTTAATCATACAAACTCAAATTCATGCAAACTTGGAGTCGTTGGAAAGATCATTCGAAGAGCTCTCAAACAATATTTGGAACTACACCTAACTAATCCTGAGGTACGATTGATGGATGATTTAAGTTAAACAATAGATCAACTTAAACTTACATTAAATTTTCTAGATTTACACAAATACTTTCCAAGAATAACTATTTCAGATTTTATACTTCCTTATAGTTCTTTTTAGTTGCTAGATTTTACAATAACTTGGGAACATTCTTCCTTGAATGAGATTTTCTCTTACTAACATAAGGGTTGTAACATCAAGTTCAAACATCTCAAAGGCAATTGCAAACAAAGAACATGCTCACTCATAATTTACATAGTAGTATGACGAAAACTAGTTAACTGGTCTTCATTATCTCCGAATTCAAGGAGATGTGGATATCTCTACTTCATGTGCTATTCTTCTTTACAAGTAGCTTCTATAACGATTTTGTTCCTCCTAAGGACCTTAACTGATGATATCTCTTCCGTTGTAAACTTTCTAACATGGCTATCTAGGATCTAAATAGTAATCTTCTCATACGATAAGATATCATTCATCCTTATATTTTCAACTAGAATGATCAATAAAGGATCATCCATGCACTTCTTCAGCATAAAGACGTGAAAAACCAGATGACCGCTTCTAATTCTTGTGGTATCTCAAACTTAGGTGTTACATTGTCAATCGGCTTGGCTATGATATAAGGTCCAATATACCGGGTACTAAGCTTCCCCTTCTTACCTAACCTCATAACACCCTTCATGGTTTAAATCTTCAAATACACCCAATCATCTACTTCAAACTCTATCGCCCTTCTACAAATATCAGTGAAGAATTTTTGACAAATCTGTGTTGTTTTAAGCATTTCTTGGATCACTTTCACCTTCTCCATAGCATGGCAAACTAAATTTTCTCCTATCAACCATACTCCACCAGCTTGAAACCATCCAATAGGAGATCTGCATCTTCTGCCACAAATATCTTTACAAGTGGCTTTTTTGATGCTAGACTGATAACTGTTTGAAATCAACTACACAATCCCTTGAGGATGAAAGGTAGTGCTTAAGATCAACTATGTACGAAATAATAAAGACTAACACTCTATGAAATCCTACCACCTCGTCAATATATTACGTTGCATAATCTTATGTTGAATGGGTAGTCTTAACTGATAGAAAATGGGTTTATTTTGTCATTCGGTCGACAACCATCAAAATAGAATCATATTGTCTGCGAGACCTTCGCAAACTTGTGATAAAGTCTGTATTTATCAAGTCCCACTTCCAATCGGGAATTTTTATAATCTGTACCATACCACCCAGCCTTTGGTGCTAACCTTTGACTTGCTGGCAACTTCGACACTTAGCAACAAATTCAGTAAAACCCTTTTTCATGCTATTCCATAAATGTAAGTCTTTCAAATCGCGATACATTTTTGTAGAACCCATATGAAAGGAATATATATTGATCTACGAGTTCCTTTATTATCATCTCTTGGAGTCCATCCACTATATGTATACCCAATCTACCTTGATATCTCAATACATTATTTCCCCCTTGTTCAAATGCTAATACTTTTTGCTTTTGAACATTTGCCTTCGACTCAAGAAAAAATGGATCTTGATCTTGTTTTTCTTCAACTACTAATAGTAGTGATAATCTCATTCCTTACCACTCTTTTTAATTCTGTTCAATCCATAAGTGGGACTCTTTAGTGTGTCTATGCACATCTTTTGCTAACTTTCTCTTTTCTTCCTCAACATGGGCGATACTACTCATACACAGCCTACTCAAGGCATCATTAACAACATTAGCCTTACTTGTGTGGTGAATAATACTCATGTGATAATACCTTAGTAATTCTAACCATGTCTTTTGTCTAAGATTATGATATTTTAAAGTTAAAACATACCGAAGGCTCTTACAATCGATGGATATATCAACACGAACACTATACAAATAATGACACCATATCTTCAAAAAGAATTCTACAACAACCAATTCTAAGTAATAAGGTGGGTATATCTCCTCGTTAATTTCCAACTGTCTGGATGCATAAGCTACAACTTTATCATTCAACATTAAAACACAACCCAAGCAAACTCTAGATGCATGACAATATAACACAAAACCTTGAGTACCTTTTGGTAATGTTAAATCGGGGCAGTTCTCAACCTATTCTTTTAATTCTTTAAATATTTTCTCCCTAAGATTCAAACAAATGAAATTTCACTTTTTCTGAGTCAACTTTTTCAAAACAGATGAAATGGTTGATAAAATTGTGATGACCCTAAAAATAAACTAGGCTTATATAAAGATGTACTTGTTCTCTGAGATCTGTTAAGTATCTCAATAAATGTGTATTTGAGTTTTTAAGTCATTCCATTTGAGTTTCAAATCAAGTGTCAAGGAACGATCAAGACGTTCGACGACTAGTCCTCATGTGCTAGCATGTGTTTTAGTGTGCCTTTTCATGTTTTGTGTCTTGTTCGGTGTCTAAATTGATAGGGGAGGTACCTAAGACGTATATGTGCATGATTATAAGTTTAACTTCTGGGTACGACTCCTCCTACGACACAAAATAAGACCTAGAGGAGGAACCCAACTAAAGGCATGAAGTTGCATGGCAGCCTGCATGTAGTGCCAAACAATGTCCTATCATTAAAACGAAGTCTCATATAATTGGGGCGTCGATGTATCCTGACGGTCTGAAAGTCTTAAAGCCTATGAATCAAAATAATAAGCAACATATATGGCAGATCGATCAAGCGATGGTCTATCGTTTGTAGCGAGTCATTTCAGGCTGCATTTTTGCCTGTAACATGGCTTGGCTTAAGGTGTTTTTGAATGTTCACCCCAAGTAATAAAAATTAGGAGGATTGTAGTTTTATGTGTATTTGGGTATTTTAATAGTATTAAAGTAATTTAACTCTCATTTAGATCCTAACATCTAAGTCAAAACCCTTTCCCTCCCAAATTAACTCCTGAAATCTCCACGAAAGTTCAATGTGAAGACGGAGATTGGATGATGGATTTCAACGTATTTTCTTCTTCAATTTTATTTGGGTTCTTTTAATAAGGTTTGAGAGTTATTTGTATATGACTTTATATCACCTTAGAGCTAATTTCGAAGTGATTTAAGATATTTAAAAGTTTATGAAACAGTCCAATTGCTACTCTAATTTATGGGTTCTTGCATGAAACTTTTTCAAACATTAATATATGATGTTATTGATGTATAATTTATGTTCACAATGTAAATATCTATGAACCCTTGAAATTATGCAATCCTATAAATTGTACTATAATATGTGTGATTTGATGATCACTTAATACTAGTGAATTCATGTGTAGATTGTATTGGGTTATTGAATTATGTATTGCTAATGATTGAATTGTACACAGGCTGCCTTAGTTTGATGATAACTATATTTTATATTATTGAATCATTTTTGTTGTTGGATTGTTGTTTTAGGATTGTTGTTAATTCTATTAGTAAGAGCCTTTGTGAATTGAAATTATTGAAATGATTCAGGAATGTTGATGTTGATGGAAAGGTGGTAATTTTACATGATCTTTCTATATTTTGTAGAATTGATAATGAATTGTATTAATGGCGTTCATTATGTAATGAGTATGTGATGAACATGACCTTGTCGGCATTATTTATTCAAATTGTAGTAATATCATTCAAGGAATTATATGAACGTATAAGTTGTAGATATTTATGTTAAGTACTCTTGTAATGCTTATGTGATATCGTATGAATTCTAATGTTATGATTCTTCTTTAAGTGATGCTATATGATGATAGAACGCTCATAGGTTTCTTATATTATATTGCATATGAACTTTTGAGTTTTAAACATGTTTTTTTTTTGAAATGTTTGTATTTGACTATGATTTACTATGATGAGTTTGTTTATGTGTTGATAGGGTATCTTATGTGGTAGATATAGTGTTCCTACATGGTACATAAACTATATCGTATAAAGTATATAATGAATGTTGTGTATTGATTTGATAAACATAAGCCCTCACTTTGATAGATGAAAGATATGTGATTATGTGATCCCCTTACATGATAGTCTAAACTACCCTTGTCGTGAATGTGTATGAATGATTTATTAATGAATGTCTAGGATCGGTAGACTTAAGATACTGACGTTCTCAGAATGAATAATTCAAAACCTTGAATATAGAAATAAGATAATTATATCCTTGAAGTTGAAAGACATAATTATATCCTTGATGGACTTAGGGATAGGTTTTCTATAACGACATGAAACCATCTCTATGAAAGTCATTGAGCTATATTTATTGACCATTGAGTGGCAGCCCTAGTTGTAAGACCCCCAAAATGTGTTAGAGTGTCTAGTGCCTATTTTGTGCTTGTAAGTTTGCTAAATGCTAATACAATGATTTAAAGTATGCTTGGGTGATTTGAAGTCATTTGGAATTGAAATTGAAGGGACGACCAAGATGTTCGACTAATAGTCACCTAAGGGGCCTTATGTGTTTTTAATGTGTTTATGTGTTTCATGAGCTTATGTGGTGTTTGTATAATTAAATATGATGTTTATAGGCATTTCTTTAAGTTTCATGAGGTTTTGAGGTCAAAAGTCCAAGAACATCCAAAATATTTAAAATTTAGCCCTTTAGACATTCATGTGTGTCTTGATGGTGCCTACCATGTGTGGACGTTTTACGTGTAATTATTTTTGGTGGAACTAATGTGGAAGGTCCTTTACTTTTTAATGTTCATATTTACTTTGGAAACTCCAGGGTAAGAATTCCCTAGGGCCCCATAAAAGGGCCCACAAGAAATACCCAAAGGTTGTCGAGACAATGCATTGGCAGTGTTAATTGACAAGCTCTAATGACGCCTTGATGGTAGATTGGAACCATGTCGGTGGGGAGGCGTCGATGGGAAATTAGCCTCGTGAAGACTTATCCACATCACAGCCTCAGACCCAAATGACGCAAGGCACAAAATGGTCCGTCGATGGACTAACGCCCCATCGTTGGGTTCGTCGATGCAGGACTTTTTCACTGCCTGCTCACTGTTTTATTAAAGGGGTGAATGGTAAATTCACCCACTTCCAATATTACCCTACTTGGTTTGTTTAGCTATTTTGGGTGTATTTAAGTGATAAAAAAACGTGATCAACCCATTCCGTATCCAATTCTATCAAAATATACTTTTCCTCCAAAACAAATTCTCTCTAGAAACCTCTATTGAAGGTAAAGCTCAAGAACAACTTGGATCTTGGATTTCCATGGATTCATCATAATGTTTAAGATGTTTTATTACATATTAAGGTATGGTGATCCTTCCTTTTTAAGTAACCTTTCACTTGGAGAGTTAATCTCAATGTTTTGAAAGTGAAAATATGATCAAATCAATTCTTCTTCAATCTAGCCATAGGTTCGCTATAACAACGTTTTCAAAGTCTTAATCATGATATATTGATGATAATGTATTGGTAATAACGTGAAATTCATTCCAATTGCATGATGAACCCATGTCCCTTCCCTTACTCGATTTACCTATTGTAGGGGAATTGTGATCTTGTCTTGTAAATGGTTGAATTGTGATTTTATTGCTTTGAATTTCTCATGAATAATTTTATTTATGCATATTGATGATGAATTTTTCATGAACAATCCAATTCGATCAGTGAATGAAAATTTGATCATCACTAGCCTATGTCAATATGTACTCATTGTTACATTGCCTTTATAAGGAATGAATGTTGAATTCAATTATGTTATGATGATTATAACTACTGCCTTAGGTTAATATTATGGTTGAATTGTGGGTATAAATCTTTTATGATCAAAGTAAAGAAGGCTTGGTATGAATTGATAAAGGTTCTTCTAGTCTATCATGTAGTAACTTGTGATCTTGGCGTTAGGATGGTCTTTTTGTGAATCAATTATCGTAAATTATTTTATATACTTCATATAAGTGTAATATGACTATTATTAAGTAGAATTGACACAATATAAATACATAACAATTGAATTGGTAAAGATTGATTTAGGTCGTTGTAGCTTCTACACTCAATAGAGTAATGTATATGTTGTACTCTGTACTCTAGGATGAATGAAGAATCATTTAGCTATAATATTCTATATCTTTACCTACTGCCTTAAATGTATATTATTTATGAAATATGATTGATTAAAAAAGACTAGGAAAATTAGTTGATGATCTATAACTCTCTACTTGCTAGTGTATTATGTGATAGATCGTATTGGATTGTAGTATGATCTTGTAGCGACTTGTACATCATTTTTTAATGATTATGGTACTTTGGATACTTCCCTATACTTGAATTGTTGAGGAAATAGTAGTAATGGTCAATCATTACCAAAGACTAAAGGAATTGTTAGAATTGCTCCACTACTCTACTTCTTTACTTCTCTATAGTATTGTTGATGAAGCCTTGTATGGCATTCTGTGGTATGGTTAACTTATGGTGGCGGTTTTTAATTTATTTTATTATATATGTGTTGACCATGTCCTTGAGGAAAATTGATTAATATATGAATGTGTGATTATTATGATCACATTATGTGTAACTTCTACCTAGTCTTCTATTCAAATTGTGAATCTACATTATGCCACTATTGTGATGAGCATGAGAAATAATACGTTAAGGTTATGTATAGGTGCTTCCAATAATTAAATATTATGAAATTATGACCCCTACCTTTCTACGCCTATCTGAATTCATGAGCGGAAAAAGTTAGGAGTCTTAAGTGTAATAGGAGTATTGGCTTGTCTCCTATGATATTATGTGTTATGTGGTCTAAGCTTGAGTGTAATTTGTTCTTAAGAGGTTAGATGCGTTAATGTGTTGTTGATATCCATTATTTGATCATGTTGAAAAATGTACACACACACTCACACATTATGAGTGCTTGCATTATAGTATAGGTTCATAGTGTTTAATGAAACGATTGATGTCATATTCACTATATGTCTACTACTATGCATGTACTGTAAAGGTATGTGAAGTATGAGTATACTTAGTGTCTAAATGTATTTATTTTAAAGCATGGCTCATATAGTTACACTTGTTCACTTAAGCATGAATGAAAAAGTATAAACATGTGTGGTCTAAAAGTGTTATGTGAAAGTTTTACTTATATGAAAAAAGGTACACATATGTATGATGATCTAGTCAATAGAGGGGCTCTTGAAAGGTGTTATCAAGAGTACCCTAAACTAGATAGGTTCTTGAATATGCTATGTCCATGTGAAAAGTTTTCTCACAGTATATAGGTTGGTTAAAGGACTTCTCATCTATAACCTATGATGCAATCATATGGGGAGTGAATATTCTAAAACGTATGTTTTATAAATTAAAGTTAATAAGGGATTTTTGATAAAGGAAACTTAGCTTAAATCCAAGTGAACATGAAGTGAGGGGTGTCCCTTGTCCTGTTAGGAAGGTAGGACACCATAATCCTCATAAGGTTGATAAATACAATATCTCAATAGGCATTAAGAGGGTTTCCTAAAGTGAAAATTCATAATGCCCCATTTTTCATATAGAGGGTTTTCATATATATGCCTCAAAGCTCCATAAGTATGATTGCCACATAGGTTTTAATAAGTGAATCCACTAGTATGCAAGCATGTGTTAATGTTATATCTTTGCTAGGTAGGAACACCTTCAATTTGTGTAAGGCTATACAATACCAGATTTCATGTTTAGAAACCATTTTCATAGTGTTATTTAATGCTTAGCTTACCTAATGTAAAATGTAAAATGGATGTAAATTACTAAGGACCATAAATTGGATGACCTAAGGAAAGATACTTAGGATATATGGAAGTAATGAACCCACCTAGACATTTCACAAGTATCTATCTAAGGGAGTCCTAGGATGGTGTTATAATGATTGTGTATATTCTAATGGGTCTATTAAATGACAATACATTAAGTGTCTAAATGATGTAATGATTTTCATGATATGTAAAGTGTGGTCCTTGTTTATGAAATGGTTCTATGAATGCATGAGTTGAGTTAAAGGGTTGTATGTATGGTTTCTTTGTGGTCTTAAAGTGAAGTTTCAACATGATTAGTGTTATGGGACATTCTTCATACATTTCACAAAGCATTACTAGAAGGATTACATAGGAAAGTTAAGAAGTTAGAATGAAAGAAGTTCACTGTAAAAGAAAAGTAGTTCACTGTAATGTGTGAGAAGCTTATTGTAACATGCTCTAATTTGTGGCTTAAAGTCTTTTTGTGATTTTATATGATATTTGGACATTAAAATTCCTATATGATGTTTGCGAATGATATAAATGCTAGTCTATCAAGGTTTTACAACGATTTCACAAAAAGGCATGATGTAAGGTTTTCGAATAAAATGTCCCTTTCTAATGTATATTTTTGCATGGTTGTCATACATAGTACATTCTTGTTCTAACTCCATTTTTCTCTACTTTTTACACAAAGAGTATATTATGGATGCTTAAAGGATGTTTATACGATTGAGGAGCTTGATATGTGATTCCAAAGCTCAAGGAAAGGAATCCTTAAGTCCAAGGATGTCTTAATGTTTATCTTACTATAAAGTCAGTTTTTATTATACTTGTGTATTATGTTAAAAGGGCCATGTCCCTAATGTTCTCTAATGATGTTGTGCTAGGATGACAAAGAGACTTAAGGTCTAAATATGTACTTATGATATTTTATGTATATATGATGTGAAGTTTCTAACATATGATGTGCTATGAAAAGTTTGAAATTTTCTGTTAAATTAACTATGACGATTCAATAAATGATAACTATTGGCCTGTGTAAGAACTCTAGGAGGTCAAGGACGCTATGTTACTTCTAGGGGATGTTTCTCAAGATGTGACAAATCTGGTATTAGAGCATTAGGTTTGTGAAAGTTGTTTTAGGTTCTAAAAGTCTCATATTGCCACGTGTAGTAGAGTATCATATCATTGGTGAAAAGTCGCGACACATCAAATGGTACGGAAGTCTATAAGACGATAGATTTTTCCTTCTTTATCATTCACATGTGGTGCCATAGAACATAACTTTATAATATCTCTCTCTTATGTTTTTTTTCCTATATTCATTTATATGTGATTTCTAGAATGATATGGTTTATCTATGCTTAAGTGAGAAAAGGTGAGTTTTGATGCTTATTATGTTTTAATGGTTTGATGAGTATGTGTGATGGTGAACTTGTCATGCTTTGATTATGTTATGCCAATTATGGCTATGTGTTTGGAATAAGAGAAATTTTGAGTTATGTGAATATGATATCCTTTGTGGGTATATATGAGACCTATGTGAAATAGCATGTTATGTTAAGAATGATGTGTTATGATAGACTTAAAGCATGTTAGAAGCTTTTATGGTGAAAATGAGTTTCTTTTTAGAATGGTATACTACTATATGGTTTGGCATTATAGTAGCCTAATGATATGCTTTGATTTTAAATTGCTTTAGGAATATGTCAAATGTTAAAGAATCATGCTACCTTAAGAATATATGAATGATGTTTCAAATGTTTCCTTTTTTTATATGTGTAAACCTTCATGATTATTTTGTATGGATTAGAGTCTTTTGTATAGGCTTGTTCCTAGGTGTGAAGGTAGTATGTTTATCTTGGTACGGTGATAATGTTGGTTGATTGACCTAGAAGTTACTGTACTGTAACATTGAATGAAAAGGAAGAGTACCTATGGTTAAGTCTCCTTGTTCTATTCCCCTAATTTTGTATCACCTTGGTGTCTATTGAATTTTATAAAACCTTATGTGGTTGAGTAGTATGAACTAAGTTGATGATTGGGGGATAATTTGCCTAAAATTGTAAGGTTAGGAATGCATAGGTTGACTTACTATAATTCCTTTATTGGTTGATAAGTAATATCCTCTTGAAAATTGCGTTAAGTTGCTGTTAATTGGATTTATCCTAAGTGGGGGATGGTGATGGAGTAATACATTTACAGATATTCCTATTGTGTACTTCTATTCTTACTTGAGCTTGAATATAATGTCTTCTTAGTGAGCTTGTATATGATAAGAGTTTTACATTAAAGTATTAAATACATGACCTCTACATGTTTGGTATGTCCTGATTTACACTATCTAGAGTGTATTTTGAAGATTGTAAGGTACTTCAAAAAGAATGTTGATTGACTGCATTGTTTTCTCATGTTGATTGTGAATCTTGATATACTAGTTGTGCATTTGACTTCCTGAAATATTGTAAGAAATATGTTGGTAGTGATAAATTGAGCCTCTATAAAAGGAAATATGTTGAGTCTCATGAAGAACTAGGTCACTTTTATGATTTTGAAAACATTATTGTATGCTCACTCTTAAAAAGTGAAGGCATGATTAGCTAGTGCCCTTGTGTGCGCCTATGATTTATGTTATTCTTCCCAAATGATGCTTACTGTGAAGGCTATTGCTATTTAATAAATTGACATTTTGTGAAATGGCTTCCTAATTGTTTTGATGTGCTTGGTGTGACCTACAACTTAGACATCACTATGAAGATATCATGCGCATGCCATGATTAAATATAGAGAAATTTTCATGTTACAGTAAATTGACCGTTATGCATTTGTTTGGGTATAAACTCATGATATATGTAAGTGTATTAAGGAGAAGGACATTCCTCCATGGACACAACCTAACATGCTATGGTTTAGTATGACCCTCATACCACTAGTTTTAACAAATAAGAATCCATTGTAAACCTATTTAACTCAAGTCTATGTGCATGGAAGTATGAGTGCTTAAATGTCTTTTAGAAATTGTTGGAATCTTCCTATGTGCGACCTTACATGATGAGATCAGTGAATTTAAATGTAATGACCATGTTATGATTAGGAGAAGGATGTTCCTCCTACGAATATGGGAAGTACCTTGGTGTTTGATGCATTAAAGAGTGAATGAATAAAAATTTTTCTTGCTTGTATTCATTGAGTACTAAATTGTTTGAAGAGTGTTCCTTGTAATTTTGGTGCATTTTATTCTATATGATGATTTTTGTGACTGTTTTGAGATGCTCTATGGTTCATTGACGTCCTTGTTGTTATTAAAGTTTTCTACATGTCATTCAAGGACGAATATACCCAAGTAGAGTGTATTGATGAGACCTAAAAAGGTATAGTATTTCTAGGGCCTTACTTGTCCCTATAAACTTGTTAACATGTTATTACATTGCTTTAATGTATGCATTGGTGATTTGAAGTCATTTGGAAGTCAAACGTCAAGGGACGACCAACACAATCGACAACTAGTCAAATAAGGGGCCTTATGATTGTTTATATCATTATGTGTGTGTAATGATATTATGAGGTATTTATATGAATAAAAATGATTTTTTATAGGAAGTTGTTTTAGTTTCATGAGGATTGGAGGTCAAACGACCAAGAACGTTCAAGACGTTAGAAATTTAGTCATTGAGACGTTCATATGTGTCTTTATGGTACCTAGCATGTTTGGACGTGTTGCGTGTAATTATATTGGGTCAAATTATGTGGAAAGTCCTTTGTATTTTAATGTTCACATTTATGTTTGAAACTCCCTGCCATGACTTCCCAATGGCCCCACAAAAGGTCCCACAAGAAAGACACAAAGGTTGTCAAGAGACTGCCTTTGTAGTGTTAATCGACGAGCTCAAATGACGCCCAGTTGATGGAATTACGACCCGTCAATGGGGAGGCATCAATGGGAACTTATCTTGGAGAATACTTGGCCACATGATATCCTCGGACCCAAACAACGGATGGCGCAGAATGGTCCGTCGATGGACCAACGCCCCATCGTTTGGTACATCGATGTAGGCCTTGTGTCACTGACTGCACAATTTTTTATAGAAAGAGTAAATCAGATATTAATCCCACGTTGTAATCATACCCAACTACGTTTGTTTAGCAGTTTTTGGTGTATTTAAGGGATCAAAAACATGATCAACCAATACTAATATAATTCACTCAAAATAGACTTTCCCTCAAAAATAAATTCTCTTCAATAATACCCTCCATTGAAGGTATATCTCAAGAACAACTTGGAGGTTTGATTTAAATGGATTCTTCATCAAGTTTTCTCGAAGTAACCTTTGACTTGGAGAGTTAATCTCAATGATTTCGAAGAGAAAATATGATTAAATATCTTTTTGTTCAATAAGTTCTTTCTAAAAACGTTTTCAAATGATTAATCATTATTAATTGATGATAATGTATTGGTTTTAATGTGAAGTTCAATCCAATTGCATGACTAACCCATGTCCCTTCCCAAACTCGATTTAGCCCTTGCATGTGCATTGTAATCGTGTCTTGTTAATTGTTGAATTGTGATTCTATTACATTGAAGTGCTCATGTATATTGTTACTTTATTATATTAATGATGAATGGTCCAATTGGATTAGTGTATGACGATTTGATCATGACTAGCCTATGTGTCTATGTGATCACCGTAACATTGCCTTTATAAGGTATGAATATGGAATTCTATTATGTTATGATGATTGTAGCTACTTCCTTAGGTTAATATCATGGTTTAAATGTGGGTAGAAATATTTTATGATGAAAGTAAATAAGTCTTGGTATGAATTCATCTAGGTTCTTCTAGTCTATCATGTAGTAACTTCTTATCATGACATAGGAAGGTTTTTATGTTACTGTATTATAGTTAATTGCCCTAGCTACTGCCTATACGTGTAATGTTATTATAATTAAATATAATTGACCCAATATAAAAATGTAACAATTGAATTGGTAAAGATTGATTTAGGTCCTTCTATCTTCTAGACTCGATAAAGGTATGTATATGTTGTGATCTATACTCTAGGGTGAATGAAGAATGATTTAGATTTGATAATCTATCTCTTTATCTACTTCCCTAAATTTTTTTATTGATAAAATATAATTGATGAACAAGACTACGGAAATTGATTGATGATTTATAACTCTGTACTTCCTAGTGCATATGTAATATATAGCATTGGATTGTAGTATGTTCTTGTAGCGACTTGTACATGATTTTTTGTTATGATTGTGTTACTTTATATACTGGACTGTACTTGAATTGTTGATGAACGAGTAGTAATGGTCAATCATTACCAAAGGCTTAAGTAATTGTAAGAATTTCTCTACTCTTCTACTTCTCTACTTCTTTATATTGTTGTTGATGAAGCCTTTTATGGCATTATGTGGTATGGTCCACTTATGGTGGCGGTTTTTACTTTATTTTCATAATATATGTATTAACCGTAGCTTTGAGTCAAATTGATTAATATATGAATGTATGATTACGATGATCACCTTATGTGCAACTTCTACCTAGTTTTCTATTCAAGTTTTGAATCTATGTTATGCTACTATTGTTATGAGAATTAGAATGATTATGTTAAGGTTATGTGTACGTGCTTACAATAATTAAATATAAATAAATGATGACCTCTACCGTTCTACCCCTATGTGAATGCATGAATGTATAAAGTTAGGAGTCGTTAGTGTATTAGGAAGCTTGGCTTGTCTCCTATATTATTCTGTGGTGTGTGGTCTATGTTTTAAAGTGTAATGTGTTCTTAAGAGCATAGATGCCTTAATGTGTAGTTTATAGCCATTGTGTGATCATGTTGACCAATGTACAAACACTCACACATTATGCGTGCTTGCAATATAGTAAAGGTTCATAGTGTTTAATGAAATGATTGATCTCATATTCACTATATGTCTACTACAATTCGTGTAATGTAAAGGTATGTGAAGTATGCATATACCTAGTGTCCAAATGTATTTATATGAATTAACTTGAATTATATAAATTACTTCCTATGACTGCAATATTATGATAATTAAGTAAAATCGACACAATATGAATAAATAACAATTGAATTGGTAAAGATTGATTTAGGTCCTTCTAGATTATAGACTCGATAGAGTAATGTATATGTTGTACTCTGTACTCTAGAATGAATGAAACATTATTTAGCTATGATATTCTATCTCTTTAAATACTTCCCTAAATGTATATTATTGATAAAATATGATTGATGAACAAGACTAGGGAAATTGGTTGATGATCTATAACTCTCTACTTCCTATGTATATGTGATATATTGTATTGGATTGTAGTATGATCTTGTAGCGACCTTTACAGTATTTATTTTATGATTATGGTATTTTAGGTAATTCCCTATACCTGAATTGTTGAATAATTACTTGTAATGGTCAAGGACGACCAAAGGTTAAAGGATTGGTAAGAATTGCTCTACTCTCTATAATATTGTTGATGAAACATTGTATGACATTGTGTGGTATGGTCAACTTATGGTGGTGATGTTTACTATATTATGATTATATATGTGTTGACCATTACCTTGAATGCAAGTTTATGAATATATTAATATGTGGTTACGATTATCACCTTATGTGTAACTTGTGCCTAGTCTTCGGCTCTAGTTGTTAATCTAGGTTTTGTTACTATTGTTATGAAAACGAGAATAATTATGTTAGGGTTATTTGTAGGTGCTGCCATTAATTAAATATTAATGAATGGTTAATTGTTCCTATTTACCCCAATGTGAATACATGAATAACTAAAGCATGAAGAATTAAGTGTAATAAGAAGCTTGTGTTGTCTCCTATGCTATTGTGTGGTGTGTCGTCTATGGTTGAAAGTATAATATGATCTTAAGAGGGTGTCTGCCTTAATGTGTTGTTGATTGCCATTATGTGATCATGTTGACAAATGTACACACACACACATTATGCGTGCTTGCAATATAGTAATGGTTCATAGTATTTAATGAAACGATTGATCTCATATTCACTATATGTCTACTACTATGCGTGTAATTTAAAGGTATGTGAAGTATGAGTATATCCAATTTCTCAATGTAATTATATGAATTATCTTGAATTATTTTAGCTACTTCCTATAAGTGTAATATTATGATAAGTAACTATAATTTACACAATATAAATAGATAACAATTGAATTGGTAAAGATTGATTTAGGTCCTTCTAGCTTACAGACTCGATTGAGTAATGTATATGTTGTACTCTGTACTCTACAATGAATGAAGCATTATTTAGCTATGATATTATATCTCATTAACTACTTCTCTAGATGTATATTATTGATAAAATATGATTGATGAACAAGACTTGGGAAATTGGTTGATGATCTATAACTCTCTACTTCCTATGTATATGTGATATATTTTATTGGATTGTAGTATGATCTTGTAGCGACTTGTACATGATTTATTTTATGATTATGGTACTTTAGCTAATTCCCTATACCTGAATTGTTTAATAAATAGTTTTAATGGTCAAGGATGACCAAAGGTTAAAGGATTGGTAAGAATTAATCTACTCTCTATAATATTGTTGATGAAACCTTGTATGACATTGTGTGGTATGGTCCACTTTTGGTGGTGATGTTTACTTTATTATGATTATATATGTGTTGACCATTACCTTGAATGCAAATTTATGAATATATTAATATATCGTTACGATTATCACCTTATGTGTAACTTGTGCCTAGTCTTCGGCTCTAGTTGTTAATGTAGGTTTTATCACTATTGTTATGAAAATGAGAATATTTATGTTAGGGTTATTTGTAGGTGCTGCCATAAATTAAATATTAATGAATGATTAACCCTACCTATTTACGTCAATGTGAATACATGAATAACTAAAGCAAGAAGTCTTAAGTGTAATAAGAAGTTTGTCTTGTCTCATATGCTACTGTGTGTTGTGTCGTCTATGCTTGAAAGTGTAATGTGGTCTTAAGAGGGTGTCTGCCTTAATGTGTTGTTGATAGACATTATGTGATCATGTTGACCAATGTACACACACTTACACATTATGCGTGCTCTCAATATAGTAAAAGTTCATAGTCTTTAATGAAACGGTTGATCTCATATTCACTATTTGTCTACTACTATGCGTGTAATGTAAAGGTATGTGAAGTGTGAGTATACCTAGTGTCTAAATGTATTTATATTAAAGCATGGATTATATAGTTACATGAATGAGGTAAAGTATCAACATGTGTGGCCTAAAGGTGTTATGTGAAATGTTTACTCACATGTAGGTACACGCACATGTAGGATGATCTAGCCAATAGAGGGGATCTTGAAAGGTGTTCTCAAGAGTATCCTAAATAAGATAGGTGCATGAATATGTTTTGTCCATGTGAATGGTTTTCTCACATGATATTGGTTGATGAAAGGATTTCTCATCTTTAACCTATGAGCGAAGCATATGGGGAGTGAATCTCCTAAAGACTATGTTTTATAAACTAAAGTTAATAATGTCTTTTTAATAAAGGGAACCTATCTTAGCACCGAGTGAACTTAAAGTGAAGGGTGTCCCTTCCAATTTTTGGAAAGTAGGTCACCATAATTCTCATGAGGTGGTAACTAAAATGTCTCAATAGGCACAAAGAGGTTTTCCAAAAGTGAATAATCAGAATGTACCATTTGGCATTAAGAGGTTTTTCACATATATGCCTCCAAGTTCCATTTATATGATTGTCACATATCATATAGCAAGTGAATACTCTAGTGTGCTAGCATGTGTTAAGGTTCTACCTTGTCTGGGTAGGAACATAATTCATTGTTGGCAGACTCTACAATACCAAATTACATGTTTAAAACCCATAGTTTTAAAGACGATTAAAACTTAGCTTCCCCAATGGAAAATGGACAATGGAAGTAAATGACTAAAGAACCTAACTAGGATAACCTTAGAGAAGATACTTAGGATAGGTGGAATTAATAAACCCACCTAGACATTGCACAAGTAGTTATCTAAGGGAGTCCTAGGAAGTCCTTAAAAGGCATGTGCTCTTCTTATGGTTCTCTTACATGACAATATGTTAAGTGTATACATTATGTTATGATTTTCATGATATGTAATGTATTTACCTTCTTTATGAAATTGTCCTATGAATGTATAAGTTGAGTTAAAGAGTTGTATATGTGGTTTCTTTGTGGTCTTATGATAATCTTGAACATGACAAGTGTTAATGGGACATTCTTCATGAATTGCATCAAGTATTACTAGAAGGATTACTTGGGAAAGTTAAGAAGTTCGAATGAATGAAGTTCTCTGCAAAAGTTAAGTAGTTCACATTAATGTGTGGGAAGATTATTTTAAAATTCTCTAATACATGGCTTAAATTCTATATGTAATTTTATACGATGTTTGGACTTTTAATATGTCTATATGATATATATGAATTATAAAAATGCTACTGTATCATGTTTTTATAAATATTTCACAAAAAGGCATCATTTATGGTATTCAAGTAAAATGTCCATTTTTAATGCATGTTTTTGCATGGTTCCCATATTTTGTGCATTAATCTGCGAACTCCATTAATCTCTACTTTTTACACAAAGTGTAGTTATGGATTCTTAGAGGATGTCTATACGATTGCAGATCTTGATATTTGATTCTCAATCTCAAGGAAAGGAATCCTTAATTCCAAGGATGTCATAATATTTATCTTACTATAAAGTCAATTTATTATTGTACTTATACATTATGTTAAAAGGGCCGTGTCCCTAATGTACTCGAATGATGTTGTTCCTAGGATGGCAAAGAGACTTAAGGTCAAAATATGTGCTTATGATGTTTTATATATATGTGAAGTAAAGTTTCTAGCATATGTTGTGCTATAAATTTTTTTTTTCCTAATTTACCTACTACAATGAAATTAATGATAAGTATGAGCTTGTATAAGACCTCCGAGAGGTCAAGTACGCCAGTTACTTCTAAAGGGTGCTCCCCGGATGTTAAACTAGTGGACCCATCTTTTAATATGTGTATGGTCTAACATATGGTACCGCTTCATATAATCCTTATGTGATTGAAATTATTCGATTAGAACATGGATAGCACCGAGCGAATATTCTTGGGGAGTGAGTCTACTTAAGTTGAGACTAGAGTATGAAGAAACCTTTGGTATTCCTTAACCATGTGCCTACATGAGATGTGTCCTAGTTCCATCCATGGCAAGTAAAATATCCTCCATCGAAATAGGGTAGTCTACGGATTCCATTCCTAGACAGTATGGTCTATGCAATTTAATGCCTATTATAATCATATGGGATGCATTCTTGTATTGGAGAAGTTCTACAACGTAGAGGTACTATAATGTGATGATATCTATTCATTGCATGAGTAGGATTTGAAGATACTAGGATGAGGGTTCCCTTGGTCTTCCTAAGACCAATATGTGAAGTCTTCCAAATGTATGGTTTTCCCTCAAAATGTATTGAAAGTTTGGTTTCTTAATGAATTATAATTTATAAAGGAATCTTATCGAGGGTATCTATGATGGTTGCTTTTGTAGGCTTCAAAAGGGTGTATGGGCGGTCTCTTCATGTTTTACTTTGATGAGTCTTAGAGAAGCCTTAGGTAGGGAGTCAAAATGATGTAAAGGTTTATCTAATTGCATATGAAACTATGTGATATTTGATTAAATGGAATAACTTACTTGAGGTTGTCTTGTGGATCATCTAGGTGTGTGTTAAAGGGTTGTGTGTGCGAGACCTTCATAACTTACTTTGGTGGGTCTTCGGATAACCTTTTGTATAGGGTCTATGTTAATATGGTTATGTAATAAATGTTACTTGAATATCTTCTATATGTGATTGTTTAATTGTATTATGTCTCCTAAACTCTTTTATGAAGGTTTTTATCCAAATTTCATGAAAGCATGTTTCTATACTAAATGTTCTTTTTTAATGGTTTTTGCAAAACTTCCATACTTGGTGCATTTAATGTGGTAAACCCTTCTTTTCCTTTTTCCACTAAAAAGTAGGAAATTGGAAGCATTGATATGCCATGGATGATGGATAGATTTCTAAGGGTTGAAGATAAACTATTGGTGAATCCTCATTTATTCGAGGACAAGACCCTTATGTTCTATTTATATCTTTACTTATTGTTTAGATTTTTGTATGGGCATAGTCCCAAGTGTTATACATCCAAAGAATTAGATGGTTTAAAGAGACATTGTAAAGATATATGTTTTTAAATAAAGTCTTCCACTTGAGTATAAATGAAAGTGTTCTTCGATTGTGAAGAAAGTTTTAAATTCTTACTCATTTAGAGTGTATATTATGCGATTATTGATACAAAAGGCTTCTGTGGGACTTTCCTTTGTCTTATACTCCAGTAACCTCCAAAGGGTACCTTTGGACTGTTGCAGTACTTGTATAATAGCATAAGTTTTGGTAGTCTTAGTTGTCTGAAAAACCACATCTAGTAGAGTCTTATGCATAATGTGAAGCGCACCATACTATGAATAGGAAGATATTGGGTGCTAGGAAAGTTTCACTTCTTCATTATTCTAATCGTGCCTAAGAGCTTTGTTGTATGATGTCTTTCCCTTGTTTATTCTATGATTGTCCTTAGAGTGTAACGTTGGAGAAGTTTGGGTTGACCGAGAGAAGACGATTGAGGGTGAATTGTGAGATGGGATATGGAAGGTTGTCTTGAAGATCTTATGGGTGTTAAGTTACATTATGAATGGAATTATTGGTCGAAGAAATTGTGAAGTAGAATGTTACATTGCAGAGTAGTGGTTGTCGAGATGGTTTGAAGTTGTTTATATCCGACCTCAGTAAGGCGGAAGGTTTTCTTAAAAGAGTAAAGGTGTGTTTTTCCTAGTAAGGGATGTTGCTCATGATGTTTAGTGATTTGAAGAAAATTTAGATTGGTATTTGTAAGGATGATGTTTCCTTAAGGGAGATCCTTGTAATGTGCTTATGTTTAGCTTAGATTAGTTTCTCCTATGTGGGAGAGAAAAGTTAATAGTAAGGAAGTTGGGAGTGAGATATCCTTATCTTTTCCTTATGTGCTTATTCAATCCTAAAACTAAGAGTTCCTAGTAACTTGGTTTTTGTTGTAGTCCATTATGAAAAATGAGTTTCCAAATATTCTCCTTATGATAAGTATGTTTTAGTTGAAGTTTCGTTAAATGAGGAAATGAGTTTTCCTACATGGTATATCATCTTGTTCATGTGAATTTAGTGTAGATTGTCTAATTACTTCATGAGGTAAAATAGTGAACATACCTAAATTGTTAGATGGGGTTGATTTGTTGAGAATGTCATTATGTTGTTTAGAATGTTGCATGTTGATCCTTTATGAGAAGAATTGTATAAATGTGCCTTATTTAAATTGTTGCATTAATATGCTTTGATGAAAAATTGAATGATGTGGTTATTAATGATTAAATAGGCATGATGTAACTATGAGAAGGGAATTTCTCATATAACATGAGAAATAGTAAAGAATGATGCATAAGGAGTTGATACACGTAGTTCTATTTGCTTTAATTGCATAAAGTGGTTTGACGTCTTTTATGTGGTGTGATGTTCGACCTTGATGTGTGTATGGTTTCTGATATTATATGCTTTAACGTGGGATGTTTCTTTGGGCATTTTCCTTTTAAGGTGTTTAAGTGTCATTCGAGGACGGATATTTCCAAGTGGGGGAGAATGTGACGACCCTAGGCTTATCTTGAGCTCCACTTCTTCTTAAAAGTATTTTAAATAACTTAATAAATGTGCATATTAGTTTTAAATCATTCTTTTTGAATTTAAATTCAAACGTCAACGAATGACCAAGACGTTTGATGACTAGTCCTTATGTGCTTGCATGTGTTCTAGTGTGCCTTTGCATGTGACGTGACTCTTTTGATGTCTAAATTTATAGGGGAGATTCCTAAGTCCTATATGTACATGTTTATTGTCCGCATATGACTCAACCTAGAACCCCAAAGGTCCTAGCGGAGGACCCCAACTCAAGGCTTGAAGCTGCCTAGCAGCTTGCATACAGTGCCAAATGACGACACAAATAACCACCAGTCATTTAAACAATGGATTGTCGACTTGGGGTGTTGATGGAGAATGAAAGTCTTCCAGTATTTGAGCATCTAAATCAACTTACGAAGCACCAACGACGGAACGTAGATAAGATGTAGGTCTATTATTTCTTGGGTATTGTTTCAGCCAGCATTTTTGCCTTAAACATGGCTTGGCTTGGGGTGTTTTGGGAAATTCAACACAAATATTATTAATTAGTAGGACCGTTGTATTAGTTTTATTTGGGTATTTTAAGAGTATTAAAGTGATTGATCTCTCATTTATGCCCTAACACCTAAGTAAAAAACCTTTCCCTCCCAAATTCTATCCAAAAACCTCCATGAAAGTTGAAGGTGAAGAAGGAGTGTGGATGATGGATTTTCTTCAATTATATTTGGATACTTCTAATAAGGTATGAGATCTTTTTATATAATTCTTTCTATCACCTTAGATCCACTATCAAAGTTATTTTAAGATTTTAAAGTTTATTGAAAAAGTTTAATTTCTACTCTAAGTCATAGTTTCTTGCATGAAATTTTTTCAAACATTAAGATATGATTTTATTGATGTATAATTGATGTTTTCCATTGAAAATCTCTATTATCCCTTGGACCTTCTCTAATCCTCTAAGTTTTGCTATAATTTGGGTGATTTGATCATCACTTGATACTAGTGAATTCATGTGTTGACTATATTGGACTATTTTATTGGGTATAGACTATGATTGAATTATATATAAGCTGCCTTAGTTGATGGTAATAATATTGTATACTGTTGAATCATTGGTATTATTGGGTTGTTTTTTTAGATTTGTGGTTATGATTATTAGTAAGAGCCTTTCTAAATTTAATTAATTGAAATGCCTATAGAATGTTGATGATGATGATAGAAAGGTCGTAAGTGGACTTGATCTCTCTATATTGTGTAGAATTGATGTATAATTTCTAATAAATTGTATTTATTGGTATGGTCCACTTATAGTGGCGGTGTTTATAAGTTGATAATGTTATTATCATAGCCTTGTCGTAATTATTTATTCAAATTGTAGAAGTATCATGCTAGGGCTTATATGAAGGTATAATTTGTAGATATTTATGAGAAGTACTCTTGTAATACTTATCTTATCTTTTCTGAATAATAATGTTATGATTCTTCTTTAAGTGATAGTATATGATTATAGAAAGATAAGAGGTGTTTAAGTGATGATAATGTGTATGAATGTGTGAGGTTAAATCATATTTTTTGTTGAACGATTGTATGTGAATATGGTAGACTATGTGAGTTTCCATATGTGTTGATATGGTATATTTGTGGTAGACTTACTCTCTGTACTTTTTACGTAAATGATATAATAAATGTTTTGTCTTGATTCGGAAAACCTAAGTACCTTTTCTTGAATAATGAAAGATATGTTAATATGTGATCCTGTAATACACCGTAGCAAAAATAGACATAAAATTATTTTTTTAGAAAAATCTGCAGGTGCTACCAATGGTTGCATCAACGGACCATAGTCTGAACCACGGTATGTCCTACACAACTGTCGATGGGATCAAAAACTCCCAAAAATTTCAGCCTAGAAAAATTGGTTAAGTCTTGGACGATGGAATGACTTACTGTCCGTATGTCAAACGACGGTCCATAGTCCTTGAACGTCGATCAAGACTCCCTTCAACTACTCTCTTACAAGAGCTATGTATGGCCATCGTGGTTCGTAGTTAGACATACAGTCTGTAGGGGGAAAATTTACAGTCAGTTAAGGGGAATTGCAGTTGGGTCAACTTAAAATAATTACTTTTAGCACAAAATGAATTAGGTCTCCCATGACCTACCCACAGATATAATTGAATTATATTTCCATAACAACCGACCTTGCTAAAATCTGACTTCAGAGTAAAAATTTATGCTCATTTTAGTAAAGGAATGTCGAACAGGACCTCATGACGGGGTGTCGGGCACACGACGGACCGTCAGTTCTTGCCGTTGTGAGGCCCGACAGACACTTTCCCAGGAGTCTTTTTGACCTTTCCCACTCCGTTTAAACCCTAAGTTACATCGTTTTTACCCTAAGTCATCAAAGTTTAGTCCGTTTAAGCCTACAAAACATAATTAAAACATATCCAAGTCAAATCATTAAACCAAAACTTATAAAATTAGAAGTAAGAGAGAAGAAAAAAGCTCAAGAACCCTAGTTCAAGAACACCACAAGTTCCAGCAGTTCCAGCCCTGAAACATAAAGTATTTTTCCGTGGATTTCATCACCAGGTATAGGGGATTTCACTAGTGGGTTCCTTTCACCAAATAGGTCCCTAGTTTTCAGTCAATTCTTGATTCTCTTATCATGATTAAACGTAGGGTTTCTAGAACATTAATATAACTTCATAAATTTATTAAATATATGTTCCATATCAGATTATCATGTTATTACTCAGATTATCGAATGATTTTCAAAACCTCAGCTTTGTATTTCATTAGTTCATTAATTACACATGCTAGGTCATATATTTCAAGCACTTCAGATATACATGCCTCAGTTATAACTGAATAATTACTAGATTAATTGTTGCATTCTCAGTTTGCATTTTCAATTTCGAACTATCCAGTATTTACGAAAACTCAGACATATTCAATAAATTTAAAAAATTCATGGGAGTAGCATAATACCGAGTTGGACTAGGGTTTAGCGTACCCAATAGTCCCAGAATTACAAGCCGAGTAGGTTGTAAATCCCCTCTGTGGGCAATAAGTTAAGTGATCACGCCAGCATGCCTTTATACCTTTGGCAGGGTATATTTGTCCCTCTCGATGGGAAGAATACATCAGACTCCACATTTAGCTCAAGTGGTTTTATTATCGATTATTAGTAGCTCCCAAAGTTCAATCATACTCTCAGCATTGACCGTTTATTAGTATATTCAGTATTCATTTTAAGTATGTTATAAATTGGTCAATGCATCCAGTTAGCTCAAAAGTCAATACATCACGTTCAGATTATTATACTTATTTTTGTGCTTGTTTAGTTATGTTTTATTTCAGCTTTACTCTAAGCTCAGTAACTTTCAAGTACTGACACATACGTGCGCTACATCTTCTCGTGATGTAGGTTCAGGTTCTCAGCATCCAGATCATGCATTGATCGATTTCCTGATCTCTAGTTCAGAAGATTTAGTGGTGATTCCTCATTTTCTGAGAACAACAGTCATGAGTTTAATTTCAGTCTTTAGTCTGTTAGTTTCAATTTTTGCTAGATCTAACTGGGGCTTGTCCTAGTATTTCTAGTCTTGTTTAGAGGCTATTTTAAGACATAGTGAGATTCAGCTTAGTATTGAGTTAATATTTCTTTTGTACTAAACTCATTGTTTTCAAATATGTCAATTATAGATTATGGTTATTCCCCATATTTTAATTTTAAGTATGATTTAGATTCTGCAATAATTTATTCTCTTTAGTATGCTTATGATCATGCCAACAATGTAAGCTTGGGATCATTTGTGGTCCTAGGTTCCGTGTCCGCGTCTCGGGTTTAGCTCCAGGCATGAAAAATATGGTATCAAAGAACTAAGTTCAAGAGTCCTAAGATATCTGAAAAAGCCGCACTAAGTAGAGTCCATTTCATGGATGTGAAGTGCACCACATCTAATGTTAGGGAGGCTATGAAGTGTTTTAGGAAAACTTCACTTTCTTGATATTCTTATCATTTGTTGGTATGATCTTCTTCCTAATCCATCATTATGTGCTTAAGATCAAGCCTTTTCATAGAGATTAGGAATGGAATACTAATACACGCATTGCTAACGCAGTTACTCTAGTACCAGATAAGGAAGTTCAAATGTAGAGTTTTAGAATTCCAATTTAGCTTTTGGCTCAGAGTATGAGCAACCAGAATAATGCAGAGTTTATGATTTTGTTAGGATTAATCCGCCTAAGTTTTTATAGTCATAGGTTTATAAGGTTCCACAGAAGTTCATTAATAAGGTCAAGAAACTATTTGGTGTGATATCAGTAACTCGTAGTGATAAGTGAGATTGGCATCCTACAAACTCAAGGATATGACTCATATATGGTTCACTCAGTTGAAAGACAACAGACATTACTTTGTCTTTTGTAACTCAGTTTAGCAGTCTAATTTAGTGTTTGTCTAGAAACTCTCTCAGTACCTTTATCTGTATCTACTCAAGTCGGTGACCCAGTTAAATCTAGATGGGTATGCAGAAATTACCCTGTCACAGTATCTCAAAAAGTCACCTCAATAAATCTAGTAGAGTAAGAAATGGTCTACTTCGATATCGTTCTAGTCATGGATTGGTTACACTCATGTTATGCCTCAGTCTATTGTAGAACTAGGATTGTTCATTTTTAGTTTCCAGACGAACCAATCTTAGAATAGAATGATATTAGCTTAGTGCCTATGGGTCAATTTGTTTCTTACCTTTAAGGCCAGAAAGATGATATCTAAGGGTTATCTCTGTCATCTAGTTCGGATTAAGGATTTTAGACTTGAAACCCCAACTCTTGAGTAAATTCAAGAAGTTTGTGAATTTACAGAAGAAATTCCAAGATTCCCTTCTAAAAGGGAAATTTACTTTTGAATTTATCTCCTTCAAGATACCCAGCCTATTTCTATTCCTCCTTACAGAATGGCTCAAGCAGAGATTAAGGAATTGAAAGAGCAGTTGAACGACCTTCTAGATAAGGGTTTCATCAAAACTAGTATTTCACCAGTATTTTTCGTAAAGAAGAAAGATGGTTCTCTCAGAATGTGTATTGACTATAGACAGTTGGACAAGGTCACAATCAAGAATAAGTATCCCATCCCCGGGATTCCTTACTTGTTTGACCAACCTCAAGGTGCTAGTCATTTCTCAACGATAGACCTTAGATCGGGTTATCATCATCTTAGAGTTAGAGATAGTGACATTCCAAAGACAGCATTCTAAACTCGGTATGGTCATTATGAATTTGTAGTTATGTCGTTTGGACTAACCGATGCTCCTACAGCTTTCATGAATTTGATAAAATAGAGTGTTCAAATAGTACTTAGACTTGTTCGTTATGTCTTCATTGACGATATCCTCATTTACTCGAGGAGTGAGGAAGAACATTCAAGTCATTTGAGAGTTATTCTGCAGACTCTCAAAGATCGCCAATTATTCTCTTAGTTTAGTAAATGTGGGTTTTGGTTGCAATCCGTTTCTTTCCTTTGTCACATTGTATCAAGCGAAGGGATCCGCATAGATTCACAAAAGATAAAAGCAGTGAAACAATGGCCCAAACCTACCTCCGTTATATATATCAGAAGTTTCTTAGGTCTAGTAGTTTATAAAAGAAGGTTCGTGGAAGGATATTCATCCATAGACTCACCATTTACTAGGTTGACTAAGAACATGGTCAAGTTCCAATGGTCAGACGATTGTGATAAAAGATTTGCAGAATTGAAAACTAGATTGACTACAGCTCCTGTCTTGAGTCTACCATAGGGTTCAGATGGTTATGTGATCTACAGGGATGCATCCAGAGTTGGCCTTGGTTGTGTGTTGATGCAACGAAATAAGGTTATATCTTATGCCTCTAGAAAGCTTAAGGTGAATGAGAACAACTATCCAACTCATGACCTTGAGCTTGCAGCAGTGGTGTTTTCACTCAAGATATGGAGACACTACTTGTATGGTTTTCATGTAGATGTGTTTGCCGATTATAAGAGCTTTCAGTATGTCTTCACCAAGAAAGAGTTGAATCTTCGCTAGAGGAGATGGCTTGAGTTCCTTAAGGATTATGATACGAGTGTGCATTTTCATCCTAGAAAGTCATATGTTGTGGTCGATGCTCTTAGTAGATTATCTATGGGTAGTGTAGCCCATGTTTAGGGAAAAAAAAGGAGCTAGTGAAGGATGTTCACAGGCTTGCTCGCTTTGGAGTTTGCCTTAGGAGCATATCAGACAGCGGTGTAACAGTTCAGAACGGGGCAGAATCGTCTTTGGTAGAGAAGGTTAAGGAAAAGCAAGAGAGTGATCCGATCTTTCTTGAACTAAAGGGTGAAACCAACAATCATAGAGTGGAGGTTTCTCCCAAGGGGGAGATGGTGTACTTAGGTACCAAAGTAGACTGTGTGTTCCTAATGTGGGAGAGTTGAGGCAGCATATTCTTGCAGAAGCTCATAACTCCAGGTATTTTATTCATCAAGGTGCCACTAAGATGTACCGCGATCTGCGGGAAGTCTATTGGTGGAATGGCATGAAGAGGGATATAGCAAACTTTGTGAGTAAGTGCCCCAATTGCCAGGAAGTCAAGGTAGAACATCAGAAACCAGGAGTTATGACTCAAGATATCAATATTCCTACTTTGAATAGGGATGTGATCAATATGGATTTCATCACAGAGTTACCTCCTACTCGCAGACAGCATGACTCAATTTGGGTGATAGTTGATAGGATGATTAAGTCTTCTCGCTTTTTGGCGGTCAAGAATACATATTCTACAGAGGACTATGACAAGTTTTACCTTACTAAAATTGTGAGGATTCATAGGGTTCCTTTGTCTATTATCTCAGATAGAGGTCCTCAGTTTACCTCTCATTTCTTGATGTCATATCAAAAAGGTCTTGGTACTCAAGTTAACCTTAGTACAACATTTCATCAACGGACGTATGGGAACATAGAGCGTACTATTCAGACCTTAGAGGATGTGTTGAGAGATTGTGTGATCGATTTCAAAGGTAGTTGGGATGATCACCTTCCTCTTATTGAGTTTGCCTACAATAATAGCTACCATTACAGTATTCAAATGGCCCCTTCTGAGTCTTTATATGGGCGTAGATGTAGATCTCCTTTTGGTTGGTTTCAAGTAGGTGAAGAAGCTTTGATAGGGTCAGACTAGTCCTTTATACTATGGACAAAGTTCAACTCATTAGAGATAGATTTAATACAGCCCAAAGTCGTTAGAAATCTTATGCAGTTGTAAGGAGAAAGGAACTAGAGTTCCATGTTGATAATTGGGTTTTTCTTAAAGTCTCACCTATGAAACGGGTGATGAGATTTGGAAAGAAACGGAAGCTCAGTCCTAGATATCTAGGCCCTTACAAGATCTTGAAAAGGATTGGCAATGTGGCATATAATTTATAGTTGCCAGCAAAATTAGCAGCATAGCATCCGGTCTTCCACATCTCTCTTGAAGAAGTGTGTGAGTGACCTAGCCTCTATACTGCCATTAGAGAGTGTGGCGGTGAAAGATAGTCATTCTTATGAGGATGTAACTTTTAAGATTCTTTACTGTCTGGTTAGAAGGTTGAGAAACAAAGAAGTAGCTTCATTCAAGGTTTTGTGGAGGAGTCAGTCCGTAGAGAGAGCTACTTGGGAAGCAGAAGCAGCCATGAAGACCAAACTACATTTACGTCTGAGGGCAATTAGTTTAGTGATCACGCCAGTATGCCATTATACCTTTGGCAGAACTAGTAGCCGAGTAGGTTGTAAGTCCCCTCTGAGGGCAATTAGTTTAGTGATCACGCCAGCATGCCTTTATACCTTTGGCAGGGTATATTGGGTCCTCTCGAAAGGGCTTATACATCAGACTCTACGTTTACCTCATTTGTTTTTATTATCAGTTAATAGTAGATCCCATAGTTCATCCAGACTCTTTGCATTTACCATTTATCAGTATATTTAGTATATAGTTTCCGCATTTTATAAATTGGTCATTGCATCTAGTTAGCTTAGATATCAGCACATCACGTTAAAATTATTATACTTGTTTTTGTGCTTGTTCAACTATGTTTTATTTCAGCTTTACTCTATCCTACATGCTCAGTACCTTTAAAGTACTGACGCATACGTGCGCTACATCTTCTCGTGATGTAGGTTCAGGTTTTCAGCATCTATATCACGCATTGATTGATTTCACGATCTCCAGTTCAGCAGATTCAATGGTGAGTCCTCATTCTTCGAGGACAATAGTGATGAGTTTCATTTCCGTCTTTAGTCATTTAGTTTCAGTTTTTGCTAGATTTAGCTGGGGCTTGTCCCAGTATTTCTAGTCTAGTTTAGAGGCTATTTTCAGACATAGTCAAATTCAGCTTACTGGTGATTTAATATTTCTTTTGTATTAAACTCATTGTTTTCAAATATCTCAGTTATAGAATGTGGGTATTCCCCATCTTTTCATTTTAAGTATGATTTAGCTTCCGCAAATGTTTGTTATTTTTAGTATGATCATGATCATGCCAGCAGGGTTAGCTTGGGATCACTTGTGGTCCTATCTTCCATGTTCGAATCTCGGGGGTAGCTCGGGGCGTGACAGATCCCTTGACTTTGTAGGTTAAAGAACAATTTTCATGTATGTGCATGATTGATTAATGAATGTCGGAGATTTGTAGACCTGTGAGTGTGAACTTCTAAGAATGACTAATGTGAAACCTTTAATGTAGAAAGAATGCTATGATATCCTTGATGTTATAAGTCGTAATGGTATCCTTCGCATGTAAATGATAGACTTAGGGATAGATCGGCTCGACCGACGTGAAACTATCTATAATAAAGTCATTAAGCTATCCTTATTGACCATTGAGTGGCATCCTTAGTGTACCCATCTTATGTAGGTGTATATGATTTGGTAATGCCTAAAATATGGTACCTCTTCATATGTTTCTTATGGCATTGAACTCACTCTATGAGAACATGGCTAGGGCCTAGTGAATATTCTTAGGGAGTGACTATACTTATGTTAAGACTAGAGGACAAAGAAACAATTGGTTTCTTAACTATGTGACTACATGGATGTGTCCTAGTTCTACCCTTGACAAGTTGAACACCCTCCATCAAAGTAGAGTAGACTCTTGATTCCATGTGTAGCTAGTATAGTCTATGTGTACTAAAGATTATTTTCATCATGTGGGATGCATTCTAGAATTGTAAATTATCTACAATGTGTAGGTACTTGTATGGAACACTATCTATACATTGCACGTGTAGGCTTATAAGATACTAGCATGAGGTTCCTTATGTCTTCTCGAAGAACAATATGTGAAGTCCTCTAAATGTATAGTTATCTATCAAAAAGGATTTAATGAACGTATGTTTTCTTAATGAAGTATGTTCAATAAAAAGTTTCTTATCTAGGGTAGCTATGAGTATTGCTTAAGTACGCTTGAGGAGGTTGTATGGCCAGTCTCTTCATGTTTCACATAGGTGAGTCGTAGATTAGCCTTACGTAGCCAGTCAAATTGATGTAAAGTTTTATTTTATTGAATACGGAACAATGTGAAGTACGATTAAATGGAATAACTTTCTTGAGATAGTCTTGAGGATCATCTCGGTGTGTGTTAAGTGTTGTATAGCCGACCGCTTCATAACTTACTCAGGTTGGTCTTAAGATATCGTTTGCCAGGGGGTCTATATGAATATGGTTATGTGATTGATTTTACTTGAATATGTTGTATATGTGATTGGTTTCTTAAATTGTCTCTTAAAATATTTTATGAAGGTTTTTATCAAAAAGTAACGAAAGCATGTTTCTATACTAAATTTCCTTTTTTCATGGTTTTTGCATGATTTCCATTCTTAGTGCATTCAATGTGCTAACCCTTTCTTTAATCCCAGGGAATTTGAATCTTTATATTCAATGGATTACGGATAGGTTTCTAAGGGTTGAAGGTGCATTATTAGTGATTCATTATTGATTCTAGGAAAAAATCGACATGCTCCTAATTATGTCTTTAGTTATTGTTTTGAGTCTTGTATGTTTTTAGTACCATGTATTGTATATTCAAAGTATTAGATGGTTTAAATGGACATTGTAAAGAAATATGTTTTTAAAGAAATCCTTTTGCTTTCTTATTAATGAAAATGTTAGTCGTGTGTGAAGAGTTTTATAGTTTTACTCATATTAGAGTGTATATTATACTATGATTAATACGATAAGCTTTTGTGGGACTTTTTTTATCTCATATTCCGGTAGCTTCCAAGGGGTACCTTTGGGGCATTACATAAACACTCTCAAACCTGCTATATTAGTAAGCCAAACCCAAGAAATTCATTATATCAGTTGGATAGGTGGGTCTAGGCAAATTTTCGCATTTCTTCCATTTCCTTGAGTGTACACATTAATTTCGTCGTCAGAAATTATGTGGCCCAAGAATGACTCAGAGTCAATCAAAAACTCACATAACTAATCGTATTCTTATGTGAGGTCAATTTTCGAAAAAATAAAAAGCATCCTGAAGCTGATCAAAAAGATCATAAATCTTTTGAAGAGGATACTTGTTCTTAATGGTAACATTGTTAAACCGACGATAGTCTATACACATCCTTAGAGAACCATCCTTTTTCCTCAAAAATTAGATCGGAGCTCCCAAAGGTGAGAGACACACGGTCGAATAAATCTTTTATAGAATAAATCATTCCACTTCTCTTTTACCTTTTTCAACTCTCCTAGTGCCATTCTATATGTCCGTAATATATATCGGATGAGTATCATAAAGAAGATTTTTACTGAAGTCTATCTGTCTCTCAGGAAATACTATAGGAAGATCATCTGGAAAGACTTTTGGAAACTCTTTTACTACTAGAACTAAGTGGAAAGGAGGTACCTAAACACTTTATTCATTAACTCTGAGCAAGTGATAAAAAAACCCTTAAAAACAAATTTCCTTGCCTTAAAGCATGAAATTAAACTACCCTTACGCACTTCTGAACTGCTTTTTCACTCTAAGATTGACTCATCTGGAAACAAAAACTTTACTCGAGTTCTACAATAAATTAAGGAATAAAAGGCATGAAGTCAATACATACAAAGGATGACATCAAATCTACCATGTATAACTCAATTAAATCAGCCATGGTGTTCTTTTGATTGACGGAAATTACACAATCACTCTATAGTTTCTCAACTAGAATAGACTCTCCAACAGGTGTAGAAGCACAAAAGAGTTCACAATATTTCTCAAGAATAATAACAAACTTATTTTCAACATAAGAGGTTACAAAAGATAAAATTTCTCTTGGTTATAACAAATCATAAACATCAAAAGAAAAAATATTTAATCATCCCAGTGACAACATTTGGTGAGTTCGATTTCTCTTGACGACTAGTGATAGCATAAGGATGAATTAATCCTCTAGCGATACCGGAAGTAGCTCCTCTAGGTGCAACCCTGATTAGTGGAGCAAGTAATGATGATTGGGATCTATTTCCAAGATTTACACTAACCTTCCTTTTTATAGGTCACTCTTTTATGAAGTAACCTCTATTTCCCACAGTTGAAACATGTCTCGCCATGGACACTTACCTAGGAGGTTTCTACCACACCTAGCACACACAGGAGCCCAATTACCTCTTTGAGACACAATATCTTGAGACAATGTCGGTTTAAATCTTATTTGTTGGGAATTATGAAAATTATACTCATCTTTGATCAAGGGTGTAGGTGCACCAAAAGATGATAGAGTAGACCCCTTTTGCCTTTTCCTATAAGGGGAAACGATTGACACTACCTTTTTGCCGCCAAACTTATTCCCTATCTTTGCTTTCTTATTTATGAATTGGTCCTTATCCCTAAACTTTTCTTTCTCAAGCTGCTGCACATAGACCTTCAACCTTGATATGTCCATGCCCCCAATTAACATAGTTGTCGTACCTGCTTTGCTTTATAGATGGGACGATGTAGCAACAAATGAACTCATCCTAATCCTCATCAGCTATCTATGGATTATAATTGGACAATAGGATAAACTTCAACCCATATTCATGAACCCGTACATTATCCTTATTAATTGTGAGGAAATCACTTTTATTGGCCTCTTTCAATTCTAGGGGAAATAAATGCCCCAAGAAAGCATCCAAGAATCGGCCCAACTCGTAGGTGGTTCATCCTCAACTCTATCCCCTTTCTAGTGGTCAAACAAAGTCCTAGCTACACTATTAAATTGATATACATCGATTTCAACTCGCTTATTGTCAACAACAAGCTTAACATCAAATACAATTTTCATATTTTCCATTAGGTTCTTTGTAGCCTCATTAGTTCCTGAACCAATGAAGTTTGGAGGATTCATCCTCAAGAACACTTTGATCCTCGACGTATAAGTAACTTCCTATTTTGCTCCTCTCTATTTCCCAACCTTAATAGTCACTTGTTGGCTCTGCATCTGCATAGTCTTATAGAACTCAGCATTGGAAACTTCTCCTTGGGGTTGCACCTAAGGTGCATTGAATATCCCTTACTCCACAACCTTAAGTCTAGGAGGACGACCTCTGAAATCTCTTCATGGAGGCGTGATTATATAAAAGTATGTGAAAGATGAATTAAAATGAAACTTTTTGAATATTTATCTCTAACTCACAAAATGAGTATGAAGGAAATGAGAATATTCCCTATATTTCGCAGCCTTCTAATTATTGATGTGGTTCGCTTCATACCGATAACTACGAATCTAAGGAGAAGACTTCATATACTCCCTAGGACTCGTTAACTCTGTGCTTTGATACCATGTTTGTTATGCCCCGAGCCTGTACCCTGGGCGTGGACGACACTTGAAAACCTTTTTTAACCTCAAACGAACTATTTTCATGTGTTTCTTACTCATTGAAAGATTTAAACACAAGCTATATAACTCAAGAAATTAATTAATAAATAATATATCAAACAAAATGGCAAAACAAGTCTTAAACGAATAAAACTAAAATAAATAAGACTAAATAAGTATAATTATCTATCTATAAAGCCTCTAAGACAAATAGGGATGTTGGGACAAGACCCTCGATCATCATAACAAGTAAAACCTAGAAAGAAAATGTGAAACACATAGAGTCCTCCGGAATACAAAGAGGCTCACCAAATTGCTATGAGTGTTAAACCTGATAAACAAGGTGCTTGTGCTAATGTTGGTTACGTGTTTTTGTATCATAAGATGATATAGGATAACTGCATCAGTACATTTTGTATACGATCAATCAAGTTGGAATGTGAAACATAAGATAGGCTTGAAAGGATTATTAAAGAAACAATTACATTGTCTATTCATAACCTATGAATAACTTAAATCATAAAAAAGGAAAGAAAAATATACGATATATGAAAAGCTTTGTAAAAAAGTAAAAATAACATAATTCATTAAAGGAAATTGAATAACAAATTAAACTTAACTCATTAATATAGTAATATAGTTTTTTGTGGAAAATTATCTAACAGATAACCAACACTATGAGTCTAAGAAATGATAAAATGTCTAGCCCACGCTGCTAGAACTCTTCTATACGTTTCCTTCATAAAGGAAACTTAACTTTGCGGATCTAGTAGTCTATTCTAGAATCTTAAGGAGTCATCTATAAAGTATGATCCTTTACTACCCATGATAGCTACATTGTTTATGGAGACTTGAGTTAATATGAAATTGCATCCCCATATCGGTGCTCAATACTACTCACAAAATATTCATAGCTCATAGGTTTTTTAAAAAAAAAAAGAACTTTCTTTGGTTTGAGAAAACTACTCAAAAAATAACTTAAAATCTCTTTTCAATTCGATGTTCCCTTCGTTTGCTCAAATGTGAAAACATTAATAACCTCTTTGGGAATACTTAGTTTCTTATAGATTGTTGAGAAATAAAATCAACTCTTTGATCTTTGTTTAACATGAAACTTAGGTCTTAAAAGAGATTTAAAGCTTGTTAACGAATTCTCGAAAACGTTATAAAATTCGCTTTGACTTGCTTCTAAACTTCTACGCTTGACTCTTAAATTCTGTTGACTTTGATCCTAACTATCCTTGAATTGGATTATTCATTAAGGGTTCATGATCTCATGTTTATTTATTTTTTAATTATGTTTATATGTACCTTATAGTCTTTAAATAAACTTGACAACATAGGCACATTCATAAGGAACAAGTACTAGAATGTAGGGAGCGAATTGGGAGAACTTTCCTCCTTAAAGATCTAAGCAGCGCAGGCGCCAGCCCTCAAAGTTTAAAGGTCTTTCTAGGGTGTCCAGGATGGTGCGAAGCAGCAGAGCCCAAAATTCAGAGCCCCTTTTTTGGTTTGCTGGCTTGCGCTCCCCCTACGCTAACCCTAGGTGTTTGACAACATTTGTTGATCGTTTTTCATCTCTAAACCTTTTAAATTTAAATGATTTTTTCTACAAAAACATGGAATAATTTATACCATCAATAAACATCATATTATACTGAATAAATCTCAAGAAAATTCCAACAACACAACCCACAAGAATTTAAACGCATTTCATCTAGAACTCACGGATTAACTTTCAATGCTAATCACTATTGGCGCTTGGGTGAACTAACCTAAGTCTATGTGCTCAAAACATACCATATAAGGATCACACTATACAAAATCCACAAACTAAACGTGATAATGTAAATGAATGTATAACGTTCTTCTCCTTTCTTCTCCGTTCCCCTCCTCTTGTGTCTTTTTTCAAAAACTCTAACTTTGTTTCTAACATCGTAAAAAGACTAAGATCAGTTTAGACCTTCAAGTAACTTCCAATGATCAATTAAAATAAAAGGCGGAAAAATCTAAACTGACCTTTCAAAATAAGGATTAGACTTTCCTTATTCCAATATCCCAACTTCCAAAAGTATTGTAAACTTTTGGGGCATTCAATCCTTCAATGTAGAGCACTGGTGAGGAAAAATGAGTTGAAGAACAAGGAAAATCCTATTAAGGAGAATGGCATTTTTTCTACAGATAATGGGACCATAATGGATAAAGGGACTAATGTTTCTGATTTTCATGATACTTTAGCCAATAACATTGATAACACTATTGCTTCTACTTCAAAACATTAAGTACCAAAAGTTGACATAATTTATGCTGCCAAAGTGATAAGTTCAATGATTAATCCTTCCAAGGTTAATATGACAAAGGCTGGTGATATCCTACTACTCTTAAAGAAGCCAGATGATAAGTAAAGAGTTTGAGAATTCATAGCCTAAAGAATAAAAGACAAACCACCACAAACCCGAGCAAAGAAAACCTGAACAACTATTTTTTTACAAAAGTTAATGCCTTTATTGGCTCACCTGACCTCCCACTCATAACTCGCCATTGCCGAGCCATTGCTTGCCATTGGGAGGTCAACTCACCTTTCCACTAATAGGCGCAAAGTCTTCTCTTCGCCTCACTATTCATCAAAGTTGATATCATTTGATAACACTAATTGATAGTTCTACTGAGTACAAGTAAACAAACAATTAACAAGGCGATCACCTTTGAGCTAATTTATTAAGAATGCCTTAATTATATTAGACATTATGGGTTCGCCTCCACTACGTGTGAGAATTTAAGCTAATAAGAAGACTCCCTCATTCAACAAGCCATGGATTCATTGTAGAATTAAATGAACCACTACATAGACACACAATAAAACAAAACAAGTAAGATCATAAACCCAAAAGTTTAGGTGCAATATATTAGATTCCTTTTTGGTCTTATTGCACACAAACAATCCTTTTCCTCAACTGTTAAATTGAAGCTATGTCTCTCTGGATTATTTTTACTCGCAAGGGGATAAAGACTAGATTGCAATCATTCAATAATTTAAACTCAACTTTTGGGTTTATGATGTTTCTTTCGGAATCTAAGAGAAATCACATTCGGAGAAAAAATATATATGTTCTTCATTCCTAATTAATAATTGTAAGTATGATTATTTCCACAAGGTTAGATGTATGCTTATTTGTAATATTTGTTTGTTACATTTTTACTGACCTACTTTCCCCCATATTTACGCACATCCAGCAAGCCGAAGCGCTCACCCAATGTTGAGCCTTGTTTGAGGGCTTAAGTATGCCTCAATATTGTACCAGAAAAAACAGAAAAAACTAAAGAGATAAGTCATGACCAATGCACCCAAGGCCATAAACTAGGAACAATAAAATGATAGACTTAAGATCCTAAAAAGGATAAAAATATTTAGGTGATTTCTTCCTGTATGCTAGACCTTGATAGGAAGGTGAGGGATGGCATTTCAAATAATCATTATTTTTTTTCCTGTTTTAGTCTTTTGGGTTGTTTTAATGTGTTTTGAAGGAATAAGAATTATTATGTTTCTAGTAGCCTATTTTGCTAGATTTTTCTTGGAGGATAAAATCACAAAAACAAAAAGATTCTCCAATATAATTTGGAGGTGTTTGGAAAAAAAGATGTTCTTGGAACACACACAACACAAAAAAAAATATTGTTTCTCCAAAAGTACTCTTACTAAATGATTTGATTAAAATTTCATAAATTATATGCGTCCTTAACCACGAGATATTGTTTTGATAAACCATTGTCTTAAAGAAAGTTTTAGCCGTAGAATTGTTTCAGAAAAATGTTAACATTGCATTATTTAACTCATCTAACAACAACGTATCTAAACCTTACCCATATCTTCTGCAGATAGAAATCTTGTTTCCATACACACTTTTAAATTATGAAAGGATATCACAGCAGTTAAACTCATCAAATAGAAACACAACCCCTGATTCTTCAAATAAAAATCTATTAGAAATCTGAACGACTAGTTGAACCCACAAATATAGTACAAAGGAAAACTTTTACAGGAAGAAAATTGATTTACCCGATTCATGTAGATCTAGGTCATCGGAGGTTGTTGTGAATCGTTTGCGGACAAACGTAAGCCCTAGGTATTACTTCTAACTTCTACCTCTAGATATATACAGAGGGAAAATATATATGTTAAGTGAGAATTTTGGGATATAACATTTGTTTATACTTTTTAATATATTTCGTAGATCATATACATTCTTTGGAATGAAATTTAGAGGTTATAGAAACTGAATGTCCTCATCCATATCAGTTATGTTTTTTGAATTTCTTAGTTATTATTTATTAGCTTAGAGTTATCAAAGGAGTTAAAACTCAAATAAAAAATTAAGAATATAAAAATTTTTGCTTAACATTGCTCATTTTCTTTCTAGTTCAAGATAAAGAATACACTTTTGCACAAATGTAACAAGAGCACCACAAGGAAGTATAATTCTTTTCATTGTACTCTTATGTTAGAATTGTTATATTCCATTTGTTAACTAGGAGGAATTATATTTTTATTCTCTCGATTGGTGATCTTATCACCTTTTGTACCTAAGGGTATTCATTATCTTGAACTAATAATAAATTGGAGCAATATGTATTGCAACCATTTTGATACTCTGATTTTTGTATCTAAAGTTTAGATCTTTTGGTAATGTTAAACTTACAAATAATAACTAAATAATGCAGAATGAAACTGATATGGATGAAAATTACAAGTTTCTACAACCTTTAGATCTCATTACAAAAAATGAGTATGAACTTCAAAATATAATAAAGAGAAAACAAAAACATTGAAATGATGAACCTAGGCTGATGGGTTAGGCAAATTATGACAACGAGAGGGACCACATATGAGAACCATCAAGATAAAAGGATAAACAACATAGGGTAAACAAATGTGAACGGGATAAAGAAAGGAGTGCAAACAACAACTTAAGTTATGTCTTGATTAAGGCATAATTGTAGTCTCCCACACCCCATTTATGGGATAACATCTGGTATGTTGTTATTGTAGTAGCTAATATATCTTTTTTTTTTTTAATCATATTCTGTGATGATAAAAAAATTTATTTCTTATTAAAATTAGGACATTCGTTAATGATAAACAATTAAGACAAGCCAATTCTCTATACTCATTCTTTTTAATCATTTAAATATATTTCATTCACAATTGTTGCTTTCTTGATAAACGTAATCAATGAAATTTTAAGAAATTTTGGAAAGCTTGGAATAATAGGAATTCGTACATTTCTCGTAGCCTATATAGATAGACTCTCCTTCTAGGCTAAACGTCCAAAAAATTACTCCTTTTAACATTCAGGTGTTTGTCACGAAGTCCTTCTGAGAAGATACAAGCCAAAACACATATTGTTTTTATCCAAAAGTAAAATTTTATAAATAATTTTATTTGAATTTCATAAGTTATTTTTTTCCTTAAACACGAGAGACTCTTTTTATAAACCCTTGTCTTAGAGAAAGCCTAAGCACTAGAATTGTTTCTGAAAAACGTTAACTTCGTCGATCTAAACAAAACAACATACCCAAACCTTACCTGTACTTTGTGCATATAGAAATTATTATTTCTCGAAACACTCTTGAATCAATTAAAGAATATCAAAGAAGTTAAACTCAACAATTCCAAACACAACATCTAATTCTCCACATAAAACTCCATTATATCTATGAGTAAAAATTTGAACTCTTAAGGATAGTTCAAACGAACATAGTAGGAAGAGGAAAATCGATTTACATGATTTATGTGGATTTATGTCATTGGAGATTGTTGTGTATTGAGAGCAACCAAAAGTTAACCCTAGGTATTACTTCTACATTTATTTTTATATATTGGAAAGATATGGCAAGTTAGAATTTCGAGAAACAAAACCTTTATTTATAAAACTTAGAATATTACAAAAGATTTCATTCTAAGAAGGCAATTTGAATAAGTATTATGTTGAATGACTAGACTATCCTCATGGCATTAGCGATATCAATTTGATCTCAATTTTAACTAAAATGTAGAAGACAGATTCAGAATTTATACAATAGATAGGAAATCACAAGACATTTAATTTTGTATTTGAAATTTATTTATTAAAATATTGTTAGTTAGATAGTATGGATCTTGGATGAAAGCCAGAATCCATGCTGATAAAACAAAATGTCTTTTACATGCAATGTTTAAAATTAATATTTTATATTTTAGATATGTTATTCGTTTACGAGACCTCGATAACAATATATTAGAAGTTACATCTTTCAAGACCTAAGGTTTAGAATTTTATTAGTATGTGCATTTTTTTAAATTTCATTTTTATTTGTTGGTGTTTTATGACTTAAAGTTACAATACTTTATTCTTAATTGTTTAGAAAATACATTTTACTAAGACATAAATCCTAATTCATTTAGTACGAATATTTTTTCCAAACATAATTTTTTGGTGTTTTAAGACTTGAAGTTACAATACATAAGCCCTAATTTGTTAGAAGTTATATTATTTTAAGACTTGAACTCTAAATTTATTAGTACATATATTTTCAAGTTCATTATATTGAATTTGTAGGTCTTGCATCTACAAAAGATCTAACCAACAATTTTTTCGAAGTTACATTTTTTAAAGACTTGGACTCTATTTTTATTATTACATGCTATTTTTTCAATTTAATTTTTATTCTTTTGTGGTTTTTTGGGTCTTGAATTCGTTACAATCATTAAATAGTAATTTATAAAAAGTTATAATGTTCCAAATCTAATTACTAATTCTAGTAGTACGTATATTTTTCATGACCTAATCCCGAATTTTATTAGTACATATATTTTTTAATATCAAATTGCTGAAGAGTTTAACATTGGATTAAATAGGGATATATGGTTTCCTTATATGATTTTCGACTATCTACTTCGTATGACCTAACTTTCAAGTTTGAGTTAGGCTCAAAATCTATTTAGTACCGTAATGTTAGTATTGGACAATTTTAGGAATAATGTGTAATTTTGTGATCATGAGAAGAAATATATGCTCTATGTATTATTAGGATTTATGCGCAATGTGTTAAATCTTATCCATTTTAAGTTCTATATATTGACGATATGTGTAAGGTTGAAATATATATACAATCGGATTACTTGTAAGGTAATTACAAGTGATCTTTGTAATAAAATTTTGAATTTTGTCAAAATATGATTATTGTATTGTCATCAGTAGGTATGACTTAATTAAATACTTATCGTGGACAGCAAATAAAAAATAAAATTAAAAGATTTGATATCTAACTGGTATATGAGATCATATTTTAATCTAAATGTATTGATTATTTTCATCTATTAAGTGTAACATATTTCATCATAGTATAATAATTGATTACAGTAGTAATTAGGGGTATTCATGGTTCAATTTAGATTGTTTATTGGTGAAAATCAATCTAATTTAGTTGGTTGTAAATTTCTAAAATGAAACTTATCAAACAAGAAAATTGTTTATTTGGTTATTGTCGATCTAGTTCGGGAATTTAGGTTCTTTCACTTTGAAAGTAATAATTTGTTTAGGACATAGGTTTTTCGATAAACTCAAAACTTATACATGAACAATAAAGAAAAAATTTATTGTCGATTCAATCAAACAATTAAGCTACACTAGTTGTTATTACACGAACAAAGTGATTCAATTAATAGACAATATCATTATCTTATGTGAGGTAGGGTGGATAAAAACTAAAGTAGTTAATTTAGATGGACTTGGACTTAGTTGTAATAGTTGGACTAACATATATGTATTGGGCATAACGAAAGAAGTAAATTTAAAAAGAGAAAATTACGTGAATAAGTCAACATATACTAGTTAAATAGTTAACATCTTCTCAATATGTGTTTAAAGAATCTTATTGATTCAAACAACTATGCACAACCATCAAATAACGATAATTTGAATAACCCCTGAAGAATAGAAGAACAAAAATTAATTGACAAAACTATATTATATAACACATACTAGAGTCTTGAAAAAAAGAAAGAAGATCAAGACCGCTTAATGTATAGTGTCCCCTTAAGGAAATTATTTCTCCTAATATTCGAGGTTTAATTTGGAATATGTCCTCCCATAATAGACTAATCTTAATAACCAGTGTATCGATATACAAAACGCTGGAGTCAACGAGCCACTCAATAATAGTAAATTACACTTAGAATATAAGATTTAGTACTAGTAGAAGATGCCCACAATTTGAATCTATTTAAAACTTAGAGGAAACCCCTAAAATTATAGAAAGCAAAGAGTAGTGTTAAAAGGTTCTTATTGTTCCTTTCATGAAAGGTCACAAACCTTTGAAAACTCACAATCATTTATAAAGATCACAACCATTCATAAAAGTTACAACTTTTCATGAAAGACACAACTTTTTATAATATTCGTCACTTTTCATAAAAATCGCAACTCTTTATAAAAGTCGTTAATTTTCGTAAAAGTTACAACTTTTAATATAAGTCGGAACTCTTAATATTCAATTCACACCTTTTAAAAGCCAACAATCTCTCGCATGAATGGGGACTAACTGCAAGAGAAAGAAACACACAAGTATATGTACTTTCCAAGCAAGAACTAATGACATCTCAATAAGTAGGTTTTCTTTGTATTTTCCGTAGGGAACATCTGTCGGATATACTAGGTCAATTATTATATACGGTATCTTTTAACCGTCGAGCTTTGGTATATACCTAGATAACTATAAGTAACACAATTAACCCTTTACCATTTATGGTTCATACAGAATGTTTTAGCAATGAACACCCCCTTGTTTCATGAGTGTATAGCGAATAGACTTTTGACCATAATTTTCTTTGAAGCGTTTTACACTTCACACACATAGGTGATCTCTAACCGTGTTATCTTGTAAATACACTATTTCCTCAAACTATGAAACTTAGCAAATCATTAAGATTTTTGAACTTATTAACAAGACTTAATGTTGTATTGTTTTCATGAACATTGTCTTCATCATAAGAATTGATTTAGTTTGTTGAGGATGTCGAAACGTCATTCATTACTTCTCTTTTTCCCTTAAATATAGGTCTTGGGATCTCAAGTCTGGTAGATAGATTTATTGTCATAATGACTTGTCCAAACCATTAAACCAATTTCTTTAGATGATCTTTCAATTTTCACTTTATTTAAAACTTTTTGCAAGTGGGCCTGACACATAATCCATTGACTTTAAATAGTCAATTTTGATAATACCATTAGAGAGTAAATTTCTAACGGTATCATATCTATGTTCTATATGACGAGTATTTATCTTATACAACATGTTCCATGACCTACCTATTGAATATTCAGTATCAAAGTGTATGCATACTAATGCCAATTGTTTGGTCGTAAAAATAATATCTATCAAGCAATTCTAGAGTTTTTCAACTTATTCACTAACCTTATCTTGAACACATAGCTCAAAGATCATTGTAGAGCTAGTAATATATGTCTCCTTTGAAATATTTCCAAGAGACTGCTCCCCTACAAAGTGTAAATACATATCAACTAGTGGATTTTACTTCATTTGTCCAGTGATTCAAATTGCATTACTATATCGTTTCAATATTGCTAGATATTGTTATAATGTAAGACATAGTTTTAAGTATTTCTTTAATACACAAAAACTCTTTCTATTACCATCTAATGAGTTCGATTGGGATCACTTGTGAATTGACTAAGTTCATTAATAGAGAATTCTATATCTGATCACGCACACTTTGTGATATACATTATATAACAAAATACTCTACTATATTCAAGTTGTGAATCACTTTCATCTTCACTATTTTTGAATTCAAAGCTCACATTTATTGTATACTTGAAAATATTGGAATCAATATATTTGAACTAGTCAATTACCTTATCAATGTAATTAGACCATGAAAAATGCTAAACATTATGGAGTTCTAAGGATTCTTATACCTAAGATCGCATCAACAACTCCAATATTTTTTATTTGAAACTTGCTTTATCGCACACATTTAGTAGCATTTGTGTAATTAGTGTCTCTATTGATGATCAAAATATCACCAATATAGAAACAAACAATGATTTATGATTTTAATGTGAACACATTAATTACATCCACCATTCTTCAATCCATTTGCAAACATGTTTTGTTAAACATTCTTATGTTATTGTTTTGGTGTTTCTTTTGGTCCATAATCTGACTTAACAAGTTCGCACACGTTCTTTTATTTACCAGAAACTACAAAACCCTCATATGCAAATCTTGCACTCGAATGGGCAATTTATTGGTCTCTCGCAAGGGGATCCCACAGTTCACATTAAGAAAAACCAGGAGATCAGTGATACCTATAATCTTACTAGGGTAAACAACGATTATGTAAGGATCACTCTATTCCCTTCCTATCTTCTTGTGGATGCAGATTGATGTTGATCTAAGAGCCTACAAATTCAATCACCACCCCGGAAAATCTATCAAATAAGTTCCTCATTTGATTCATTCCATCTAGAAAAACGTCTAAGTTGAGGAGTGACATTTTAAGCTTGAGAACTTGTAACATGCTTGGCAAAAGTTCAAATCGATGATTATGAGTTGCCCTCATAATCATAAATCTAACGATGTATTTATCCATACCTTCATCCAATGTTTGGAGCCCGACACTAAGATTTTGCTTGATTCAGCTGCAGGAGGAAAGACCTTAGAGAAGACTTATGTTGAACTATACACCTTGCTGGACCTGATCTCTTAGGGTAATACAGAGTGGAAGACCTATATTGAACTATACATCTTGCTGGACCTTATCTCTTAGGGTAATCCAGAGTGGAGCGGAGGCGGATTACAACATGTGGTTCAAAAAACTACAAGTATATTACAAATAGATGTGATTTTTGTTTTAATTGCACAGATCTCTGCAATGTAGAATATGATGAGCAAATGTGTCAGTAGCATGATATTGGGACAAAAACCCTCCAAAGTTAATGCAGCTCAACAACAACTATCTTGGTTTGAGATCTTAGGAGTAAGTGATCATAATGTATAGATATACACTACTTATACAAACTTTTTAAATTGTGTAGGAAATGCCCACGTATAAGGAGGCCAACAAAACTATGGGAACTTATATAACCCAAGTTGGGGAAACCACCCAAACTTTTCTTTGGGTGGAAATTAGAATCAAACCCTAGGGCAAAATTAGTACTGCCTGAAGGTAATTGACAACTTTACGAACCGCAAATTTAGAGAGAACAACCCAAACAATAATCCTGAAAAATGAATGTGGAGGAGATGCTTAAACAGATAATATCATATCAACCCTAGTTAGCTGCTGATATAAGAAAAATAATTTAGCTACTTAGAACCTAGAGAAGAAATATGCAAATTTCATTAGTTCCTAGAATTCATACCCACAAGGAGGTCTGCCTGGATATATAGACCCAAATCCTAAACTGTTAAACGTGGTAAGTAAACGATGTGACTTGTAATTGGAGGAGTGATTTGGGAGGCAAATAAACTGAACCTAAACAGGTTGCCCCAAAAAGGAATGAAGTATTTGCACATGAAAAAAAAATGCAACCAATAGTGAGACCACATCCTCCATTCCCTCAATAGTTCAAGAAACAAAAGGAGGATGAATGTTTTGGTAAGTCTATATTTCTTTTGAAAGAAGTTCACATTAACTTTCTATTGGTGGATTGTTTGCAGGGCATACTCATATAGGCAAATATGTGAAGAAGAATGTGTCTAATAAAAGAAGGGTGACCGACTATGAGACTGTTGCACTCAGTGAAGAATGCAACTTTAGAATCCAGTATAGGCTGCCCATTAAAATGAATGATCTGGGTAGCTTTCAAGTAAATATTACTATAGGTCAGGGAATCAATGCACGAGGGCTGTCTGATCTGGGACTGAGCATTAATTTGATGTCGAATTCTTTGTATAATAGGTGGGGTTGGGTAGTCCTAAATAAACTAGCATAATTTTACAGTTGGCGGATAGATTTGTAACTAGACCTTAGGGTGTTGGGAAGATGTGTTAGTAAATGTGGGATCTGTAATTTTTGCAGTATACTTTGTAGAGTTTATTTTTGCGCCTAATCCGTAGGTCCCTTTCATCTTAGGGATACCTTTCTTAGATACTGGTAGGGTGATTATAGATGTGGCAGGTGGGCAGCTTACTATGAGGGCTTATTATGAATTTGAGGTTTTTGACAAGCACAAACCCCTAAAAATGCAGTTGTATGTGAGGAGTTGACTTCCATTGTAGTGTTAAACATTGTGGTGAAGCCAAGAATATTATAGAAAAGGATCTTCTAGAGATTATTAGTGGGCGATAAATTGTATGGAGATGATGAGGATAACGAAATTGTGTGATTCCTAGATGTGTTACTGATAGTTTCTGGTGGAGAACGTTGGGAGCTTTTGAATAGGGTACTGGGTACTCCACCCACACCCTACATTGAATAAGCACTTATTCTTGAGTTAAATGCATTGCCAGCACACCTCATGTATTCATTTTAGGGTTAAGATAAAACATTACCAGTTTTTTTGTCTGCAACTTTATTTGACTAACAGATAGAGGTTGCATTACTTATTCAGAAAAGAAAGAAAAGACCTCAATGATACAAATAAGTGAAATCCACGACATTACTCTGTGTATTAACAAAATATACATGGAAGAATGGTACAAGGCAAGTGACCAATATATGCAGAGACAAAATCCATTGATGAAGGATGTTGCAAGGAAATAAGTAATCATGTGACTGGATGTACGGATTGTGTACCTAATATTTGACAACAAGTGTGTAAGTCCACTGTAGTGTGTACCTGAGAAGGCGGAAGAAAGTGGTGAAGAATGAAAATAGGAAGTTAATCTGCATATGAATATATATTAGACAGAGGATATGTATGGACTATAGGAAACTCAACGAAGCCCTAGGAAGGGCCCAGCTATTTGATGCATTTCATTGATCAAATTCTATATAAGTGTACTATACATGAGTATTATTGTTTCCTTGATGATTATTTATGGTATAATAAGAGATCCATTGATCCCGAGGAACAGGAGAATACCACTTTCACTTGTCCTTATCGCACATATGCGTTTAAATGCAATCTGTTTGGCTTGGATAATGCCCCAATTATATTTCAGAGATGTATGATGTCAATCTTTCATAATATATAGTGAAAAACTTTGTTGAATTGTTCATGGACGACATCTCGATATATGGTGAGTCATTTGATCTTTTCCTAATAAACCTTAACATTGTTCTTGCTAGGTGTGAGCACACTAATCTTTTGCTTAACTGGGAGAAGTGCCACTTTTTGGTTAGATAAGGCATTGTGTTAGGGCAAAAATTCTCTAAATATGGGCTTGAGGTAGACAAAGCGAAGGTGGAAGTGATTGAGAAGTTCCCACCTCCAAGATATGTGAAGGAAGTACATAGCTTCCTTGGCAATGCTTGATATTATAGGAGGTTCATGAAGGACATCTCTAAAACTACAAGATCTTTGTGCAGCTTATTAGAGAAAAAGATGAAACTTGTGTTTGATAAGAAATGCTTGCATGCTTTTGATTTGTAGAAGAAGTTGATTGAAGCTCTGATTCTTACTGCTCAAAACTAGGAACTTCCCTTCGAGCTGATGTGTTATGTTGGTGATATTGCAGTAGGGACATTTCTTAGAGAGAGAAAAGACAAGGTGTTCCACTCCATTTACTATCTGTAAAAACACTTGATGCAACAAATCAAACTATAGACTGAGTGAAAAAAAGATGTTGGCCTTGGTGTATGCGTTTGACAAATTTAGATCATATTTGGTGTGAACAAAAGTGAAATTGTAAATTTATCATGTGGTGATTTGATACTTATTCAACAAGAAGAATGCCAAAGCTAGGCTGATTAGGTGGATCCTATTACTCCAAGTGTTTGATCTGGAAATCTGAGATTGGAAGGGAATAGAGAACCAAATAATTTATCATATGTCCCGACTGAAAGACTTATCGCACATGAAAAATGAGGGACATATTTGTTAAGAGTTTGTTCATGATCAGTTGGTTTCTCTTGATATTAATCAGGTACCGTGGTATGCAAATATTGTGAACTTTTTTGTGACTGGTTTAATATTACTTGGGGCATGAACACACCAAAATCAGAAGTTGAACTATGGTGCACGCTTCATTATATGGGATGGGCCCTATTTTTTAAAGAAGTGGTAAGATAATATTAAAAGAAGGTGTAAAGATGAGCAGGAGGCGTCACAAGGTTTTAGAGTTACCATGCGTCACCATATAGTGGACATAATGGAGTCGACATAACTGAATGATGCACACTTATTTATATGGGATGAGCCCTATTTGTTCAATAAGGGGTCAGATAATATGAAAAGAAGGTCTAAAGATGAGCAGGAGGAATCACAAGGTTTGAGAGTTACCACGCGTCACCATATGGTGGACATAATGGAGTCGACATAACTGCACATTAGGTATTGCAATCTAGTTTCTTTTGGCCTATTTTATTTAATGATTCTACTTTGTTTGTTAAATGTTGTGATCAGTGCCAGAGAATTTTCACCATTTAAAGGAGGCTTGACTTCCCGTTTAACATCAAATTAGAGGTGAGTTCTTCGACATTTGGGGGATAGACTTTGAGGGACGTTTCCCATCGTCCCAAGGTAATCAATACATACTACTTGTTGTGGACTATGTCTCCAAGTAGGTAGAGGTTGTTGCATTACCAACAAATGATGCAAAAGTTGTAATTAAATGCATCTGAAACATCATCTTCACAAGCTTTGGGAAACCAAGTGTAACACCCCGTAACCAAAGCAGACCAAAAACAACCTTTTGACAAAAAATTTGCAGGTGCAACCAACGGGGCCATCAACAGACCTTAAACCTTCGAGTAAAGAGTTATTCCCATTTTAGTAAAGGCCTGTCAAACATTTCCAACCTACGGACTAAACAACGGATCGTCAGTTCTGGTCGTCTTTTTGTCCGACAACAACTAACTCAGGGGTCTGTTGGTCTTTTCCCAGTTTGTTTAAACACTAAGATATGTCATTGTGACCCTAAATCATTATATTTTATTTTCTTTAAGCCTAGAAACATAACTAAAACTTACCTAAGTCAAATAATTAAATCAAACATAGAAAATTAAAAGAAATAAAGGAGATAATTGTCAAGAACCCTTGTTCAAGAACACAACAATATTCCCATTGTTCCAGCCTCAAATCTGAATATTTTTTGGTGGATTTCATCACCAGGTATATGGTATTTCACATGTGGGTTCCTTTCACCAATTGAGTCCCTGTTTTCCGTCAGTTCTTGATTTTCTTATTATATTAAACATAATTTTCCTAGAATTTCAGCAGGACTTCATGATTTAGTTAAAATATATGTAGAAAATTAAATTTCTATGTTATTATTCATTTTATTATCTTTATTATGCTCATGATCATGCCATCAGGGTTAGCTTGGGATTACTTGTGGTGCTAGGTTCCTTGTCCGCGTCTCGGGGATAGCTCGGGGCATGAAAAATAATGGTATCAAAGCACTAGGTTAAGGATTTCTAGGATCTGAAAAATCCTCACAAAGTAGAGTCCTTTTTCATAGGTGTGAAGTGCACCACATATGATGAGAGGGAGGCTATGAAGTGTTTTAGGAAATACTTCACTTTCTTGTTACTCATATTATGCTTTAGGTGTGATCTTATTTCATTCTAAGTTGACGTTCTACGTTTCAGATCATGCCTCCTCATAGAGCTAACGCTAAGAATGCGAATGTCAGAAATGCAAACGCATATCCTCTATTCCCAGTTCAAAAAGTCTCCAATTTTAGAGTTCAGGAATGCCATATAGATGTTGGCTCATAGTATGAACAACCAGAACAATCGGGTTCATGCTCATGTGAATTGAAATGGTGGATCACCAGCAGTAAGGGTCCATGACTTTGTTAGGATTAATCCTCCTGAGTTCTTAGGATCATAGAGTAATGAGGATCCTCAAAATTTCATGGATGAGATCAAGAAGAACTTTGAGCCAATGCAAGTCACTTGGAATGATTGAGTTTAGTTGGTATCATACCAATTGAAAGGTGTGGTTTATATCTTGAACACTCAGTAGAAGGATAATAGGGGTGAAACCTTTCACTTGGGATTGCTTTAGTGAGACTTTTATTGATAGGTTTTTACCAATAGAATTGAGAGAAGAAAAATCCTTAGAATTCATAAACTTAAAGGCAGGGTAACATGACAGTCCAAGAGTATGGACTTAAGTTTATCCAACTCTCCAGGTAAACTCCTCACATGGTTGCTGAATCCACATCTTAGATAAATAAGTTATTGTATGGAGTGTCTGATTTGGTGAAAACTTAGTGAAGAAATGCTATGTTACTTAGATATATGAACATCTCTAGGATTATGACTCATGACCAGCAGGTTGAGGGTGATAACCTTATGGAATAGGCTAAGGAGAGTAAGAACGATAAGACTGGGAACTATGACTATTCCCCGCAAACTTCGGGTGGTGGAAACCACTCGCAAAGTCACTAGAAGTTTTCGGTCCCTGTCCCTTCACTAGGTAGTGTTCCATCCTCCAAGAACACGTATGACTAGAAAAGTAGAGCACCAGGCTCTAAGTCTCATGGAAGTGTTTCAGCCACCAAGACTTACCCCCCTTGCACTATGTATGGTAAGAACCATTCGGATGTGTGTATAACAGGAGAAGAAATATGTTTTGGGTTTGGTCACTCTGGTCACAAGTTGAGGGATTGTCTTTCTAGATCGGGTCAAGGAGGTTGAAAAATAGTATAGCTGAGTCTACAACATTTTAAGCACCAAGAAGTCGCCTGACTCAGCAGGATTACTTATCAGGTATAGGTGGCGGTTAGCTATCAGAATAGATTATATGCTCTTCACGATCACCAGGATCAGGAAGGTTCTCCTTCAATGGTACGTTACATGTCTTTGACCTTGATGTTTATGAATTGTTAGATTAAGGGGCTACTCTTTCTTTTGTAATTTCTCACATAGAAGTGCAATTAAGTGTCACTCCATAAACTCTCTTAAAACCTTTCTCCATCTCTACTCCAGTCGCTGACCCAGTTATAGCTAGGAGGGTTTACATAAATTTCCCTATCGTAGTCTCTCAGAAAGTCAACTCAAAGATCTAGTAGAGCTAGAAATGGTAGACTTCGATGTCATTTTTTGCATGGATTTGTTACACTTATGTTATGCCTCAGTCAATTGTAGAACTAGGATTGTTAGTTTTGAGTTTCCAAATGAACCAATCTTAGATTTGAAAGGTAGTATCTTAGCTCCTATAGATCGATTTATTTCTTACCTTGAGGCTAGAAAGATGATCTCTAAGGGTTATCTCTGTCATCTAGTCTGGGTTAAGGATTCTAGCTTTGAAACCCCAACTCTTTAGTTAGTTCTAGTAGTTTTTGAGTTTCCAGATGTATTTCAAGAAGATCTTCCTCGAGTCTCTCCCGAAATGCAAATCAACTTTGGAATTGACCTCATTCCAGATACCTAATCTATTTCTTTTCCTCCTTACAGAATTGCTCCAGAAGAGCTTAAGGAATTGAAAAATTATTTCAAAGATCTTCTATATAAGGGCTTCATATGGCCTAGTATATCCTTATGGGATGCTCCAATGTTGTTCGTAAAGAAGAAAGATTGTTCTCTCAGAATGTGCATTGACTATAGAATGTTCAACAAGGTATAAATCAATAATAATTATCCCATCAAAGGATTAATTAATTGTTTGACCACTTTAGGGTTACCTCGTACTCGTAGACATCATTACTCCATTTGGGTGATAGTTGATAGGATGGCGAAGTCTTCTCGCTTATTAGCGATCAAGACTACATATTTGCTAGAAGACTATGTCAAGCTTTAAATTAATGAAATTTTGAGGTTTCATGGGGTTCCTTTGTCTATCATCTCATATAGAGGTCCTCAGTTTACCTCTCATTTTTTCAAGGAATTTCATAAGGGTCTAGGTACCCAATTTAACCTTAGCACAACACTTAATCCACAGACAGATGGACAGGCAGAGCGTACCATTAAATTACTAGAGGATATGTTGAGATCTTGTGTTATTGATTCTAGGGTAGTTGGTATGATAACCTTCGTCTTATTGAGTTTTCCTACAACAATAACTACCATTCAAGAATTCAGATTGACACATACGAAGCCTTTTATGGGCATAGATGTAGATCTCCTATTTGTTGGTTTGAAGTAGGCGAAGCAGTTATTTTAGGGCTAGATTCAATACATTATTCTATGGAGAAAGTGAAACTCATTAGCGATAGACTTAAGACAACCTAAAGTCGTCAGAGATCTTAAGAAGATGTAAGGAGAAGGGAACTAGAGTTCCAAGTTGATGATTGCATTTTTCTGAAAGTGTCACCTATGAAAGGAGTGATGAGATTTTGAAAGAAAGAGAAGTTGAATTTTGGTTATGTGCCCTTACAAGATATTGAAAAGGGTTGGAAATGTGGTATATGAGTTAGAGTTTCACTCATAATTAGCAGCAGCGCATCCGGTCTTCCACATCTAAATCTTGAAGAAATGTGTGGGTATCGAGGCTCTAAGTAGCATTAGAGAGTATGGCGGTGAAAGATAGTCTTTCTTATGAGGATGTACCTGTTGAGATTATTGATCGTCAGGTTAGAAGGCTGAGAAACAAATAAGTTTCTTTAGTCAAGATTTTGTAGAGTAGTCAGTCCGTACAGGGAGCTACATGGGAAGCAGAAGCAGCCATGAAAGCCAAGTATCCTCACCTCTTTCCTTCAGATTCCACTCCACCTTAAGGTAATAGTTCCTCTTTAGTTTTCAAGTCATACATGCGTAAATTCAGTCTTAGAATCATGTTCCCTCAATTTGTACTTGCATTTTCACATATTTGCATGTTCTCGGAACTCAATTCTGTCAGAAACTCTATTCTAAGTGTTTAATAGTATTATTTGCAGCTCTCTCCCTCTATTCCAGCTAGTTTAGTCTTCATTCAAGGACGAATGTTCACAAAGGGGAGAAAATGTAACACCCCATATCAAAAACACACCAAAAACTAGCTTTTGAAAAAAAAATTGCAGGTGCAACTAACGGGACTAAAGCGGGTCGTGGCCCACAACTGCCATAGACTTGCAACGTCCCCCTCCTGCACATCAATAAATGGGGTTAGAAACCTCCAAAAATCTCAGTTCAAGAAATTTTATGAAGTCATGATCGACAGACAGACCTATGATCTATAGTCCATCACCGTCGATCGACACCTCATTCACCCACTCTCTAACAAGAGCCACAGATGACCAGCACGATCCGTAGGTTGACCCACGGTCCATAGGTGAGAATAAGATGATACTTAAAGGGGAAATGAAGTACGGTCAACTTTAAATAGTTTTAACTCTTAAAAAAAATTAATTATGTGTTTAATGACATACCCACAGCTAGATAATTGAATTAGTTTACCATAGCCACAGACCTTGCTAAAGTTAGACCTCCGAGTAAAACGCTATTCCTATTTTATTAATGACTTATCGAACATATCCAATCTACGGACCAAACAAAGGACCATCATTCCTTGTCGTCGTTTGTTCTTACAGCAACTAACACAAGGGTCATTTTGTCTTTTCCCATTTCATTTAAACTCTAATATACATCATTTTAACCCTAAATCATTAGATTTTAGTTAGTTTAATACTATAAACATAACTAAAACTTATTTAAGTCAAATCATTAAATAAAAACATAAAAATTAGAAGAAAATAAGGAGAAAAGGGTCAAGAACCCTACTTGAGAAACACATCAATATTCCCTCAGTTCCAGCCTCGAAATATGAATATTTTTTTGTGGATTTCATCACCAGGCATTTGGGATTTCACTGGCGGATTCCTTTCACCCATTAAGTCTCTAGTTTTTAGTAAGCTCTTGATTCTCTTGTCATTATAAAACCTAGGGTTCCTAGAATTTTAGCTTATTCTGTTATTACTCAGATTATCTTTTTATTACTCAAATTAACGGATTAATTTCAAATCCCTAGCTTTGTATTTCTTTATATCTTGAATCAGACATGCTAGGTCAGATATTTGAGTTATGCAATTATACATGTTTCTGTTTTTAATGCATCATTATAAGATTAAATGTTGCATTCTGAGTTTGCATATTCAGTTTCTAGGTATCCATTGTTTACGGAAAATCAGTCATAATCTGTTAATTTACATAATTCATTGGGAGTAACATAAAATCAAGTTGGACTAGGGTTAAGCGTTCCCAATAGTATCCGAACTACTAGCCAGTAGGTTCTAAGTCCCCTATGTGGGCATCAGCCTAGTGATCATGCCAACATGCCTCTATACCTTTGGTTGTGTATATTGGGTCATCTCGGTGGGGCGTATATATCGGACTCCACATTTAGCTCATTTGGTTTTATTATCGGTTATTAGAAGCTGCTACAGTTAAGTAAAACACTCTACATGGACCATTTATCAGTATATCTAGTATTCAGTTTCAGCATGTTATAAATTGCTTATTGCATCCGGTTAGCTCAAGATTTAGTATATCATGTTCATATAATTATACTTGCTTTTGTGCTTGAACTACTGAGGCATACGTGTGTTACATATTCCCGTGATATAGGTTCAGGTTCTCAACATCCAGATCACGCTTAGATCAATCTGCGATCTCCAGTTTAGCAGATTTAGTGGTGAGTCCTCATTCTCCTAGGACAATAATCATGAATTTCTTCAGTATTTAAGTTTTTAGTTTCAAGTTCGCCTGAACCACGAGTAATGGACATGTTGTGGTCAACTGCGGGGGTATAAATACGCCGACACAGTTGCATATATGTTACACAGTGATCACACACGAATGTGCACTAATTAATTCAGACTGGTGCTGGTATTAAGTGTCACGTTGAGGGGGTATGTTGCACTCAGTGCACAACTGGACTCTTTGTCACTTGAAGCTGTAATGTCATAATTTCAGTATACTTTGGAAGTCTAGAAGTGGTGTGCGTGAACGGGATACCCCATAGCATGATGTTCGCTTGTCTTAACCGCGCAGTGTGATGAGGTGTGAAGTGCATGAGCGCAGGATACAGAACGTGGTCTACATCATATTCAGGGTGTATGCAGATACCACAAGCGCGGCGCGAGGGATCTAGATGACAGATAGCGACAGCGACTTATTGATTTCCGGGAGTAAATCCGAAGTGTGAGTTGCCAGTAAGAGGATAACAGGTACAGAAATGATCTCAATTAGAAGGCCAATGACCCGTCCGTTCGGAGGTGAGAGTACGAGTCGGTGAGTGGTAACGAACCGGGGAACATTCACCAGTTCGTCGGCAAATGGCAGCGCTCTCATGCTGACAATACGAGACCCAGGGGAAAACACTGACAGATGCGCCATTGATGACGTTGTACACGGTGGCTCGGGTGCAGCGATCATTTCAGACAATGTGTGAAGAGACAGTTGACACGGTAGGCAGGGATCAGTAGGGGCACGGTGCGATGCTAATAGGTCAGGGGGGAGGAGGTGTATGCACCGCGGGTAATAGGATGTTCGGAGGTGTTGATACGTGGCGCGTGGGGAACTCCTCGCAGTCGAATGGTAGATGAGCAATGTGGACTATAACAAGTGATAAATTGCGTTATCTAATGGGGTATCAGTAGATAGACGATCATCGGGGAGGCGCGGTCCACAGGTCGCCCGTGAGACTAAGGCAGAGGTGGAGGCGTGGGGGCATATCAAGCTCTGTACGGGAGAGACAGAAGCAGCGTAGTCGCGGCGAAGGCGTGGTCGACAAGATGGTGTGTGCGGGTGTGGACAAGCAGGAAGATCTTACGCGATCATGCAACTATGGTCTACATGTGAGGAAGTGACGGAGACTATCCTTGTCATCTGACACACATAGACATCTACCTCGATCGATTTTATAGCCCGTAACGGTTCGATATGACTAGTAACATGCCCGCATAACAACAGCAGACCTATGTGTGTCTAGCCAAACAGACCAGAAATCGGGGGGTTCGTGGGGTATGCTTAGTAAATGAGAACGTGACATTGGCACTGGGGTGTGTTTGTGGGAATGATTGGTACTCAGCAGGCTACAGCAGTGACAGTTTCTCTGTCAACCGCACTACGTGAATAGTACATTTGGACACTGCACTACAGAGGGCGGGAGAGGGAAGAGCTACACATCATGGTGTCACGAGGAACAGCTTTACCATCCGACCGAAATGATGTATGATGTTTGTGATATTGCAGGAGGGACTGTTTCTTGCGGGGCAAACACCAGCACAAGCACACACGATCAGAGTGTTCAGTCATACACTATGTTACTTCGTACTCTGTCAGTATTCCTCGAAATGGGTGGCTACGAACCCGTGTGTGGCTGTAGGGCGTAGCAAGCAAGAAGGGAGCAGACGCGCAGCCAGGACGAATTACAATACGGACACGAACAACTGAGCAGTAATCAACGTGCGTAATGTCACACCATATAGGTTTGTAGTGGTGAAACGCATAGGTTAAAGACCAGGACACCTGCGGTATCAGGCAATCATGATGATATGCGGGAGTTTCACGCAAACAACTGGACACACATGAGGATACTGGCAGCACGCGTGCAATCCGAAAGAATCTGCGACGTGGGGGGTTACTTCGCATCCGATGTACAACGCAGCACAAAGACACAAGCAACGGTGTTCAGGCCAGACCCGCGCTACAGGCTGGACACGAGGGGGGAGATTGCAGCCGAATTCCAACACACACTGTAAGAGGTTGTCAAGAACATCCCAAAGGTGTAAGGAAGCAAACGTCGCGACACGCACTAACACAAAGCTAACACACATATCAACAGTAATGCCTCGACCCACGATACAGTGGACAGGTGCGGTGGTAACTTATGACTAATATGAGACTCCATGAAAAACTTAGGCCAGTAGCGGTGATACTTGTTCACACTAAGCTATTATTCCTAGAGTAACAAGAATGGGGTGCCGTTCGCGATCGCGGATAGCATACACGTTATGGCGATATATGCCAGTCTAACTGTAGCTAGCCGAATATTACATGACCCCGCTGTGCCATGTTCAGTGCAGTCGATCATAAACGAGATAGAACCAAGAGGAACAAAAAACATGATCCATCACTGCAGCTGTGCGCGAAAGTAGGACACGAATCAAGGCCGCAGAGGGATGCGATACATGTGATGAAGTGGCATAGAGTGCAACGCTAGTACTAGATAAAACTTAGAGGAGCCTCCAGCACTAATTATTGGCTCATACGCACAGAGGACAACGGGGGGGGTTCCAGCCTCTAAGGCGCGTGATACAGCAAGGACGGGGTACAGAGTGACTGTAGGACTGTCCAGTGGAGAATGGAGCTGTAGTCTGGTGGGTACACCGATCGCTCAGTGTGAACGTTGACCCAACAGGGGACACATCAACATCAGTTCTGAAATGGTTATGTGTGAAATCATGAGGGCCGTAGTCTAAGACGTGGTCACATCGTCAGGGTACATGTCGCCATTCTGCGTGATCTTTTGTGTTGTCTTGGGGAAAGCTTCCATATACAAATAAAATGTACCTGACTTGGTGTTGGGTGGCACAATAGGTGATGGCGTGGTACGCGCAAGTGACCAGAGAATTGGGTCCTGCCGCCCACAGTGTGATACAACGTGCCACATTGGTACTGGTTTGCTGTTGCATATCTACCTCGACTGGGTAGAGTCGCATTTCCGTACAATGTTGGGGATAATGACTCGTCTTACTGTCTGCGGATTTTCTCAGCTCATGCGGCGCCGGGTGTGAATCGCGTCAATACTACTAAAGTTGACTACTTCGAATATATCAACTATCATAGAAAGTGAGAGGGGCCTAGGTATAGTACGATCGAAGGTGTGGCGCGGTAGGTAAATGGAGTGAAGTGAGTAAATAGAGGATCATAATACAAGTACATGCAAGGTGAGGGAGAGGATAAATAAAGTATAGCAATGTCTAAATCAACATAAATATGGGTGATACTGCTGATTATATTCTAATTGTTAAGCTTAAAAAAGGGGGAAATCACAGAGAGTCCTACTGAAAAGTACAAAATTTATGTTGTTCAGTTCCTTTTTACATTGCCAATCAGAGATACGTATATCCTAAAATAACAGATCAATTCAAAATTGAAAATCCATGTCCATCTTTGTCTCTATTTCAACGAAGAACTCTCAGGTACGATTCAAATTTTTTTGTTGAAATTTTTTTAATATACATAATGAATATTTTGAATTTCTACTCACTTTCGAAAGAGAAAAATCGAAGACCATAGATTTTGAGTTCTTCGAATTCTACATAGATCTCACTATCAACATTCAGATATTAGGTATAATAGGGGAGAAAAAAATGTTGAGGGTACGTGAAGACGAGGTCTTAAGAAGATCCCCATGAAGTACTTTTTGAAGATTGATATTGTTGATGTCTCAAGTAAATGAAGGATTACTAAATTTTCAACTTGTTTTTCATGTTACAGTAAAAGAATAGTTCAACAAACATTATATCCATCTTTAGTTAAGGTACAAATGAATTGGAGGCCTATGTTTGTAAAACATAATTCTGGCTTTGGGACTATATATATTATTATAATATACCAATAATATATCTATTTCGGAGATAATGACATTTTTTTTACTTATTTGTTTCTACTCTAGTTCTTGTTTGTTCTGCGAGTGTATGAAGTTAGCTAATTAGACACATGAAGATTAGATGACTTTTATATTATTTGTAAATACGTGGTTTATTTATTCTTTTCCAACTTTATTGGTATGTTTATTTTTTTATTGGTGGTTACTTTCATTGTGTGGTGGCAGATCTCAAATATGAAGGTAACTGAAAGTTGTTATTTTATAATTAACTTGGGCAAAAGTAGTTATATTTATTTGCCATAACTTCAATTTTTGAGTTAAAGATATGATAACAATAAATACGCAACACATATTCATGTGATTTAATCATTTTTTACATTTATTAAATTGTCTATTGGAGAAGTTATGATACATTATTGATTAGAACTTGATATATTTAAACTTTGATATATATTTTACGAGTTTGCAGATGTGTGAGATACTATACTGTGAATATTAACTATCAGACATATGTGAATTTCTTTTTTATTTCTGAATTTGAATATGCACATATAAATCACGAATCATTATTGATTTCAACTTGTTCTTGTTTGATGTATATGTTCTGGATTATTATAGAGGTGAGTCAGTATGTTGTTATTATAACGTCTCTGATTCATGTAAAAAAAAAAAATTCTAGTAGAAAATGTATATGATACAATAAGATTGTCAAAAGTAATATGTAAAAGGACACAAAATGTATCACAATACATAAGAATTAATTTTTCCATTAGATGCATGAATGAATCAAGAGAAAACTAACAGTAATTATTCAATGTACTAAGACAAATCAATACGCAACTATGTAAAAAATTATCAAGTAAATATATAATTGAGTCAGAAATGAATTTATAAATTATATTACAATGGTTATGTGTAAAAATGTATCAACAGTTAACTAAAACTAATAGAAGAAATAATATTATGCGTTTATGTATTAATTAATCATATACTTCATTTTATCTATAATTTGTATTAGTTTATATAAGACAAATGTGCATGACAATTCGTACAGTAAATAACAACTAAAAATTATGAAACTAAAAGTCAAATTAATAATTGTTACATAGACTCTAAAACATGAGTGCAAGTATATTAAAACAATATATAAAAAAAACTGTAAAACTAGAGTTAATGTATCAATAACATTGTAAAAAATGTTTGACAACTGCTTAGATAATGTTTATTCAACGTTAACCAAAACGTCTTGAGCTAGTTTTGTGAATTCACTATTAGGCCGTGGTGAATTCTCATTTTCACTTATATATTAGCCTATTTAGTGCTATTTTTTTACAATAGGATTGGTTATCATGTACGCAGATAATCTATACAAAATTACAAACAGTAAAATTAGTAACTTGTAATGTGAATATATATGTGCATGTGATACATTTCAACAAATTTTGGAATTTGATATTAAAATTTAACTATATGATACATAATAGAAAATATAAAGTATTTTAATTATTTATTTGATATATATACTCATTACAACTTGATAAAGTGTAAATGTGCCAAAAAATTATGTACAATATGAATTAAACTTCACATATGTATCCTGTATAATTATATTATATATGATACAACATTTTACAAACTATACCCTTTTCTAGAATGTGAACTTTATAACTTCATATATTCATAACACCTATTCAAAATGAAAATAAAAATAGAGTTTTACGTTTCAATATAATGATTTAAGTTATTATACATTTCAATATGAGAACAACACTTTTTCATCAATATGTCAGATTTTAAAAACAACTAACAGGAAAATACAAAAAATCTGTCAAAATTTTATATATAATACTTATTAAAACATGTTGAATTAATATTGTTTATCTTGAATTGACGATCACTCGTTTCTATCGCTCTGTACCATTGGAAGAATATTCAAACACACCCATACCTAAAATAAATTAGAAAAATTCACCTAGATGGAAAAATAAGACTTATATTAGGGATTGTAATCAGTTATGACAGAGAATTAATTAGAAAGGACGTCGTTCTCATAAGCACTAGCATTGTTTATCTTAGATGAAATTAATTTAATCAATGTAAGATGAAGAAGATAAAAACTTCAAAGCAAATTGAAGAACAGTCGAACGGAGTAGATGAAAACGTGATTTGAAATTTATTGTAACTAGAGAGAGAAACCTTTTAAAATTCAGATTAGTATTGAAGATCATATTAAGGGAGTGAAGTAAAGAAGAGATTTATGGATCAAAAATAGGAAAGGAAACATGTGTTTGTTTTGTTAGGTGAAATGTATATGTTAACTTAAGAATTAGGAAAATAAGGGATTTCATAAATATTTTTAAATTGTAGGGAATAATGGAAAATAAATATGTGTATATAGGTACTTTTTCCTTATTTCTATGTGTGGTTGATCCAGTTGACGAACCTGGTGCTTGCTTAAATATGTTATGCATTAACTTGTTGGGGACGCTGAGTACCAAAGTTAGAATTACTTGGGACTAAGTGTGGGGTATTGCACACACCACCCATATATTGATTTTTGATGTTGCACTTGGGGTTACACTTTGATATATCTTGTAGGTACCATGTCTACATCACAACGTCTTGGCCAATCTATTGCTCAGCCATCCCAAAGGAACTGGCTAAGAAGCGGAAATGTACTAATAGTACCTCCAATTCCTAAAAGGCAAACCAAGGGATATATAGCAAAGGTCGTGTTGAAGGAAGGAAAATCTTGGTACAGAAGCATAATGAGTCTTCTTAATTCTCCAATGTCCGCATTAACTGGGATAGCCTAGCTCGTGAGTTCCTACATATCTTCATGAGGATGAGAGATCTTATAATGGATTTTGAATCGGTTGAGCCGGATGAATGTAACCTTAGCATACTATGTGAGTTCTATGACAATTGGGTGTCGAAAACCCGCGCTCATTTTTTTATTTTCTGAGGTAAGAATGTCCCTATTACACCCACAAGAATCAATGATATTATGGGTAATGTGGAGAACATTTATATTTTGGTGTTGAGTAGGCTGAATATCAGGTCCCCCCACCAAGCCATCTGACATTTACTATATGTACCGGAGTCCATAGCATAGTGGAAAAATCACAATAGGAAGAGATATCAAAAATATCTTTCATATTCTCACATGATTAAGACACGCGGGCGTGGTTAAAGGTAGTGATGAACTATCTAGTACCACGCCTACATTACACATACATCATTCTAGATTATGTGTGTTTATTGTATGCATAGATGACGGATATAAATCTTAACATAGGAGACATCATTATATCAACGATGTGGAAATATTGTGTCCACAAGGGTAACAAATATGCTTTTGGAGGTCTCATCACAAAAATAAGTCATCTTGTAGGGGTCTCGAAGAAAAATATCGATTGCATGGCTCCATTATACCCAACAACAATCAATATTTCCCGTAAAAAGGGGCCTGACACTAATTTAGGACAAATTCTCACCACTTTTCAACATCATAGGAAGGATGATTTAATCAAGGAAATAATGTGTGGCCGAGAGATGCTCCGATATACAATTGGTGGTAGGTCTTCTACTGACCATAGATTAGAGAGGCGCACACGCGATACCCACTGATTGATGATGAAAAAAAACATCTTGGAATTTGTCCTGATTTTTCGGGAGCCTAGTAAGAATGACATCTCAATTAATGAGCAGAACCTGCACACGGGCTCTGATGTGGACTTTGATTCTGAGGAGGAGATTGACCTAGACCAAGTAGGCGACGAGGTAGATGGCAATGATATGGAATATTTATAAGAGAGCTACTTTACCTTACTGTTCAAACTTTATTCATTTTTTTGAACTGCACTAAGGGCACTGCTATTGTACAAGTATGGGTGGGGGTGTGAACAACATATCTGATTTGACATATTGTATGTTGGAATAGTATTTTTGTTCTATTTTGATTTTTTGTTCTTTGGTAATTGTTTTCGGTTCTTTCACCATTAATAGTCCGTTTCAAGCCATCAAAAATACAAAAAGATTTTTTAATAGTATTCAGTTTGTAGTTATAGATTTAGTTAAGTTGCCCAATGATAGATGGATGACAACCGGTATAAGGGCAATTTCTTCATTTGAGTCTTAGGTTGGGTTGTGCAGAAGTTGTAATTCTTTCAAAAGAAATTTTATCAAAATCATGATTGAAGTGATGTATAAATGCAGTGACATGTTTGTGTGTGATTGAAACGTGCAACTTAAGATTTATTGAACCTTCTTCAAAACATGATTTTGTGATGAAATTGATCCTTTCCGAATACAACTTGTGCTATGAGGGGTGAGCTTTTCTATGATATACATGACATGTTTCTGTGTCAAGAACTTCTTGAGGTTATTATTGAAGTTAAATTTAAGTATTGTTTTGCTTGAGATATGACAACATGCATTCCTTTGAAGATGGTTGGCCCTATTTCGAATTAAATCCCTAGTCGAGCCCAATTGAGTATTTTTTCCTTTATTTTGTTCTAACCCACATGATCAACCAAGACCTTTCATTGATACCATAGTATAATTTCAACCCCTAATGCACTATGTTAGGACGAAAGGTAGAAGCAATGGAAAAAGTAGATAGGGTGGTAAAGAATGGTTGTGGGGGAAGAGTTAAAGAAAAAGATAAAGCAATGCATCAGAAGTAGAAATATGAGTTGTCCTTAGTCCATAGGACATTGTGCACTCGAACAAAGGGAAATCGGAGTTGAAGGTGGCTAACTTAGTAATGTACCTCGATGATGGCCCTCGTCCTAAAAAGGGCAATGTGCACCTAAACTAGAGAGAAATCTCTAAGAAAAGGGTAGTTGTTGTTGAGTGCCCAAAAAAATGATAAATGAGTAATAATAAAGAAGAAAAAATGGGCAAAATAACATAAGTAAAGGTTACAAATAAGTATAAAGTAGCATTAAAATGTGTAATTGATCAAATAGTATTTTATTTAAGTATAAATTTCATCTTTAGCATATTTATATTCCAATAAGGCTAAGTATGTCCACATTTTTACCTAGTTTGAATTCTATACGTATGTGTTTAGAGTCGTACTAATTAAGTTGTGTATTTATGATCTAACAAACATTATTAGTTGTGTAGATAAGTTTAATGGGAGAAATGTGCGCAATATGGGACAAATGAAAAAATAAAAAGATTCGAGTCAAAAGAGAGTAAGGAAGAAGCTAAAGAAAATGTGCCAAGGCATTTGCGTGTGCTGCCTCCACGTCGCTAAGAAGGACTGTAATATTTGTAGAAAAAATTAAATTTGGGACAGAATTCCCATGTTGCTCAAGCGACGCGCAGAGGGCAACAAGTATTGAAAGATAATTTGGAAGGCATCCGCGTCCCGCGCCTGAGGCGTAGAATTGGTTGTTTCACCTTTTTGTATAAATAATGTTTTATTATATTTTATTAATTATTCTATTTCAGATTTGAAAGAGGGCGACTTAGAAGACGTATTTTGGAGCTTTTAGGGTTATTTATCATTCTCATTTCCCTTCAATTATTGTTATGATTCATAATTATTGTTTGATGGATTTGTGGATTATGAGTAGCTAAATACCGTAGTTCTAGGGTTGTGGCTACAGGATGAATGTAATTTTTTTATTTTGATTTTTGTCTTTTTATTGACTATCACTTGAATCTTTGTTATTTTCTTATTTTTATATTTCATGCATGATTAGCATAAAAATAATTATATTGTATGAAGTGAAATGGGGATAGGACTAAGGGGATAGAACGTGGGGAATAGGGGGCTTGTTGAAGTCTAAATAGCTAGGGTTGATTTGCTTCTACGATAGGAATAAACCTAGAGAAATTTCTTTGGTAACCATACTGGAAGATAGCTTAATGCTCAGTATTTAATCACTTTATCCCCGCTCAACGATGTAGTTAGAGTGTTAAGTACTATAGCGGATTAGAGGTCGGAAGACCATGATCATACATCTAACTTGTGATTCTGTGTTTTGACAGTTAATAATAAACAATTGAAATTATATTTGTTTCTTGATTCCTGATAGAACCTGCATTCCTGAATCGTTCCCCAAGTAATTTTTTGAAACCCGTGGAATTTAATCATATTAGTTAAATTTCATTTAAGTTAGAAGTAGATAATAAATAACTCTTGAAATCTGCAAATTACATTTGTGTGGAAATGCAAGTTAGCTGAACTGATAGATCCTAATCGTAAGTCCCTGTGGGTACAAAACTTGGCTTTCAAAAAGAGTCACTCTATTGCTTATACTATCACGAGCACTTGTGTGAGTGATTTGACAACAACAAAATTCAATCCAAAACTATTGCAACTAGTCTTTTGTAGTCCTGCATTAACCTTCTTGGCTTGTTTCCTACAAGATACAATGTTTCTTCGAAATGCACATGCAAGTGTACATGATCACACAGGTAGTATAATGACTGTTAATATCCGGATTATCGAACCCAAATGATTTATGATTAGCACATATTTAATTTCACTTGTAACTACAATTTAATTCAAGCATGTGGAGAGAGTTTTATTGGACTTTTAAACTAAATATTACAGTTATAACATTAACTAAATTTTCTAAGAATGATTCGGTTTAAACTTGAGTAATATTTATGATCTTGGAAATGTAAGGGTTGTATCTTAAATAAGAATTTATGCATAGTATCTTTAACAGGTAAAATTTAAATGGTTATAAAATTACTGATTCACAAGATTAATAATATGATTATGATTTCCTTACCTCTAAGAATCTACAACAATTGACAATCTAACTACATCGTTTAGCAGGGAAACATTAATGTAACTACAAAGAATTAAATTTTCATCTTATTTCAATACCAAGCATTATAAGTAGGTGTATCTCTATATTAGATACAAATCAATTTCATGTTTCTGCAAAAATTTACCATTCTTCTTTTATTCAACTCCAGACCTCTCAATTCCTCTCCCGAGTTAAAGAAAATATAATAGTTTAATTCTAACGGTGTTGAAACAATAAAATAGTAACTTTAAGAAAAAGTAATAACATTTAATGATAAACCAAACTTGATATATAGATTTGATACTAAACAATTAACAGTAGATACAACTCTAGAATATATGGATTTAGCTACTTATAATTTGATTCACAAAGTTTGGATCTTAAATATACACTCAAGAAATTAAAATATGAAAAAGATCAGGATCATAAGACTCCGAAAGTTCAAGACCTTAGCTAGAGCCTCACATGTTGATATAAGGTTAGAAGAACTGTTTTATACCTAAAATAATTACTATAAACCATCTGGGAAGTTTTAGAGTCAAGATCCAAAGAAACGTCCAAGACATTCGAAAGTAGTCTAATTTAACTAATGAAACGTCCTTAGGTTTCGGATAGGTTTAGAGGTGTTGTATGAATTCTAAAACCTGTAAAATAAATATAAATAGGTAAAAACCATGTATATAGGGTTGAAACGTGCAGGTGCAACCACCCAAAAAGGGTCGCCTTATGGATCCAGAAAGGACCCCAAACTTTTGGCAAGCTGTCGAAGATGTAGCAAATACATTTGGCGGAAATTATTATGCGTCACAGTCTTTAGTGGACTTTAATTAAAACTCAAGTTTGTGTCAAGGGCAGCTCGTGGAATCCAGTGTCTCGAATATTAATTTAGAAAATCATGTGAAAGAAGCTCCGCATCACGGACTTGTTCCTCGATGGAAATTTGAAAATTTTAATTAAAGTTTGACTTCATAAAAGGGTCAACTTAAGTGAGGGGTATATTTATTTTAAATCAGTTTTTTGTCACATTCACTCACTTAAATCAAATCCCAAAATTAAAACCCAAAAGCTCTAACCTCTCTACTTTCTCTCTCTATTCGACCTCCATTGAAGGAACAAAGCTTGAAGAAGAAGACCAATTTCTCTGAAATTCCACTTGATTTTTTGTAGATTAATCTTAATTAAGTATGGGTTCTTCACTCTTTAAATTTCATTCCCAATAGGTCCTCTAAAAGTTGGTTACTAGAAGACCCAATTTCAAGGTTTTTTCTTTTCTAATGGGTTTTCTTCTAAATCATATTGACGGTTGATTATGATTAGTTGTGATTTCCTATAGATAATTTATTGTAGATTGTTGGTTAGTTGATGTTAATTGATGCAATTTCAAGTAGATCAAGTCCTTTTCCCCAAATTTCTCGAATCTTGGATCTTGCTTATAAATTAATTGGAATTGATGAGCGTATTAATTTTTAGACTTGTTTTTATCTATTCTAATCCATTTATGGACTGCCTAGGGTGATATGTTGTTGGAACTGAATCTATCTTTTTAGGAATTCATGATGATCCCTTTTCCCCAAACCCCAGGTTATGAATTGAAGGTAAATTTAATAGTGATGATGCAATTAACTTATTTTTTGGGTTAATTGTTGTTTAATTATGCTAGTACACATATTATTGAATAATATTTGGTTGGTATATGGTAAGTTTTTATGACACTAACCTTTACTTCAATTATGATGGGTTGTGATTGATGTTGTAGTTCCATTGAAACATGTCTTATGATTAGCCTAAGTAGGTGTTGATATGATGTTTAATTGAAATGTCTTGACTATGTTATTGTGAGATTAACCTTAGGATGAAATATAAGAATGGTTATGAATTATCTATGTGCCTTACTATGATACGATGATGATAATGTGCGAATCTCATAAATGAAGGGTTGTAATGAAAGGACAATTCTCATTCAATACTTATTGAGCTAATGACCATGACTATACACGGTGTTCGACCACTATGACCTTAACTAAGTTATAATTATTGATGATAGATATTTCAAAAGGAACACTAGCTTAGCACCGAGTGAACTTGAAGATGAGGGGTGATACCTTCCAAAGGAGGGAAGATAGGATTCACCATTGACCTAACTTGTGGATAGTCACATAGCCCAAAAAAGGCATAGAGTGATATTTCCATGACAACCCCCAAGATCCATAATCTATGTTGCCACCATAGGAATACTAGCTAGTGGATCCACCTAGCTATTATGTACATGTTTGATACTACTTTGGCCGATATACCAATTTTTATATGTGTATAGTTTTACAACAATAGATTCCACACTTAGCTCTTGGTGGTCTATGTCAGTTAAAGAAAGTGTTCCCGAAAGTAAATTGAAGTAATCAAGTAAACACTAACTCGGGTGACTTATGAGGTTTGACTTAGCCTAGAAAGGGGTGTGAGACTCTACATATGTCTTGTACTAGTTTACCTTGAGAGAAGACTCAGGATGTTATTTTTGTGTTTTATAATATATATGTTGTGTATATGTTTAAACTATATTTTGATGCTCCTATATGATGTTAGTTTGGTTCATGAACATAATACTAGTCTATATTGATAAATATGATAATAGCTATTGTTGATATTATGTATTATTGATCTTTGTATTGCTTGTGGTCCTTTATTTAGTTTACTTTATTTAGTAGGCTAAATGATGGGTTATTGGTTGATTATATTATGATGTTATGAACTCTTTATATGTTTACTTGACTATACATGATGATGTTGGACCTGTGTTCTATATAGTCTTGACCTAAGACTTATGAAACCATTAGATTATATGAGTTTTTGGATGTGCATAAGGCGTTTCAAAGTAAACTCGCATGTTTTCAACAAATGTCCTCTTTAGAATAATTTCAATTATTGTATGTCCATAACTCATACTTAGTAAAAGTGTGTACTAACACATGTTTAATGTTTACAACAAAATTTAGGGTCTGGCCTTTGAGCTTATAGAAGGCCTTTGAAGGCTACTTGAATCTTCCCCAAGTATTTGGTAGGTCTTCACTTTTCCAGAAAAGCACGACTTTCTAGTATTGGATGTTTATTAGTCTTAAATACACTTTGTTCATTCACTTTCATTTGAGTACTATGATTGTATAGCCTATATGTAGCTTTATTTGTTTTTATATACGGGCTATGACCAATTGTTATACTCTTGTTTAGATGATTTAAAACGAGACATCAGTTTTAAGATTATGATATGTATATTTTATATATATATATATATATAAATGTGTGTGTATGTGTGTATGTGTGTGTCTGTGTTTGTGTGTTTTTTTTTTTTGTGTGTGTGTGTGTCCCATAAAAGTAGAAGACTATGTATTTTTGTTATATGAAAGGTTTATGCATACTTGATATGAATATATCATGTCTAAGCGAGAGGTCTAAGTAAACTTTAATGTAGAAGTAAATCAAAAGCTTTAAATTTTCTGCTAATTTAACCTATGAAATGTAATGACGTATGCTAAGAGGGTAATCCTATCCCTCTTCGAGAACGACGACATTGGTTACTTCTAGGGGGTGCTCCCACAATGTGAAAAACTTAGTATTAGAGTATGAGGCTGAATATCTTTGGGATTGATATCTCATTAAACAACATCTGTATAGGTTCATATTCGTTGTTGTTGAGTGCGCCACACGTATGAGTTAGAAGCTATATGATTCTTAGGAAATTCTCATTTTCTTGGAAATCCAATGTCGTGCCTATAGAGTCTAGTTTATGCGTGCTTTCGCCTACACCTTTTATTGTTGTTATAGGTATGAATACTCGAAGAACATCTGCAAGAAGGTTCAAAGAAGGGATTGCTAATGTGTGTGCACATGACAACAAAGTCCTTCCTCAAGAGGAAGTTGTTATTGATATACAAGTTTCTTCCAATCCTCTAACCATGATGGACGGGGATATAAAGAAAACGTGTCTCCAAATGGCCCAATCCATTACTACTAAAGAACAACTTGTCACTACTTATGCTCAAGTCATGACAACCCAAGCTAATTGGGAGATGTTACCCCAAGAAAACCAACATGTTAGCATCATGGCCCCCCATTTGAGGGATTTAAGAAGGATGAATCTCCCTACTTTCTATGAGTCCAAAGTGGAGGAAGACCCCCAATATTTCATTGATGGAACCTAATAAATCCTCTTTGTCATGGGGTTGACTACTAGCGAAAAGGCTTAGTTGGACACCTACCAACTCAAGGACGTGGCGAAAACTTGGTATATCCAATAGAGATACAATCGGACGTTGACGGGTGGTTCGATGATATCGGACATTTTTTAGAAGGCTTTTGTTTATAGTACTTTTCTAGGAAAAAGTTAAAAGCCAAAGTGGAAAAATTCATCAACAATCGTCAAAGAGGTACGAGTGTACTTGACTACTCTTTGAAATTTACTAAGCTCTTAAAGTATGATCTTTCTTTGGTTTCTGCGTACGAATGAGATGAGCCGCTTTGTGACGGGAGTGTCTGATGACTTGAAAGAAGAACGATGTTCAACTATGCTACATAATAATATGAACATTTCATGTCTCATGGTTCATACTCAACAGCTTGAGGACACAAGGTTTAAGAGGAAGAGTAGAGATTCAAATAGGGAAAAGTGTTTTCATAGTAGTTCTTCAAAGTGTAGGCTTGAGATCCAAGACTAGCCTAGGTTCAAAAAGAGGTTTTCTAATCAAGTTCCTTCAAAGATCCCTACGGATCGTGATGATAGGATGTCATTGGGACGGACAATTGCTTTAGTTATGGTATGTTGCCACAAGGTGAGGATTTCCCAAACTTGAAAGATCAAGAAAAGAGTAGTGGGCAAGCTCAAGCTAGTGGTTCTAATGTTGATGCTTTGAAGAAGAATCACTTCTACGTTCTCCGCTCTAGTGGTGAGCACGAGACTTCTTCCGATATGGTGATCGGTATGCTTAAAGTTTTCTTTGATGTTTATGCTTTACTTGACCCGAGTGCTACATTAACTTTTGTTACCCTTTTGATAACTAATAAGTTTCATACTTTCCCTGATTTCCTAAATGAACCAGTTATGGTAACTACCCCGAAAGGTGAATCAGTGGTTGCAAATAGGGTATATAGAAACTATTTGATGTCATTTTCGGTACGGATTGGTTGCATGCCTTCTTTGTTTCCTTAGTTTGAAGAAGAAGGGTCGTGAATTTTATCTTTCCTAGTGAACCCATCTTAAAGTTTAATGGGGGGAAATTTTATTCCTAGAGGTCATATCATTACATATTTAAAAACTTGTAAGATGATCTCTAAAGGGTTTTTATACAACATTTTAAGAGCTAACGATATAGACTTGGAATTTTCACCCATTCAGGAAGTCCCACTATGCGGGAATTTCTGTAGGTCTTTCCTAATGACCTTCCTGGTATCCCTCTTGAGCGGGAAATTAATTTTTGTATTGACTTGCTATTGGATACCAAGCCAATTTCAATTCCATCTTATCGGATTGCTCCCACCAAATTGAAAGAGTTAGAGGCTCAACTCAAAGTCTTACTATATAAAAGCATCATTAGATCAAGTATTTCTCCATGGGGTGCTCCAATATTATTTGTGGAGAAGAAGGATGGGTCCCTTAAAATGTGCATTGGATATTAGCTAGAGCCTAACATTTCGATCTAAGGTCAGAAACATTGTTTATAAGCCTAAAAAATTATTATAAACCATCTAGGAAGTTTTACAGTCAAGACGCCAAAAAAATTACAAGACGTCCAAAAGCTAATCTAATTTATCTAGTGAGATGTCCTTAGGTGTCGAAGAGGTTTAGGGGTGTTTAATGAAGTATTAAACTTCTAAAATGACTTTAAATATGCAAAACCATGTATATAGTGTGGAAACATCCAGTTCCAAACTCCCCAAGGGTTGCCTTAGGGATCCACGAAAGAACCCCAAACATGGCTTGGCAAGCTGCAAAAGCAACAACAAAAATACACTTAACAGAAAGAAGTCCATGTCGCGGACATGGGTGGCCTTTTGTAAAAATTATACTTTGCGTCCTGGACTGGTCGCGGAATCCAATTTTTCAAAAATTAATTTAGAAAATCATGTCGGAGCAGCTCCGTATCGCAGACTTGTTTCTGGAAGAAAATCTGAAATTTATAATTCATGTATGACTTCATTAAAGGATATACTTAAGTGAGGTGTATTTTGGTTTTTTAATGAGAGGTTTATATGTTGATATTAAGTCTGTTTATACTTACATTTACTTACTCAAATCAAATCCCCAAATCGAAACACAAAAGAACTCACCTATGTATACTTTCTCTCTCTATTCAACCTCTATTGAAGGATGAAACAAAGCTTGATGAAGAAGGAAAATTTTTCTAGGATTTCACTTTATTTTCATGGATTAATCTTCATTCAGATATGCTTTCTTTACTCTTGAAATTCCTTTCCTCAAGAGGTCCTCTCAAAGTTGATTTCTAAAGCACCCAATTTCAAGGGTTTTTCTTTTCTAATGGGTTTTCTTCTAAGCTTCAAATTCATGGTTATTATGATTAATTATGATAAACTATGAATTATTAAGTGTAGTATGTTGGTTAATTGATGTAATTGATGAAATTTCATGTAGATCAAGTCATTTTCCCCAAATTCCCCAAAACTCTTAACATGCTTATAACATTAATGGGAATTGATGAATGTATTGATTTTTAGACTTGTTTTTATCTATTCTTATCAATTAATGGACTGCCTATAGTGATATATTGTTTGAATTGAATCTATATCTTGAAGAATTGATGATGAACCCTTTTCCGCAGACCCTACGTTATGAATTGAAGATAAATTGAATAGTGATAATGCAATTGACTTAATTACTATTGACTTATGTTACTACACCTATTATTAAATGAGATTTTGTTGGTTGATATTAAGATTATGATGATGGCTATTGAAGGAGATTGGGTAAGTCTTTATGATCCTAACCTTTACCCCAATTATGATGGATTGTGATTGATAACGTAGTTCAATTGAAGCATGTCTTGTGATTAGCCTAAGTATGATTTGGTATGATGTTGAATTGAAATGTCATTACTATGTGATTGTGAGATTATGATTAGGATGAAATGATATAAGGTTGATTATTAATTATCTATGTGACTTACTATGATATGATGATGATAATATGAAAATTTAACAGATGAAGAGTTGTAACGAAAGGAAAATTCTCATGCAATACCTATTGAGCCAATGACAATGAATATACATGGGGTTAGATAACTATGACTTAAATGATTATATAATTATTAATGAAAGACATTTCAAAAGGGACTCTAGCTTAGCACCAAGTGAACTTATAGATGAGGGGTGGCGCCTTCCCAAGGAGGAAGGTAGGGTTCACCATAGTCCTCACGGGTAGATAGCCTCATAGCCCAAAAAGGGAATAGAGTGATATTTCCATTAAATCCCCCCAAGAACCATAAACTACGTTTCAACCATTTGAATACTAGATAGTAGATACACCTAGATATTACGTTCATGTTTTTTTCTACATTGGTCGGTAGACCATATTCCATCGGTGTAAGGTTTTTGTAAGACCCTGAAAAGGACATAGGTGAAGCTAGAGCCTAACATGGTTGTCATGATTGTATAAGGCCCTAAAATGGTTTATAATGTTTGTTTGAGGCAATGTTATACAGTTTATGTGTATTGGAAGTCAAACTTCAAGGGACGATCAAGACATTCGACGACTAAGTCACATATGTGCCTTATATGTTGTTTTATGTGTTTATGAATGATTCATGAGGTTATAAGGTTATTATATTAGTAAATATAGTATATTAGGAAGTGTGTCAAGTTTATTGAATTTAGGAGTTCAAACATCTATGAACGTCTACGAAATTCGAAAGGTTTGCTTTAACACGACCTTGCGTGTCTATGTATGTTTTATCGAGTTTTAGGTGGTTGTTTAGGATGAAATTCATGTGGAAGGTCCTAAACTTGTATTCAAATATATTTGGGTTTTAATATCCGTGTAGGACTCCTAGTAGGACCCATAAGGGGACCTAAAGGAGGACCCCAAGTTGGAGTTCAACACTACCAGGCAGTAGCAATCGACTGACCCAAACGACAGCCAGTCGACCAGGCGACTACCAGTCGATAAGTGGCATCGATGTATCCACTTGGACTGTAGGTTGAGGTGTTTCACAAGCAACCAACAAGACCTTATCAATGGGGCGTGGGTGATACTACGGACCGTCGATGCTTGGCGTCGATAGTGCTATGACTTTCTTGCCAGTTTTCTATTAAAGCTTGAGGTTCTATGGAAATTCACCCCATGTCTCATAAAATAGTACGATGGTTTTTTGAATGTTTATGGGTAATTTAATAGTATAAAAGTAATTAAACACTAATTTATCCCTAACATCTAAATCAAAATACATTCTCTCCCAAAGTTTCATCAAAAACCTAAATGAGAGTTCAAGGTGAAGATGGAGCTTGAAGATGGTTCTTTAATGGAGTTTCTTCTTCAAGTATCATTTTGATGTTATAATAAGGTATTAGTTATTCATCTAAGAATTTCTATACCATAGAGCAAATTTCAAAGATTATTTTCAAAGATTTCAAAAAGATGAAAAGTCCAATTTCTACTCTAAGTCTTAGGCTCTTGCATGACAAATTTCAAATATTAAGATATGATATTATTAATGTATAACTAATGCTTTCAAATGAAAATCTCCATGAAACCTTGACCTTCACAAATCTCTCAATTTGAAAAAAATGTTGGTTATGTGATCATGCTTTGATATTAATGAATTTATGAGTAGATTGTTTTGGGCTTTTGATTCATGTATAGATTATGATTAATTTGTTTTTAGGTTGTTCCATTTTTATCAATTGTATAGTTTATATTCTTAGACATATTAAATATTAAGCTTATTGAATTGACATTGACTTAAGGTTCATGAGAATCTTATTGAATTGATATTAACTTAAGCTTCATGAAGTCTAATGTATTTATTATGGGCTGATTGATTATTTAAAACTAAGTAATTGACTATCGATGTTGTATTAGATTGATGATAGGAAGGTAATTTGTCTAATTACTTTATTTTTATCTTAATTAAACATCAACTCTGTTTGTGATTGTCATGATAACCCTTATGGTGGTAGTGCTATGTGAATTATGTGCCCTTTTCGTGTTACTTATGCATTTATATGATCATGGACTTGTCGGCACTACTGTACTTGAATACTGTATGATTGCTGTAGTTGTTTAATGTATAGGTATGAGTACTCTATATATGTGAAGTTAATATTAAGTATTGTTTTTCTTTCTATCTATGTTAGGAAATCATGTAGACTATGACTATGTGCTTATATGTGCAGTCTTAAGGTTGATGCATGGTTGTTCCTACTTATCTATATGAGTCAATGATGGTTGTATTGATGATGATATGGTTGCATATAGGATGACTTAAAAGATGATAAGTGTTACTTCTGTGTGCTTCTAAGATGACTTGTAATATGTGTTAAAATGAGATATGTTGTGTCTTGTAATGGTTTACTTGTCTCCCTTGATTGATGTATGTAGGAATGTTAATATGAGATGTATTGAATTAGGATGCTAAGGTTTCTTAGTATTGATTGTATTAATGATGTGGGATCCTAAAATATGTTAAGATTGTCTTTATGTGAAACCTTGAACTCAGTGTAATTAGAATTTGACGTCGAAAGTCCCAATGGTATCTTGAAGTAGGACATGATACTACTCCTGTTAAATTGGATGAAAACCGACATCATATTAATCCTTAGGAAGTGATCAATGAGTTTTTTGTCACATTGGAGTAATCCCTAGTGGACCTTTCTTTTGCAGGTTTTGACATGTGATTATGGTTAATGAACGTTATATCGGAACCCCTTTAATAATGACCGTTCTGAAAATTACACTACGAGACCCACTTCTAGGTACGATTATGGTAAGGGAACTTCCGTTTTTAATTTAAAAATAAGACGAGATTACAAGAACACCCTTCACTTTTTTAAAAACCCGTTGGCCCCAGGAATGTGTCCAGTCTATCAGAGGCAGTTAACACCCTCTCGGAGTTCGGTTTGAAATCCAATTCATGCTTTGATACCATCTCTATGTCAGTATTACCTATTCTCATCATCTGGGATACCTGATAGCATTAGAGAAGTTCGATGCCAGTTTAGATGGTAGATGGGTGCCTATCTAGAACATTTCACAATCGGTTTTTAATGTGTTGGTGTGATCCCTAGGTCCCTTGTCCAAGAACCATTACTTGAATGCCTTTATTGTGATGAATATCTCATCATTAACTAATGAAGTAATGACTTAATTAAATATAGGTTTAAAATTATAGTACCTTATCTAGAGTAGTTTAAGTGTTGCCTGTTAACATGTGAAGAAGAGTGGGTATAGGATGTGTCATTCTTTCTTACCTAGAATAGTCTTAATAGAATGGCTCTTGCTCGTGATATGGGTAATTATGTGGAACCATTGATTCAAAAAGGTAATTCTTAAAGGATACTTGTGTGTGTAATTTATATAATAGGTCAATCACAGAAGTTATCTGCTTGATTTAATTAAGTCTTTTGATAACCTTGGTAGGAGAGAATGTCATGTATATGTGTATGCTAATGTATTAAGTGAGAATGATTCTATATTAGTTAGTGTATAGGATCTCTTGAGTGTATGTAAGGTATTCTATGGGCGGTCGCTTAAAAACTCACTCACGTGAACCTTAAAATCACCTTTGGTAGGATGATCTCATGTTCATATGTTTGATGTCACGTAAATGTATGTTGATCTATTATTGATTGTCTTAAGGATCATTAAGGTGTGCTTAGAGAGAGTGTATGGTTGGTATCTCTTTGTCTTACTTATGTGAGTCTTAGAATAGCTTTTAGTGAGGAAATTATGTGCTTACAAGTTTGCAAAGTGAAGCTAAAGAACTTCACTGTTACAGTGATTTGAGTTCACTATACAATGAAGTGAGTTCACTGTAATACTTCCTAAGAATGTGACTATTTGCTTAACTGATTTCTTATGTGTTTCTATGTTATTAAATGTTGTTGTTATTCTTATAGTATGACATTTTAATAAAAATTAATGAAAAGCATGTTATTTACTAAATGTCCCTTTTTTATGGTTTTTTCATAGCTTCCATACTTAGTGCATCTGATGTGCTAACCCCTTATTTTCCCTTTTTGACTAAAGTGTAAGGAATTGGAAGTCTTGATGTGTCATGGAAGGATATCTTTCTAAGGCTTGAAGATGATGTATTTTTGAGTCCTCATCTATCCAAGGACAATATCCCCATGTCCATTATGTCATAGTCTTTAGTTTATTGTCTTGTATGGGATGAGTCCCAAGTGTTGTATACTCTAACGCATAGATGGTTCAAGGAGTTGTTGTAAAGGTATAATTTTTCAATTAAAGTGTTTAGCTTGTTTAATGATTATAAAAAGAGTTCTTCGTGTGTGAAGAATGTTTTAAATTCTTACTCATATTAGTATGATTAATATGCAATGAATGATACAAGTGGCTAAGTTGAGACTTTTTGAAGTGTCATTTCCCGTGTGGTGACACAAGGACGCTCTAACTTCTAGGGTGTACTTGTGGGTAGTACAAAATTTTACAACATGGGATTCAACACTTTGCTCTTGTGGTCCATGTCGGTTAAGACAAGTGTTCCCGAAAGTAAAATAAAATAATTAAGTAAACACTAACTAGGGTGACTTAAGAGTTTTGACTTAGCATAGGTAAGGGTATGGACTTTACCAATGTTTTGCACTAGTTTTCCTCGAGGGAACCCTTAGTAGGTTGTTATTGATGTTCTGGGGTGGGATGTATATAGTGATGTATAATGTTCTGTATCGTGATACTCCTATATAGAGTTAGTTTCCGTCGTTCTGAACAGGTTATCTGATATTCTAATAGCATGATGGCTACTATTGATATTATGTATTGTTCAACTAGGTATTGCTTGTGGTCCTTAGTTTAGTTTACTTGATTGAGTAGGGTTATTGGACTTTACTCTGTCATTGCACTCGTAGGCTAAATGATGGGTTATAAGTAAGGGTCTTTATTATATTATGAACTCTTATGTATGTTGAATTGACTATACTTAATGATGTTTCTTTTGTGTTGTACATTGTCTTGACTTAAGCGTTATGTCCATTGGCTCATATCGGTTTTGGGATGTGCTTAGGGGTTTTTAAAATCAAATTAGCATGTTTTGAACAAATGTCCACTTTAGCATGATATTATTTTATGTACAAACACTCATACTTAGTACAAGTGTGTACTAACCCATATTTTATGGTTACTACAATATGTAGGGTCTGGCTGTTCAGCTTATAGAAGGCCTTTGAATATTACTTTGCTATTCCCCAATGGTTTGGTGGGTCCTCACCTTTCAAGAACAACGCCACTTTCTAGCCTAAGATGTTGATTAGTCTTAAATACACTTTGTTCATTCACCTTTATTTCAGTACTATGATTGTATAGACAATATGTGGCTTTATTTGTATTTACTGGTACCGGGCCTATTTCCCAATTGTTTACTTTGTATTAGATGGTTTTACTATGAGAATTCTGTTTTAAAGGCTATAATTCTGCCTTTTCTATATACCATGACATTCATACATACATACGGACACCCCCCACAAAACACGACCCACGAACACACACACCCACCCCCTATAATATATATATAATGATATATATTATTTAAAGTCATTGAAGTAGACGACTGTGTTTTTCTTATACGAAGTGTATATGTATACTCGATATGAATATATTAAATAGAAGCGAGAGTTCTAAGTAAACCTCAATGTAGAAATAAATCAAAAGTTTCAAATTTTCAGTATATGAAATGTAATGATGTATGCTAAGAGATTAGTCCATGTCCTCTTTGAGAACGAAGACACCGGTTATTTCTAGGGAGTGCTCCCCGGATGTGACAAGGATGAACCCTAGAAAATCAAGAAAAATTCATTCAAGTATTTTACTCGAAAAATTAGGAAAGGAATAATTGCACAACAAAAAGATGAATTCATTTATAGGTTGGAAAGCACAGAAAAATTTGTTTTACAGGTACGCAAAATGATGTCATGGAAGACTCAACTATTTTGCATTTTATACCAATCAACGAAAGCTCTACAAGAAAGAGCCTTTTCAGAGGCCTTTGGTTCCAATTTATTTTTGGAGCTATATTTTTTTTCTCAGCTTAGTGAGATAGATGAAAGGGAAGTTCAGTTTTTTCTTCAGTCATTTTGTAACGTGCATACTTGGTTCTGACTTCATCCTCAGTTCCCTTCAATTTCTTACGTTCTGAGTTCTAATGCACATGTTTTATATCCTACAACACCTAACAATTTTTTGAGCCAAAAAAACATAAATAAGACTAAATAACTACAAACACATAGAAACTTGTTCACAAATTTAGTTCAAATTGGTTTCACTTGGCTTTTAAGCATAAAAATATGCCTAAGATCTTACAATAGCTAATTGACAAAGTATAACTCAAGAAACACTAAACAAGAATCGAGTCCAAAAGTCCACAACAACAACCCTCCCCTTCAACTAATGGAAATTTCTTTTAAAACTAACTTTTATGCATTCTATATTTTCTTGTGTAAAGAAAAGGAAAATCAGCACTAATTATAATTGAGGTGGTCATCCTTAAAATCAATAGAAAGATAGAGGCGAAATAAATCTATGTTATTTTTTCAGTTTTGATGATTTAGAAAAACCGTAGGACCTTCTAAAGGAACCTGATCCCGGGGTCAATGTACAATGAAATGCCAGAGTACAAAAAGTAAATTTGTTTTCTGCACAGTCTCCAGCTGTGACAAAAAAACCCGGCCAATAGCATAGCCAGAAAGGTTGTGTCTATTATTCATAAAGGCTATGTTTAGTAGATATAACCTTATTTCCTGCATCTTGAAAGTCTGAAGTAAACAAGAAAAGACCATCTCGTTGAAGTCTCCAAAAGTACAACATGAACCTAATCGATCTGGAAGTGTCGTAGTGTCTTAAGAGTTATACTCTAGTTCTTAAATTGTAAATATGTTCCTAATCATTAAATTATTCAAGTTTCTTATGCAGTTGTAGAAGTCGAAATTAGTTAGGGGTTGCTGATTTAGTGGGCAGTGTTGTATTTCCTTGGTAAAAATTCTAAGTTATCTAGGATCTAGTTTATTTATTGGCAGTGTTGTATTTGATTAGTTAAAGTTTTTGTTTATCAAGGGTTGACAACTTAGTTGTCAATGTGGTATCTACTCAGGATTAGTAAGTAATAATATTATTACTTAGCCTCGAGATTAATAACTTAATCTCATTTGGTGTTGTATTTTTATTTCACCTTTGCTTGAAGAGATTAGTGAAAACAGTTGAAAATATCGTGGGACAAATCGTGATTTTAATCAATTTAGAAAAAATGTTTCCATGCAAACTACTTTCGTTGATTTTTGTTCATTATTTACTCTGCATTACTTTTCATTACGATTATTACTGAGTCAAGGAATCTGGTCCATTAACATATAGTAGATACGCATAATCTATCAATTGGTATCAGGGCAGGTGGTCTCTAGCTTGTTAACATCAAGAGAGAGATTTCTGCGGAAGAATGGATGCTCCACTGAATCTAGTAGAAGTACGATTATCAACAATACCACCTCATTTCAACGTCCAAATCAATATTCTTGGAAAATAAGGATTCATGACTTGTTAATGGCTGAGGATACTGAGGTAAGAGATATTGTGTTTGATGGAATTTTTATTACAATAACGAAAGAAAACGATTGTTAATCACAAGACATGTTCATAAGAATCATTATTATTACTATGAAGCCAACAAAAAAAATAGCAAAAAATTATAAATCAAAGCCCGATAGTTCCAAGAACGGGGATGTGAGGAAAGATCGATGTCTCCCAAGAATAAATCAATAAAAGGATGTAAGCGTACTATGGTTTTATGTATAAAACTTTTGAATGTTGGCTTTTTACTTGTCACATTCCAAAGAATTAGAATGTCTAGATAATGCAACCATGCTAGCCGTTAAAGACTATGAGAATGTTTAATGACACGTTCTTACTTATGGCTAAATTAAATGACGAGGAAGATGAAGAAGAGGCATCACTCTTGGACCTTAAACAAAACATGAATAATTATTATGTTCGGAGGTTAAGAAATCTAACTAGTGTTTTGATTCACTCTGTTTAAGTGTTAACAACTATAAAGGACTCTATGAGAAACAATCTAGACAAGGTTAGTGTAGAAAATAACCACTTTAGTGTCACAATATCTATAATCGCGTACGACTAAACAATCCCTCCGAAATTGAAAACTAGACTCAAGGAACAATTTACTAATTATGAGCAACTATGGAAAAAGAAAATATTAGGCTAGTAGTGACAAGTACACTTGAAACTCGTCTCAATACTTTTGAGACATGACTTGATCTAGCCTTGGAAAGGAATGATCCTATTTAAAGGGAAATGGCCCATCAAAGATAAAGACTTAAAAATTATCTAAAATGGACCCACTCCCAACCAGAGCTACTTTCAACAACAACTGTCAAATAAGCAGCGAATGTGTGTTCCTTGTGGTAGGAGCAATGGGTCGCTTTTGAAAAGGGATTGTCTTGCCTAAAAAGTATCATTAGAAAAGTTTTAGTCTACTCTAGCGAAAAAATAACACAGAAAAAGTGACCTAGTCCTATTTCTATGTCCTTCAACAGGAAAATAACCAACCTACCTCATTGGGCAGGAAGCACTCTCATTAGAGCTTATCATCATGCTAGGAACTTAGATTAAATTGGTTCTCAAGTCCAACAAATGATTCTTATTGTAGGTGAGTGAAGGAGGTACAAGTTATCATTGTATTATGGATAATGGATGCTCGAAGCACATGACTACAATGTTTGAAAACTTCCTTTCACTCAAGGATTTCAAAGGTGCATGTGTCACTTTTGGTGATGCAAAGAAGGGATATTTTCTTGGAGTAGGCAGAATCAGAAAATCACTTGAACACTCTATGAAAATGTCTATTATGTGGGTGGATTGAAATACATTCTTATTAGTATTTTTTAAGATATGCGGCAAAGAAAATGAGGTCAGATTTTTACAGAAAAATGAATTTTTACAAGATTGTCAATTAAAGAGGTGATCCTGACGGCCAAAGGGAAGAAAAATACGTATGTGGTAGACCTTAATACGATTTGGGGAGACGAACTAACATGCCTCAACAGTCAAAGTGAAAGTCCCAACTTATGGCATAAAAGGCTAGGTCATGTAAGCTCTTCTCTACTAAACAAAGTTATCTATAGGGACCTGGTTCGAGGCTTACAAAAGCTAAAATCCAGTGACAACAAAGCATGTAATGTATGCTTCAAAGGAAACCAGATCCTCATTCAAGCCAAATAAGAAAGTAAGATCGTCAAGATCTCTTGAGTTGCTTCACATGGATCTATGCGGGCCTGTGAAGATTCAAAGAGGCGGTTGAAAGAAGTACATTCTGCTAGTTTGGAATGACTACTCAAGATTCACTTTGACTAGGTTTGTCTAGTCCAAATGTGTAATGAATTATGTAATGATGATATTCTTTAAAATGATTAGTACAAAGCTTCAGCGCATGAGTGCAGTTATCAGGTCCGATCATGGAAGTATGTTTTAGAGTTGAAAGCTTTGTACCTTATATGCTGATAATGGTATTCGTCATAATTTCTTAAAACCTAGAAAACTCATAAAAATGGTGTTGTTGAAAAGAATAACAAAATTGTGGTTGATATTTCCAGAACTATTCTCATATATTAACATATTGCTCAAAGTTTCTGGGCTAAAGTAGTTAACCTTGCATTCTACGTCCCCAACAAGTGTTTGATTAGGTCCTTTTTCAACAACTACTTATTAAATCCTCAATAACAAAAATTTCAATTAAGTTATTTAAGTGATTTCAGGTGCAAGTGTTTGTTCTTAAAAATGGTAAGGATGATATAGGAAATTTGATTCTACAAATGATGAAATTGTGTTTCTAGGGTACTCATCCTCCAGAAAAACCTACAGAGTTTTCCACAAGAAAAAATTGGGCATTAAAGAAATTGTTCATGTAATTTTTTATGAAGGTGGTAAATTAATGAACCAGGCATAGAAGGATGACGTTAAACTTAAGGAGTTGCTTCAGACACAAAGACTAAGTGAGTGTTCATAACTCTGGTAGAAATCCCTTCTATGGAACTGAATTTTGGTGAATCTATTATGATATGGACCTAAATCCATACAACCCAACCCAAAAGAACCCCGCCCCACAGAGTGATGAAAGTACCGGAGGCGTTTTCAAAAATGTAGCACCAAAGAATTATCACCTCAATCTGCTTTTGTTGATTCATAGAACAAAGAAGAGTAGAAACATCAACCTAAACCCTTGAACTCTAAATCAGGATGGAAGCATAAAATATCTCATCACCTTTGTAACCTCACTTCACCATTCAATTGTGGAATACAAACAAAGTCTAAGACTAGAAATCTGTTTACATTTCAATATTCTTATCAACCATTGAGCACAAAAAAGTGATGGAGCCCTTGAAAGATGCACACTGGGTTAATTCCATGCAGAGGGAACTCCATGAGTTTGAATGGAGCAAACTAAACTGATGCTCCCAAAACTAGCTGAAAAAACCATAATAAGGACTATATGGTTATTAAAAAACAAACTTCATGAGAACGAAGTCATTACAAGGAACACGTCAAGTCTAGTTGCTTAGGCATAGAATCAAGAGAAAGACATCGACTATGCTGAAACATTTGCTCCTATTTCTAAAATAGAATCCATAAGAATTCTTATTACCTTTGAATCCATCATATAATTCAATCTCTTCCAGATGAATGTAAGAAAGTGTCTTTCTAAACGGCGACTTGAAGGAAGAAGAGTATGTGAAACAACCACTTGACTTTGAGGATGCTGACTATCAAAACCATGTATTTAAACTCAAAAATGTCTTGTATGGACTTAAACAAGCTCCAAGAGCTTTGTATAAGAAGTTTACTAAATTTCTCTTGAAGAATATATTCAAAAGGGGAATGATCGATAACACAATATTTTTGAAGAAACGGGACAAGGATTTGCTCATCATCCATATGTATGTGGATGACATTATCTTTGGAGCCACCTCCAAGGTTCATTTTGAAGATCTTTCGACCTTGATTGTCAATAAATTCGTGATGAGCATGATGGGAGAGTTGAACTTAATCTTCGGACTGTAGATAAAGCAACCCTCAAGTCGTACCTGAATCTTCTGAGAGAAGTACATAAAGGATTTGCTAAAGAACTTTCATATAGATGACTCAAAGTCTATTAACACCCCATGGGTACAAAAAAACTTTCACATAGATGACTCAAAGACTATTAACACCCCATGGGTAAAAACTAAAAAATGGGAGTTGGTAAGTCTGATGCATTGGTGAATCAAACCTTGTATATAGAGGAGTTATTGGATAACTGATATATCTTATAGAAAGCTAACCTGGTATTGTCTTCAGTATTGGTATTTGTGATAGGTTTCAGGCATGTCCTAGGGAATCACATCTCAAAGCATCCAAGTGGATTATAAAGTATCTAAAGAAGACAGGGTACCAAGTCCTATTCCATCTAGTAGAACACTCAATTATTCTAGTCTGGTATGCAAATGATGATTTATTTTTGCAGCTGATATGGAGGACAAAAAGAGCACGTCTTAAATGGCACGCTCTCTGGTTCCTAACTAATTTCGAGTGAAACAAAGAAGCAAAATTCAGTTTCTCTCCCTACGACCAAAGTTTAGTACGTAGTGTCTGCATCATGTTATGCCCAAATCATATGGATCAAGCAACAACTTGAAGAGTTTGGAGTACTTGTTCATACCATTCCACTCATAGTTTACAATATCAATGAAGTCATCATGGGAAATAATCTACTTCACCACAGTAGGATGAAACACATTGATGTCTGACATCACTTCTTGAGATACAATGTTGAAAAAGGGAAAATAAACATTAGAACTATATAACATAAAGATTAGATTATAGATATTTTTGAAAAAGCCCTTAGTAAAGATTAATTTGAATGTAATAGATTAATGCTGGGGATGATAAACATGAACTGACCTTTCACTATCCGAAGGAATCCAATAATCCTTTGGCTATGATTTGAAGGACAAGTATCCTCATTTATTTTAATCAAGGTATACACTCATGGAAAATCACAGGAGCAATAATTATCAGAACAATTAAAATGTCACACTTCTCAGGCAATAGGGGACCTGGTCATGATTAATGGTTAGCACTCGCTACAATTCTCTTAAATTGTGAAATGAGAACTCTGTAAATCCCCACATATCAATAATCGACGAATCGTATTGTGGTATTATCCCTTTAAGTCCAAGCGACGAGTCTACCCAAAGACCTGACACATCATTTTACTTTCTTTTTTATACATCTTCCCTCCACTCCATCTCTTCAGTTTTCAAAATTCTCTTCTCAAGATTATTTTCAAAATCCCTAATCTTTATCTCTCAAAAAATTTTCTTCCTTCTCTCTCTAAAATTTCTTAATCACTTTGCTCTTTCAAACAAATATGGACTCCATAAACAAAATAAATCTGGCAACCTGGTCAACTTTACAAAAGCAAATTCTCTTACTCCCAGTCGCTCATATATCTGAATAATCCATCATCCATACATCAACCTAGTCCATTTTCAACAGTTTTATATGACCACTTGTTTGAGGGTGATATTCCCATGAGTAATTCCTTTGAGTCCAACATTCTTGTCACCAATTAAAGCATAGTTATTTAGATTTTGGGTAGATGATAGAAGAGGTGCTAAATGAAGAAGGAAGTAGTTTGTATATAAAGTAGGTAGCTTTATAAAGGGAATTCTTAAATATACTTAACCATTCTTTCACCAAACCCTTGATATTGGTATCTATTCGTCTTCTTGAACAATGTCCCTCTCAAATGGTCATTGCAAAGGAGAATTTCTTCCATCACCATGAAGGGATAAGAAAGGGTAACAGAAGAAACCCTAAAAAGGAGACCCTTTACAAGATAAATCTCTCAAACACTCATGGGTGAAGCTATGAAGTCAAGTGAAACAACTACAAAGTAGAATGGAAGGAGAAGAAGATAGGAGAAGTGATAATCGAGTTGCCTATTGATGATGTTTTGGATGTCTCCAACGAACTCTTTGAATATGATTACCTATATGATGAGATCTCCTCCGCTGGATATTACACAAAAGTATAAAAGGAAACATGTGAAGATAGCCGGTAAGTTAAAACCCAGAACCCCGACAGTCAAGAATGTTGACACTGCGCCTAATGAAAAAGGAAAGGAATGACAATGAGGAAAGAACAAACAAAAGAGAAAAAAGTAGACACCTCTTGTTCTTAAAAAATATTATGAAGAAGGACCTGGTACTAGACTACACAACGACAAAAATTAAGTTAAAAAAAGTCGATTATTGATAACTTACACTTATTGAAGGTGCTCCGAGGTAGGGTGTTTCACATTGAACATGAAGTCAAGAATGGACTCGTTGGATGATCTTGTGGAGCTTCAATCGTAGACTCACCTATTTATGAGAAAATTTTGTGTTCTACATGATGAAGAAGTTCAATAATTTTACTATAATGTGGACTTTGTAGAGGATTGAAGTCTTAACACTTAGATAGGTAACAAAGGTGTACATCTAGATGAAGAACTACTGGGAAAAATATAAGAGGTACCCAGAGAAGGGATCATGTATGTTGTTAGAAAGTCCTACACCAAGAAATCTGTGAAAGAAATCTTCAAGCTCCCCGACTTGTGTCATATGGGTTTCCTAAAGAAGCTCTTGAGAGGGAGAGTACCAACTTTTATTTTTGTTTGTTATAAGGTACTTTTTCCTGGAAGAAAGAAACAAAAATTAGTATTTCAAATCATTTTTTGATGGATTGACTTTGAAAATATGAACGCTTGAACTTCCCAACCATAATTTTGGAGCATATGTATAAATGTTTAGTTGAACACTGGGGCAAACATGACAACGTTATGCGTATTTCCTGACTAATGTGTTTCAACATCTGAACATTCCAGTTGGGAAAGTTACTTTTGGAACTGCTAAGTACTATTTTTCTCCGAGTACTTTGGAGATGTGTGAGTGAATTGAAGGAAAAGAAGGACCACTAAGCAAGATGCTTCAATTGGTAATGGAACAAAATCAGGTGAACAACGAATAGGAGGAGATGATTGTGCTTTTAAGCAATAAAAATGTAGACATTGCCTTATTGATTGTACATCTACTTAAAGCACAGTCTAAGAGACATGGTATTGTAGAGGCAAACGAGCTAAGGATGAAAAAAATGCACTCCTGGCTCAGAATGCTGCTCTTCAAGAGAAACTGATCAAAGATCATGGTGAAGCTTATGATCGGTTACTCTTGTCATGAAGTGTCTTCCGCATCAGCCTCCATCTACATAGTCCTCTACCTTTTCTTCTTGTGTCTTTCATTTGTGTGGACATTGTCTGGGTTCCCTCTATCATATTAATTTGAATGTATTGAAGGTAATATTTAGTGCAATAACGCTGGTTTATATTTTATTGTGATTGAATCTTGTTAAATTTTATTTTTTTTCATGTTTCCCCTAGCTATGGTCTTATATTGAAACCTATTAGTAATGTTGGTTTACTGCATTTTTTTAATGATTCCAAAAAGGGAAAATGTTGGTTGCTTACGTTATTGGGCAGGGCAAAGAAAATTGATACGGCAATCAAGTGGCAAGGCAGTTTGACACACGAAAGTGACTGAACGCATTTGTGTAGAAATTATCATCATCAAAAAGGGGAAAATGTTGCAGTTTTGATGATTTGAAAAAATCATGGAACCTTTTAAAGGGACCTAATCCTAGAGTCAATGTACACACAATGAGGGTGTAAAAAATTTAATTGGTTGGTGCACAATATACAATTATTGCAGAAACATTTGCCAATAGTATGGCCTGGAAGCTTGTGTCTATCATTCATAAAGTCTATGTTCAATAGATACTAGCTTATTTTTTACATCTGAAAAATTCTGAAGTACTCAAGCAAAGACCATCCCAGTGATGTATTCTCTATAGGCACACCATGGACCTGATAGAGCCGCAGGCGTCGTAGTGTCGTAAGAGTTATACTTTAGTATTGAAATTGGAAATTTATTCCTAACTAGGTAAATTACCGTGTTTCTCATGTGATTAAACTACTTTATTAAACTTACATATGATCATTTAATAATATTCACATTTTCAATAAATAATTGGCAAAACAGTTTTATCTTTAGGAAAAACGCTTCTCCGAAATCTTTAAGTGCTATATTTATTAAACTTTAGTTATGTTATACAAACTATTAGTCATAGATAGATTTTAACTATGAGACAAAAGTTTAAGAAAATCTCCCTGGAAATAGTTGGTAAGATGAAATGAAAAATTTTAAATTGTACTAAATTATAAATAAAAATATTAGACTTTAAAAAAGAGACAAAAAACCGTTAAACAACAACATTCCCAAGTAAAGTGGAAAATTAGGACCATAAAAGATAATTAGTAACTAAATTCAATAGAGCATTTTGGACTCCTTTCTTATGAACCTCAATCAATCTCTTTTTTACTATTGTACGCCATACCAAGTATACGCTTAAAATGACCCTAAAACTGTTATTATCATAAATATTTTTTGTCATTGTTTCAAAATAGTCATTGCTATTTTTAAGGTTTCATATCACCGGCCCCAACTTATTTGGATTAAAGCATTGTTATTGTTATGGTTATAGTATGTAGTTACAACAAATTAATGCAATTTTCAACAAGAAGTAGGTGACATATTAATGTTCACAAGGGATATAACACATCAAAATTTTGACACATAACATATTAAAATGTAACAACATAATTTTATGAGGACTTGAACACACAAATATCAAAATTTATTATAAAAATACCTTATTTTCCTAAAAATCTAGAAGAAAAAGGCATGTTTCTAATATATTATTCAACAATATAATCTTTTGGGGTTGTATAAAAGATTACGGTTGACAAATTTAATTGAACTGAAAGAATAAAAAATAAATAGTTATTTCTTTTTATCAAAGTTTTAAAAAATTATCAATGGAATGAGTTATCACTACAACAAAAATGATCTTTCATGATAATTAATAGCTTAATTGTCATTGAATATGTATTTTAAGAGGAAATTGATACTCACTATAAATGTCCCTAAAGTCTATAGAAACATTGAATTAAATGACAATTAAGTAATGTCGGTAAATGTTGTAACACTCTTTGTGAATGTGCATATTAATTGCCGATAAAAAATAATTTTGTTATAGTGCATTTAGACATTTGTTAGTTTGACCAAAACTTAATATCTTAATACGCTCAAAAATAAGAACAAAACAAATATGAAAAATTGGTTACTTTGCAATAAAAATGTGGCTATACGAATATTATAGAAATATTGCAATGACATACAAAATTTTTGTACCTTAAAAAATAATCAATATAATATACCAGCAGTGGCAAGCAAGAAAGTAGCAATTATGGTTCTTTTTAATAAACTTGATCATTGATTCCGTATTAGTTATCAAATATTGGTTTTTGTCTGTTATCAAATATAGCACAATCTACAAGCAATTTTATCAAAAACTATATGAAAAGAACTTGTTGAAAGCAACAAAAGATAAGATAAATTTTCAATCTTCCTCACTTTAATTTTGAACATAATTAAAAAAAAAGTCATAAAAATAGCAAAAAGAATTTGCAATAGATACATGCATCACTATAATTGAAAGTAAAAAATTATACTTCATGAAATAGGAGGAAGAAAACTTTGAGAAATTAAATACACTTTATAAGAAGCTTAATCAATGTATTTGTATTCGAAAAAAATATAGAAATAATTACAAAAGAAATAAAAGATTTATTTACTAAAGAACCGAATATAATAAATTCAATCATCAACAATTTAGCAGTGTATGAGTTGTGAACTAAGAGGTCTAAGAGTAATAATGTAGCATTCAAATTGAAAATCAATTTCCTTAAATAATGTTAAGAAGCCTGTAGAAAGGTACAAGAGAGAATGTCAATTTTCAATTATCCTTTTTGAAATTTTAACATATTAAAAAAAAAGGTCACCACATAAGAAAAAAGAAATTATCATAGTTAGATTAATCACTATGACTTATAGTAAAGTTTAAACTAAATGAAAACAAAGATTGAAGAATAAAACAAACTTCATAAAATAATCAATTAATGTATTTGAATTTGACAACCCTTTAGTGGAGAAAAAACCTACAAATTATAGTGGCAAACAATTCCTCTATTTATATAAAACCTAGGGTAGTTTGAACAAATATTTATTGTGTCTTATTGGAAATATCACAATTCTTTCAAAAAATTACTACCTTTTAGAAAGGTCACAATGTTTCATAAAAGTAGGAATTCTGTAAAAAAATCTCAATTCTTCATAAAAGTCACAACTTTTTCAAAAAAGTCACAAAATTTCATAATTGTCACAACTTTTCAAAAAAAAGTCACAACTTTTCATAAAAGTCACAATTTTTCATGAAAATAGAAGGGTAGTTTTGAAAATACATAAATTTAAAAGCGAATTCTGGTTTCTGGTAGCGCCACGTAGGCGGACTAAGGGTTATCTTTTATATTAATATATGATTTACAAAGGATTAATATATATTGTTCAGTTTGTAAAAGACTAAATTGGTTAGAGGTTACGAATTTAGTGGACAGTTTTGTAACTGCCTAGTGATAATTTTAAATCATCTAAGGCTTGTTTATTTTGTGGGCAGTGTTGAGTTTTCTAAGTTAAAGTCTATGTTATCTAGGGTTGATAGCTTAGTGGGAAATGTGGTATCCATTTAGACCCATTTTGTGTTGTATCTGTGTTTTACTTTTTCTTGAAGAAATTAAAAAAAAGTTTAAAATCATGTAGGACAGGTCGTAATTTGACAACTTTTTAACAAGGGGGTTTCCACGTAAACTGCTTTTGTTGTCTTGTGTCATTTTTTACTCTTCATTACCATTATTACTTAGTCAAGGGACCTGTCCATTAAATGATAGTAAACACTAATTCTATCAATTTGGAAGATAAGCAAACCACAAATTATATAAATTAAAAGGTATAATGGACAAAATGTAGACAACCAAATGCCACTAACGTGAAAATGCAATTGTTGCACAAATCAATAGACAAAACTACTGATAAATTGAATGTGCAAAGTAATGCAGCGAACATAAGATACAAATTCTTAATGCCAAGGAATAATGCACTACTGTGATCAGTGTCATAAAAAAATAACATTTTATAATATTTTAAAAAGTTCTAGAAACAATAATTTCTTACTCATTTTAATATTAAATAAAAGTATATTAACTATGGCAGACTATTTGCATAATGAAGGTGTACTCCACTATAGCACTTTGAATATTTCTAAGCTAAGACCCAAATCATTTTTTTAGACACTGCAACTCTACCATTATAACATGAATCGTTCATTATAAGTATATGATCTTGAACAAAGTGATGCACTACTTGTTCTTGTGTATTAAGGTCCTTTATAAAGGGTATCAAAAGTTATCTTGGGTCATAAAGGATATCAAACACCAATTCAAGTTCAAAGAATTCTTTTCGCTAAGTTCTCGCATGAGTTCATGTAGAGGTAAACATCAAATGACCCTATCTCTCAATATATAAAGAGTCAGGTGACCTATGACCTATCAAATTGAGTCATATGAGTCTTTTTTCCAACCCAACAAGTCTGTACCAATGTGACTTTAGACTAAGAAGTTATGGTTTTTTTATTGGACTATAAGCGGGCTAAGAAATTCGATATCGACACTTGCCCATTAGGCAACTCACGGAATGATTTGACAAATAACCAAATTGGCTCACTAAAATAGCCTTAAAACGTCAAGTCTTTGGATATTTTTATGATACGAATCCCATTTGTTGAACAACCAATATTTTGATTAGGGGACCTCAAGATTAGTGATTTTACCGATGCAATTAATTGAACGGTAATTTTCTTTGAATTATATTTTATTGTTATGCTCTCATAAGGGTATTCTTTAACGTTTACCTTAAATTAACCTTTCCAAGTCCATATTTCAACCTAAAATCATCATTATCGGTATATAAATTCTAAAAATCCATAATTCTCCTTCTAAAGAACGAGAACTACAAGATAGGGTCCAACCTTCAAAGTTCTAAAGGCTCATGTTTAAGGTTCTTTTAGATATACCAAAGGTTTTTTATTTAAGATTCTTCTACACACTTCCTCTTCTAAGATTTTTCTTCAAGACTCCTCAGTATGGTACATAAGGCTAATCATAGTGATGGACTAAGTTCCTCTTCTAGTCATGTTTAGGATTCTACCCATAGTCTCGAAAAATATGAATTCGGTTTGTGTTTTCTTGTCCGAAGTTTCGGTTGCTTAATCATTGAGATTTTGATTCTTTGACACATGTTTATTCTTACTGTAACACCCCGTAGCCAAAATAGACCAAAAACAAGCTTTAAAGAAAAATCTGCAGGTGCAACCAACGGTGGAATAAACGGACGGCGACGGACTATAGCCTGACCCACGGTCCATCCTACACAACCGTCGAAGGGATCAGAAACTCTCAAAAATTTTAGCCAAGAAAAATTGGTCAAGTCTTGGACGACGGAAGGACTTACGGTATGTAGATCATATAACAGTCCGTAGTCTATGATCGTCGATCAATACTCCCTTCACCCACTCTCTGAAAAAAGTTATTGATGACAAATACGATTCGTAGGTGGACTTACGAACCGTAGGTGGAAAATTTGTAGACAGTTAAGGGGAAATGCAGTTGCATCAACTTCAAATGATCATAACTCTTAGCACAAAATGAATTACGTGTCCCATGACCTACCCACAAATAGGTAATTGAATATTTTTTCCATAGCCACAAACCTTGATAAACGCATACCTTCGAGTAAAACGTTATGACCATTTTAGTAAAAGTTTGTTGAATAGGCCCAACAAACGGACCCAACGACGGAGCATAGCCAATCAACGGACCGTCAGCCCTTGTCGTTATTTAGTCTGACAACAACTTTCCCACGGGTCTTTTGGACCTTTCCCACTCGGTTTAAACCCAAATATACGTCGTTTTGACCCTAAATCATCAGATTTTAGTAATTTTAATTCTAGAAACATAATTAAGTCAAATCATTAAATCGAAACTTAGAAAATTAGAAGTAAGAGTAGAGAAAAAGCTCAAGTACCCTAGTTCAAGAACGCCACAATATCCAGTAGTTCCATCGCCGAAACTTAAGTATTATTTTGTGGATTTCATCACCAGGTGTGGGGGATTACACTAGTTGGTTTCTTTCACCCAATGGGTTCCTAGATTTTGGTCAGTTCTTGATTCTCTTATCACGATAAAACCTAGGGTGTCTTGAACTTTGATAGAACTTCATGAATTTATTAAATATATGTTCCAAATAATAATATCATGTTATTACTCAGATTATCGCATGGATTTAAGAACCCTAGCTTTGTATTTCTTTAGTTCTTGAATAAAACATTCTAGGTGAGATATTTCACACACATCAGATATTCATGCCTCAATTATAAATGCATAAATTACCAGAATAATTATTGCATTCTCAGTATGCATGATTATTTTCGAGAAATCCAGTATTTACAGAAACTTAAACATAATTAGTTAATTGATAGAATTCTTTGGGAGTAGCATAATACCTAGATGGACTAGGGTTTAGCGTACCTAATAGTCCAGAACTACTAGCCAAGTAGGTTCTAAGTCCCCTCTGTGGGTAATATGTTTAATGACTATGCCTTAATGCCTTTATACTTTTGGCAGGTTATACTGGGTCCTTTAGATGGGGCGTATACATCGGACTCCACATTTAGCTAATGTGGTTATATTATAGACTATTAGTAGCTCCCACAGTTCAGTCACACTCTGTGCATTGACCATTTATCAGTATATTTAGTATTCAGTTGCAACATGTTATAAATTGGTCATTACATTCAGTTAGCCTAGAAATTCAGTATATTATGTTCAAATTATTATACTTGCTTTTATGCTTGTTCAGTTATGTTTTATTACAGTTTTACTCTATCCTAAATGCTCAGTACCTTTCAAGTACGGACGCATACGTGCTCTACATCTTCTCATGATGTAGGTTCAGGTTCTCAGCAACCAGATCACGCATATATTGATTTTTGATCTCGAGTTTAGCAAATTCAATGGTGAGCCATCATTCTTTGAGGACAACAATCATGAGTCTCATTTCAGTATTTAGTCGTTTAGTTTCAGTTTTTGCTACATTTAGCTTGGGCTTGTCCCAGTATTTGTAGTCAGTTAGAGGCTTATTTAAGACATAGTTAGATTCAACTTAGAATTGAGTTAATTTTTCTTTGGTATTAAACTCCTTGTTTCAAATATCTTAGTTATAGAATATGGGTATTTCCCAACTTTTCAGATTAAATTATGATTTAGCTTTAGCATCAGTTTATATTCTTTAGTATGGTTATGATTATGCCAGTAGTGTTAGCTTGGGAATACATGTGGTTCTAGGTTCTGATTCTTTTTACAAGAGTAGCTCGGGGCCTGACAAAACATGGTATTAGAGAACTATGTTCAAGAGTCCTAGGATATCATAAAAGACGCACTAAGTAGAGTCCTTTTCATGGGTTTGGAGTGCACCACATCTAATGAGAGGGAGGCTATAAAGTGTCTTAGGAAACCTCACTTTCTTGTTACTCTTATCGTGCGTTAGGCGTGATCTTATTCCATTCTAACTTGATGTTCTACGTTTCAGATCATGCCTCCTCTTAGAGCTAACACTTGGAATGCAAATGCCATGAATGCAAACAGAGATCCTCCAGTCCCAGATCAAGAAGTCTCCAAAGCTAAGTTTAGGAACGCCATACATAAGGTGGCTCAGAGTATGACTGACCAGAACAGTCAGGTTCATTCTCCTGTGAATGAAACTTGTTGATTAGTAGTAGCAAGGGTGCGTGACTTTGTTAGGATGAATCCGCTTGAGTTCTTAGGATCACAGATTAATGAGGATCCTCAGAATTTCATGGATGAAATCAAGAAGATCTTTGAGGTAATGCAAGTCACTAGGAATGATCAGGTTGAGTTGGCATCATGTAAGTTGAAGGATGTTGCTTGAATCTAGTAAACTCAGTAGAACAAGAATATGGGTGCAAATGCAGCTCCTATCACTTGGGAATGCTATAGTGAGACTTTTCCCAATAGGTTTTTTCCAATAGAGTTGAGAGAGGAAAAGTCTCAGCAATTCATGAACTTTAGGTAAGGTAACATTACAGTCTAAGAGTATAGGCTGAAGTTTGGCAAACTCTCCAGGTATGCTCCTTACATGGTTGCTTACTCTATGGCTCAGATGAATAAGTTCTTGTATGGAGTGTAAGATTTGGTAAAAACTGAGTTAAGAAATTCTATGGTACTTGGATATATAAACATCTCTAGGGTTATGACTCATGCTCAGCCGGTTGAGGGTGATAAGCTTTGGGAACAGGCTAAGGAAAATAAGAAGGCTAGGACTTTGAACCATGACTATTCTCAGCAGAAATCGGGTGGTGGAAATCGCTTGTAGAGTCAGCAGATGTTTTCAGCCCCAGTCCCTTCATCAGCTAGTGTTCCATCCTTTAAGAACACGTTTGACCAGAAGGGTAGGGCACCAGGCTATAAGTCTCAGGAAAGTGTTTCAGGCACAAAGACTTACCTTGATTGCCTTTAGTGTGGTAAAAACCATCCAGGCGAGTGTCTCACAGGAAAACAAGGATGTTTTGGGTGCAGTCAGTGTGATCACAGGTTTAGGGATTGTCCTTCTAGATAGGGTCAAGGAGGTGGAAATGGTAGAGCTCAGTCTACAAATTCTGCAGCACCATCAAGTCACCATCTCAGCAGGGTAACTCATCTAGACCAAAAAATATCTTTACAGAAAAATCTGGAGGTGCAACCAATGGTGAATCGACAGACCACGACAGACCGTATCTTGAGCCACGTTCCGTCCTGAACAACCATCGATGGGATCAGAAACTCCCAAAAACTTCAGCCTAGAAAAATTGGTTAAGTCTTGGACGACAGACAGATATACGGTCCGTCGATCATATGACGGTCCGTAGTTCGTGTCCATTGATCAAAACTCTCTTCACCCACTCTTTGACAAGAGCTACGGATGACAAGCACAGTCCGTAGGTTGAAAATTTGCAAACAGTTAAGGGGAAATATAGTTGGGTCAACTTCAAAAGATCATAACTCTTAGCACAAAATTAATTAAGAGTCCCATGATCTACCGACACCGACATTGCGAAAATCAGATCCCCGAGAAAACTGTTATGCCCATTTTAGTAAGGCTTGTCGAACAGGCCTAACCGACATACCCAATGACGGAGCTTCGGTCAAACGACAGACCATCAGTCCTGGCCGTCGGTTTTTCTAAAAACAACTTTCCATGGGGTCTTTTGGATCTTTCCCACTCGGTTTAAACCCTAATATACGTCTTTTTGACCCTAAATCATCAGATTTCATTAAGTTTAAGCATAGAAACATAATTAAAACATATCTAAGTCTAATCATTAAATAAAAACTTAGAAAATTAGAAGCAAGAGAGGAGAAAAAGATCAAGAACCCTAGTCAAGAACGCCACATTCTCCAGTAGTTCCATCACCAAAAATTAAGTATTTTTCCGTGGACTTCATCACAAGGTATGTGGGATTTGACTAGCGGGTTCCTTTCACCCATTGGGTCCCTAGTTTTCGGCCAGTTCTTGATTCTTTTATCGCAATTAAACCTACGGTTTCTAGAACTTTTATAGAACTTATGAATGTATTAAATATATGTTCTGAATTAGATTATCATGTTATTACTCATATTATCGCAAGGATTCAGAACCCTAGCTTTGTTTTTTTTTTGTTCTTGAACTACACATGATAAGTTAGATATTTCAGACACTTCAGATATACATGCCTCAATTATAAATGCATAATTACCAGATTAATTGTTGCATTCTCAGTTTGCATGTTTAGTTTCGAGCTATCCAGTATTTACAGAAACTCAAACATAATCAGTAATTTTACAGAATTCATTGGCAGTAGCATAATACCGAGTAAGACTATGGTTTAGCGTACCCAATAGTTCAAGAACTACTAGTCAAGTAGGTTCTAAGTCCCCTCTGTGGGCAATCTGTTTAGTTATCACGCCAGCATGTCTTTATACTTTTGGCAGGATATATTGGGTCCTTTCGATTGGGCGTATACATTAGATAATGTCGTTTTATTATAAGTTATATGTAGCTCCCACAGTTTAGTAAGACTCTCTACATTGATCATTTATCAGTATATTTAGTATTCAATTTCAACATGTTATAAATTGGACATTGCATTCAGTTAGCTCAAAAATTCAGTATATTATGTTCAGATTATTATAATTGTTTTTATGCTCGTTTAGTTATGTTTTATTTCTACTTTACTCTATCTTACATGCTAAGTACCTTTCAAGTACTGAAGTATATGTGCGCTACATCTTCTCATGATGTAGGTTCAGGTTCTTAGCAACAAGATCACGCATAGATCAATTTCCGATCTCGAGTTCATCAGATTCAGTGGTGAGTCCTCATTCTCCGAGGACAATATTCATTAGTCTGATTTCATACTTTAGTCATTTAGTTTCAGTTTTTACTAGATTTAGTTGGGGCTTGTCCCATTATTTCTACTCAGTCAGAGGCTTATTTCAGACTTAGTTAGATTCAACTTAGAATTGAGTTAATATTTGTTTGGTATTAAACTCATTGTTTCCAAATATCTTAGTTATAGAATATTGTATTCCCCATGTTTTCAGATTAAATTATGATTTAGCTTTCACATCATTTTATATTATTTAGTATGCTCATGATTATGCCAGCAAGGTAAAGTTGAGATCACTTGTGGTTCTAGGTTCCTTGTCCGCATCTCGGGGGTAGCTCGGGGGGTGATAATCACACTGTTGTTCATGTTTCATTATCACATGAACCATATTTAATAAACTTATATTTTAAAAAAGAATTCTATATGAGTTTTTTCCATACGTTAATTTCTAACATGGAAAGTGATTCCATGAGCATATAAATCCATGACTTGAGAAGGGTTTTTAAAATATGATGAATGGTTTCATATGTTTTATTTGTCAATTGAGAAGATAAGAGGATAATGAAATAAAAACGAGTTCCCTAAACACGGCTATTGAGCATAATTGATATTGATTATACTTCAAATACTATTGAACACCAAATTGGTTAAGAGTTTATTTTCACTTAAATACCCATAAACTACCAAGAAACCGTAGGATAGGATCGTATAACTTTCTCGTAAATCCTCAATTCTTCTTTATAAGGCATATTGGATGGATCCATATATTATAGTTGTCCTATATACCCCGACAACTGAACAACATGCTTTGCAGTAAAGAAAGTTATATTTATTATGAAACTTTAGAGTCAAAACTCAATAAATTATAAATATATAGGTTTATAATAACATGTAAATTATTACAAGACGTTTGATATATGTACTTATCATACTCATTATGTTTCTAAACCATTTTAAATCATGTTGAAATAAAAAAATTTCATGTCATTGTATTGGTGCCTGTTTCAAATAATATAGGAAATTAGTAAGTTTAGACACTTTGCTTTTGTGTGCCTACAAAAAATACTTAGTTGTTCCATATAAATTTCCTCATTCAGGTCTCTAGTTTTTAAAAATAGATTTACTCAATTTGATGATTATACAAATAAAAGATTGCAGCTGTAATAATTTAAAGTTTAATGGATGTAATTGTTATTTTTAGAGAATATGTAAAAAGAAATATAGGTCTTTAGTTGCTTAAAACATATATCAACTAGCCTAGCCTTATATTTATCAATAGAACCATTCCATTTCAATTGTACTTCTTAAGACCCATTTGCAATAAGTTATTCACAACCTAATGGTAAATCAATCATTTTTAAGTTTAATTAGAAATTAGGGATTTCATTTCCTTATTACAACCTCTTTTAAAAAAAAGTAGAATCATGTAAAGCAAAAGTTCTTCTAACATGAAATGTTCATCTCTAAAATTAAAAACATGATAATTAAGATAAAAATATTTTTCTACTTTAGCACGTTTACTTCTTTTTAACTAAAAATCATCAATATTTTGTCTCAAAGTAGAAGTAGAAGTAGAAGTAAAAGAGCATGGTTGTGACAAAATATTTTGTTTAATCTTTTAACCCGCACTATTTTTAGAATGAAAAGGGAATTTATTTTCTGATAAATAGCATCACCAGATTATATTATAATTTTATCTTCACTATTAAAAAAATATATAGTCTGCACTATTTGAAGCATACCCAAGCAAAACACAAGTAGTAACTTTGTTACTCAATTATATAATTTTCAGGTCAATTAGCCTCAAAAAGACTAGATAATTCCAACATCTTAAATAACTCAAACATGGTTTGTGACCATTCGACCACTCAAAAAGTGTCTGTTAATACTTTTTGCAAGGCACACAATTCAAACACATAACAACCCGCAAATAGTATCACCAAAAAATTTATAGGTACACTTGGCTCAATAAGCATGACATTTTATATAAGTCAATTAAAAAAAATTATTTTTATTTTTCTATAAACCATTTCATGTAGGAGAAAAAAAGGAGGAGTAGTTCCATAAACTATTTTCAATGATCTAATAAGAAAAATTAAACTCATTTTGCTCATATCTATGACCTCTATCGTGACCCAATCTTTTTGTTTTTTATTGAGTAAGTTATCTGCCATTTGAATCCCGAGAGCTTGTTCACTTTGTTGCATTTAGTTCATTCGGCGAATACTTGGCAGATGGGTCATTTGATAAATGCATAAATATATGATCAAATGAAGGAGACAAAGATTGTAAAAACTAAAAATGGTGATGACAATATTTAAAGTATGTTGGAACATGGAAGGCAACAAGGTCGCATCTTCTTCTGCAAACAACAGTGTTTGTGTGTTTGTTGTATATTGTAGAGGTTGAGGACTAATTTGAAAAGTACTTGGGAACAAACAGGCAGGACTTTGACAATTTAAGAAACTCTACATTGAAAAAATGCGGATTTACTACAACATTTTAGGCCTACGGCCACCCCAGTAAAGTGTAGCTTAACTAACAAAAAGTATGATCATTGGTAAAAGGCCACACTTTTTGGGTTGTGGCCGAATGAAGTTCTACCTTAGAGTTTAGGCAACACGTTTAAGGTGTTGCCTTATCAACTACACTTTAAAGTGTAGCCTAAAAGGCAAAAAGTCCACGCTTTTGTAACTACGCTTAGAAGTGTTACCTTATCAGTTACACTTGAAAGCGTAGACTAAAGGGAGAAAAAACCACACTTTTGCAACTACGCCTATAAGTGTTGTGTATACAATATTTATATGCCATATTTCTAATTAAAAACACCAATATTGTTCTCCAATAAATATTCTGAACTATCAAATTAGCTAATATGTAATTCAAATATATAGATTTGCAATAAGCATCAAATGATAGTCTTGTGTACATACATGCAAATATTCTTAATATATGTGCAGATGTGAATAACACAAAATCTAACTTGATGTGAATAACACAAAATCTAACTTGCAATAGCTTAAGATAATGTATTCAAACATTTATAATAGTTCAAAAACTTATCATCCATATTCACTTCAATGAGATCAAATTAACTTGTGGGGTTCCTTCAAATTTGAATAGCTCCATTTCACTACGCATTTAAAATCAAATTACCAATCAAAACAAACAAAAGGTCAGATTGCAACAATTACTATATTAAGTTATGGATATTTCAGAAGCGCAAAGATGTCAACACCATTTTAGAAGAACAAAGTTGACGATTATACAACACCAACACTTGTACATTTACTTATTTTTCCAAAGTTGTGACTTTGACATTTGAAAAGAGCAAAGCTGACGATTATACAACTCAAATACAATTTGTACATTCGCTTATTTTCCAGGATAAGCCTTCAAAATTTCATAATAGCATGGTGTATAAAACGATGGTATCAAAATTTAATAACTGTCATTACATTTATAGACCAAGCACTAGCAAATTATACATCAAATATGTACACTTATTGAACCAGAAAACATCACAAACTAAATCTAAGGCTTGCATAACTAACAATTAAGTGTTAAACAGATACGTAGAACATAAGCAGCCCATGAGTTAAGAGAACAAAAAAATGAAATATGTTGTAATTCCAAGATTAGCCTTAGGATAAAATAGACAAATTATGGAGCACCAAGAAAAACGTTTAAAATATAGGAATGACAAGAAACATGTAGTGCAGAAACATGTTTGGATATACTCAAATTTTTCCTCTTTATAGTTCTTCACTAACGCCATATTCACCTCCACAACATTAGTGTGCATCTCATGTTCATTTTTTTTGTTCACAGGTCAACTGGACCAGACATAACGAGACTTTTTTGTTGCAATAAAGAAGTGAATGCATATAACTATGTTTCTAGTTCTTAATAGGTAAATGTTAAGAAGATTTGGCACACTGTATGTCACAAGTTAGACTGCTGAAACATTTTATAACAGAAGTTCAAGATGGGACAAAGACCAACAAAGTTGTGTTATCAACTGTTTTCAGAATTTTCGTCACTATATAAACTGATTCTATAAACAAATTCTATAATATGTAAATTAATTCTGTACTTGCACACATAAGATTCTAGCAGGGAAGCTGGAGCCACAACAACACATAAAAATCAGCCACAACTACAAACACAAATTAGCAACAACCACACAACAATAGTTACTATATTATGTTAGGGATATTTCAGAAGAGCAAAGTTGTCAAGACCAAAAATTCGCTATATAGATTTGTACCATTTCAGAAGAGCAAAGCTGACAATTTTACAACACCAATACTTGCACATTTACTTTTTTTTTTCTGGAGTTCTGGATTTATCATTTCAGAAGAGGAAAGGTGACAATTATATAACCCCAACATGATCTGCACGCACATTCACTTATTTTCCCATATAAGCTTTCAAAATTTCTGAATATCATGGTGTATAAAACAATGGTATCCCAATCGAATAACTGCCAGTACATTTATAAACCAAGCACTATCAAATCATACATCAATTATATACACTGATTGAACCCAAAATCACATGAAACATCACATATTAAATCTAGGCCTTGCATAACTAGCAATGAAGTGATAAATGGATACTGAGGAGAGCTTAAGCAACCCATGAGTTAAGAAAACAAAAAAATAAGATACGTAGTAATTCGAAGAACCAGATTTATGGAAAAAACAGATGTGTAGCTAAATATGGAGGACAACTGTCCAATATAGTGAGGGTGAAGTTCTTAATTTGCAAAGATATCAAACATACTCTCACCAGGGAACTATATGATATTATTTCAACTGATGATTTACTGTTTAGAGATTAGAAATACCTTGATTTGGTGTCTGCATAATATTAATTTCCTCTCACCAAAACCTGAAATAGTTGAAAAGATTTATTGGTTTATAAAAAAAATTGATCAAAATGTGCATATGCAAAAGGTATAAAACTACAGAATTAATTGCTTTAAACATGCATCAGGACATGTTATATCTTTTTTACAAGAAAAGTACAAATTGTAGCATGCTATTGTTGCATAAATTTGTGGAAAACATGCTTTTTACCGTGTGTTTTAGTAGATTGCAAATTCAGTAAAATATATGTATTAATCAAGAGCACATAGGAAATAATTGGAACATTAAAAATCGGAATATACATAAGCATATAAATTGAGCTGATAAGGAAAAAAAATGAACAAGTTTTGTTCTTTATAAGAAGACAAATTGAGTTTGTTTAGGAGTAAAATAATCACTTTTTTTTTATAGAACATGCCTTAAGTTTTAATTGGATAGTTGTACAAAAGTTCATCAGCTAATCTAATGTTTCATCTACTCAGGTTCAAAATTGTTCACAAGCCAATGCGGAGACAGAAGACATAAAACTGTAAATATCAAAGAGTTTCTTGTCACAGAAACAACAAATAGACACAACAAATAGGAACTTGAATGGCGGACATATGATATAAAAGATTAACGTAGGTGTAAATATTAAATACATGCGTGACTTCGAAATTACCTCTAAATTTAACACTTTTAGCTAAATACTTAATCTTATCCATGAATATAAAGATCAAAATTTCAAGTCTTTACATGTTCAGTAACTTATGCAGAAATACGGTTTTATATGCTGGCTGACTATGCATAGGTGACTATTAACAACAGATAGACTTGAAAAAATGGGAATATGTGTGACTACCCTTTTATTGTCTGGAGTACTAAAACTTTTTACTTCATAAAATATTTTTTCTTTGTTACATGTACTATGGGTAGGTGAAGGAATGGTGATTAGTTTATAAGTGGTGTGAAAGGAAATTAGGTAGAGCCAATAGCGTAATATGGAGATGGGTGGTATCGATTATTTTTGTCTTAGTTAGATAATTAGTAACGGGAACTTAATTGCAGATAAACTTGTTCCCTGAAATTAATTTTAGGGTGAGAGAATTAATTATGGAATGGAAGTGCACATATTGGTGCAGTTTGTTATGCAATTAAGGCAATGGGCCACACATATATTCTAGTTATTAATAAGAATACGTTAAAAATAATAATGTAATGGAAGTGCACATATTGGTGCAGTTTGTTATGAAATTAAGGCAACGGGCCACACATACATTCTAGTTATTAATAAGAATATGTTAAAAATAATAATGACCAGATAATGGGGCAATTGTGGGTGAATCATTAGAAGGAATAATTTACTGTTAATTGCATATTGAAATTTGAGTAGTGGATCGCATAATGTAGTCGGATTTTAATGTTCCTTATATTATTATATTATAATAGTTATTCTTATTATATGTGGGTATATATATATACATATATATGTACCTATTTAATAAACTACTATATATTTTAATATGAAAACAAATTCAAAAGAATAATAATAATCATTATAATTGGATGCAGTAAGTTCTCTAAATTTAATGTATGCATATGCTATAGTTTACATGTGTTATAGTTGAGTTCTTGTTAGCCCGTAACCGCTGGTTCATTTTTACATATTAATATCGTTTTCTTACCTTATAAACTATATTTTCAATATATTGAGATAGGTAGGTGTATCGAATTATTTAAATACTATAAAAGTTATGCTAAATGGGAGAAGTTAAACATACTTTTAGGTTTGAACTTTATGAAATTATTTATAGAATTAGATGAACTTTTGGGTCTAGACTAGAATAGAATAATATGAGTGTTCATAGACTCGTTAACTTACAAATTATGCACACATAATTGATAGCTTGGAAGGGTTCAGAGGTATTGCGGAAAGTAAAAACATTGGAGAAGTAGTTGCTTGACTTCTGATCTCAGTGGAGGTAAGTTATGGATTATTTTTATTTGATAGATAAACTCTCAAAAGCGATTGATATGTATTGTGTGATAACGTGAAGTTTCCTATGTGCTTGACTGTGTCGTTGTATATCTTTGTTCTACGGGTTGTGGTTGGCCTAATATTCAAAGACTGTTGAATTTATAATCTTAAGGCCTCTCTATTAAAATGAACCATTGAATAAAGAAGGATTGATGAAATAAAACAATTAATTGGATCCAAGTGACACGTTCGGACAAAGTATTATTGGATCGGAGTGTAATGTTCCTACATGGTATATGGGATCCGACAGAACAACATTAAAGGAAAGTAAATCTTGAATTAACCTAATATACTCAAACTCAAAAAACTCATTTTCCAAATGAGTATGGTATGGAGGCATGAGTCCTCATAGGTTTGTTTAATATTGTGTATGATGGTGTTGTTGTCCTTGGTTCATGTGTTTGTTACTTGCTACCTGTTAAGTATTATAGTTGATTTTATACTATTATTCAATATATATTGGTTACTATTTTGGGTTGGATGATGATACCTACTCAGTACGTGTTCCTTGTACTGACCCATACTTGTATTTTCTTCTTTGTTCTCTGTGGAGTATAGGATGTGCACCATCGACTTCGACTCGCCCTCAGCTCTAGCCAGTTTCTAGCACATAAGAGTTCAGGGTGAGCTATTATTTCTACCTCGTACAGGATTCTCTCATTCACGTCTTGATGTCATTAAATTTCTAACATGGACCATCTTTTTATTTATTTTTGTTTCTTAAATAATCTTAGACTTGGTAATTTAAGAATATATGTCCTTGATGTGATGACTTTAAGATTTTGGGATAATAAGTATTAAAATTTAGAAACTTATTTAAATTGGTTATATAATATGTTTTGGAACTATCACATTTTTCTTGTTATTTATAGTTGAACTATTGGTATATAGTGGAGTTTAGATTTGTTTGTTCGCCCATCTAGGAGGTTAAGTGTGGTTGTCACTCATGACTCATTTTGGGTCGTGACAAACTTTGCATCAGAGCATTAGGTTAGATGATCTCATCACACAAGGACAGGTCTAGTCGAGTCTTGTGGAATGGTATGGGGATGCCTTACCTTTCTTCAAAAAGCTACATGACTTTAGAAAAACTCATTTTTCTTTCTTTCATTCTATTAATTGGATCTAATTGTTATCTAGGTGATACCAATTGGTATCTGACCTTGCTAACTCTATTTCGCAGATGGTCAGAACTAGAGCAACCACTGTGCCAACACCAGCAAGACATGGTGCGTCTAAGCAAACCATTGGGGCTGCTACTCATGGGGGAACTGTGGCGCGAGGCCGTGGTAGAGGTCGAGGGAGAAGGCCCACTACAAGCACAGTACAAACACCTGATTTAACTAGGGATAGAGTTGTGACTCCTCCACCGCCTAAAGAGAATGTGAGAGATGGTGATTAAGGGGAACATGAGAAGATTCAAGAGAAGGAAGTACAACCACAGCCTACTCCGGAGATGATTAATCAGGTTCTCAATCATGTCAGCGGGTTATATGATCAAGACCATACACCCCCAGTGTTCTCTACACCAGCACGTCAATTCAAAGAGTACAACATACCGCTGTTGTGGCTCCCCGCATGGATGTATCATTTGAAATAGACATATTTTCTCGATTGACTACAGTGTCAATAATTACAGGTTACCAACATGACCTCTTTACTATGTTCTTAAAGTTGAAACCTCCAATCTTCAAGGGTGTTGAATCAGAAGATGCCTATGATTTCCTGGTTGATTGTCAGGAGATGCTACATAAGATGGACATAAATACAACGGTTCGGTGTTGAGTTTGTGACCTACCAGTTTCAGGGGGATGCCAAATATGTGGTGGTGGTCTTATGTTGAGTATCGACCAGTGAAGGCACCACCTATGAATTGAGCATCATTTTGTAGCTTATTTTAGAAAAGTATACACCTCGGACTTTGAGGGATAGGAGGAGAGATGAGTTATTGAGCCTAGAGCAAGGAAGGATGTTTGTTGCTACTTATGAGGACATATTTCGTTCACTTTCTAGGTATGCCACTCAATTTTGCTTTAGTCCACAAGAGAAGATTTTCCGCTTTGTGAAAGGATTGAGGTCAGATTGGCAAATTACAGCCTTACAGGTAGTTGCTGCAGCAAACTCCTTTCAGGAAGTGGTTGATTTTGTGATAGAGGTAGAGGGGGTGAAGACAGAAGACTTCACCAAGACTTCGACATTTAACAAGTTCTCCAGAGGGAAGAGTTCAGGAGGTTATCCAACTTTTCCTATTCACTCTTCATTGTAGGCTTCAGCTGGGGGTCCGTCGCAGACTAGTCAGTATTTTTTGAGTTTGGAGGTTATCTCCAAACTTCGTCATCTTCACAAAGACATATACTTGATTCCAAGACTTGTTATGGGTGTGGAGAGGCTGGACATATTAGGAAATATTGTCCAAAGTAGAGTTACAGATCCTTAATAGTTAGAGGTAGAGTTGGTCATGGTAAAGGACGCAATTTTGGAGGAAACGGTGGCCAAGGTAATGCTGGTATCCACTTCAGTCGGGGTGGCGGGCAGGTTGGAACAACTCACTTGGTAGGGGCAATGGACAGACAAGTGATAGGGCCCATTGTTATGCTTTCTTCAGGAGATCTAAGGCAGAGGCATTTGATGGGGTTATCACAGGTACTTTTCTGATCTGTGATTGTCTGATCCTGGATCTACATTTCTATATGTATCTTCCTCATTTGCTATTTGTATTGATTTACATTGTGATTGGCTTGACATGCCTATTCGTGTATCTACTCTGGTGGTTGAGTTGTGATAGTTGAGAAAGCGTATACGTCTTTCCTTGTGACTTTTATGGGGATCAATACCTATATAGATTTTATTATTCTAAAGATGGTGGATTTTGATATAATTCTTGTTGTGACTTGTCTTTCTCCAAATCTGCTATCTTAGATTGTTTTGCTAAAACTGTGACATTGGCCAAGACTGTGATAGATCCGCTTGTGTCGGAGAGTGAATATATTTCCACTCCTGTTCGTATTATCTCCTTTATTCGTGATAAGAGGTTGGTGAGTAAGGGTTGTTTTGATAGTTCATGAGTTTATGGATGTGTTTCCTGCTGACCTTCCTGGTAGGCCACAGTATAGAGATATTTATTTTGGGATGGCCCTGGAAGAGGTACTCGCCCCATTCCTTCCACCTTTATAGAATTTACATCACAGCACCTATATTAGGCTACGACCAAGAATGCGCCCTATAAATATCAAAGCTATCACACAAGTCATCCGATCTGTCCGGTAATATCCAGCGTCCCAAAGCAAAAAACAGACCCCACAAAAAGGCAAGAACCCCCTACAAAATACAACCACGCCTAACCCGTCAACCATAATACTCGCCCCTACTCGCTCAACGAAGAATTCTTTGGAAGAGGAAACGACCAGTCAGCACCCAAGCACACACACACCATCAACCCGAGCCTAGCCCCTCCATCGAAAAGAGATGACCGATTTCGAAAGGCACATCAGACATACAGCGCAAGCCACTTAACAACTTGCTTCATCACACGACCACCCCTCGACCACAGCGGCCCGCCCGCGAAGCCTCCGACATAAGAACCATACAGACCACCCCACCTTTAACGTGCTACTCTCGCTAGCCTATATCGTACCACCTTGCTCCATCACACCCACAGGGCCCCCCCCCACAACAGCACGCATCCAATTAAGGGACCATTCCCCCCAAACTCCCCATCCGCTCCCCCGCCTAACCCCCCACCGCTAGCCATTAGCTCCACGTTTCCTGCCATGCAAAGACCAAAACCTTTCGAGGCACCTTCACCGCGTTCGAGCCGTAACCATTGTCAAACACGCCCCATAACCTACGACACGCTAACGAGACGACCATAATAAAAGCCGAACCAAAACCTCACGCTCCCCCATCTCCCCCCTCACATCATACTACCAGACCGCTTTACGACAAATAGAGATACAAAGCACACCATATCAACGCTTAGCACAACACGAACCCCCGCCCTACTTCCAAATCGTACACCTACACCATCCAAACCCAATAAAACCAATATGAACATACAACCCCTCCCGCCTGAAGAACGATTACTCCAAAACATACGTCCCAAATTTAGGACAAGTCCAGAGTAACGAACCAAAACCCTACGCACCATCATGCGATATACGCAACTCCCCCCTCAAAAGAGAATGCCACGTGTTAACGGCACCTCCGCTCTGCAAGGCCCCCCGCTCTAATCGCGGAAAGACACCGACTAGTATGAATGCACAGGACACGCCGTTTTATAGCCACCGCCCAAATGTTGACCGTTAGTGCGAGGGTATTCCCAATGTTGTTAAAAAGTAAACACGGTAGTTAGAATGAACGTTTGTTGATTCTAGATTCCAACGGGTAGTTAGAGATTAGGTCGTGATGGGGGGGGGAGTACACTGGGTAAATAGTGGTGGAGGGGAGAGAATGACAAGGTGTGGTGTAAACACCACCGCACCCGCACCCCACTCCCAACCCGCCCTCCTCCCCACAACCCCCTAGTATCGCGAAACCCATACCTCATCTATCCCCACCCACAACCATGACACATATCAGCCCTGGTCCTAACAACACTGCGAACTCCACACAAGAAACCAGCAGTCAATCACGAACCCCACACCAAAAAATAACCCTCCCAGTCCCACCACACTCCCCATTACCCCCTAGCCATCCCCCACCTCCCAATAACGCTCACCAGTTACAACCAACACACACCCCGATGCAATCCTCCCTTCCCCCATGAACCCTAACTATCCCTCATCCTCCACGCTTGCCCATACACTCCGCATAAGCCCCCTCCTCACCCAACATTATACTACCCCTTCTCAGCAATTCTAACCATACCCAATTCCCTCCACTCCTCACTACCACCCTCTACACACCCCCTCTTTAACCCTCGAGATTAAAGGGGAGTTAAGGCCAAATTTTAAGAGCTTTTGGGTAAACGTTTTATTAGACTGAGTGCATCCCCTTGGGGTGCTCCAGTGTTATTTGTGAAGAAGAAGGATGACAGTTTTTGGATGTGCATAGACTATAGGGAGCTGAATAAGGTATTTTGTCACGAACAAGTATCCCATTCCTTGTATTGATGATTTGTTCGATCAGTTACATGGTTCTTGTGTCTTCTCTAAAATTGATTTGAGCTCTTGTCATCATCAATTAAAAATACGGCCAACATATATGACAAAGATTGCTTTTCGAACTAGGTATGGGCATTATGAATTCTTACTAATATCTTTTGGGCTTACGAATACCCCTGCTGCTTTCATGATCCTGATGAACGGGATCTCTAAGTAATATATTGACCTCTTTGTTATTGTATTTATTTATGATATATTGATATACTCAAAGAACAGGAAAGAACATGATGACCATTTGAGAATTGTATTGGAGTTATTAAGGGAGAATATGTCAAATTCTCCGTGTGTTAGTTTTGCCTTGATTCAATGTCCTTCTTGGGGCACGTGGTTTCTAAGGATGGAGTGATGGTGGATGCTTCTATGATTGAGGCAGTGAAGATTTGGGTATGACCTACAAATGTTCCAGAGGTAAGGAGATTTGTTAGTTTAGATAGATACGACAATCGATTCGTCAAGAGGATTCTCTTCTATTGCTTCCCAACTGACCAATTTCACTAAGCAGAATGTTCCATTTGAATGGTCGGACAAGTGTGAAGAAATCTTCCTGAAACTCAAGACCTTGTGGACTACTACACCGATTTTTGCGTTGCAAGTGCAAGGTAAGAATTTTATTATCTATTTTGATGCATCTTATTCGTGTTTGGGTGCAATGCTAATGCACGAGAGAAATTAATTGCTGATGCGTCGAGGAAATTGAAAGTGCACGAACGTATCTATCCGGCCCATGATTTGGAGTTGGCTCCAGTTGTATCTTCATTGAAGCAGTGGAGGCATTATCTATATGGGATCAAGTGTGAAGTTAATACAGATCATCGCAGTTTAAAATATTTGTTTACTCCAAAAGATTTGAATTTAAAGAAGAGGAGGTGGATAGAGTTATTAAAAGACTATGATATAACTATTTTATATCACCCTAGAAAAGCTAATGTTGTGGAAGATGACTTAAATAGAAAAGCAAAGAGCATGGGTAGTTTAGCCCACTTAGGTTTCTTGACTCCCTTTGGCTAGAGAGGTTCAGACTCTGTCTAATGAAATAATGAGGCTGGAGGTACTTGAGACAAGAGGATTTTTGTCTCGTGTAGAGGCAAGATCTTCTTTTTGTTCCAAGATTAAGGGAGGAAGTTTGCTGATGAGATGATGGGGAGATGATGAGGGAAATTTGAGATGTATTGCGTGGAGAATCTAAAGAGGTAGTGATTGATGGTGGAGGCGTTATGAGAATTAAGAGGGGAGTATGTGTGCCCCGTGTTGATGATTTGACTCACACTATTCTTGCAGAGGATCATAGTTTGAGGTATTCTATACATCCTGGTGAAACCAAGATGTATTGTGATATGAGAAAACATTATTGATGGAGTAGAATAAAGCGTGACATTGGGTAAGTTTGATTCTATTTGGGTAATTAATGACAGGTTAACTAAGTCGGCTCATTTCATTCCTATTAAGATAACTTACAATACAGAGAAGTTATTCAAACTCTATATCTCTGAGATTGTTCGATTACATGGAGTACCACTTTCCGTCATATCAGATAGAAGTACACAATTTACTTACAATTTTTGGAGGACCTTACATGCTGAATTTGGTACTAGAATGGATCTTAGTACTGCATTTAACCCTCATACAGATGGGAAGTCTAAGAGAACGATTTAAGTGCTGGAGGATATGCTTTCCGCATTTGTGATAGATTTTAGTGGTCATTGGGAGAAATTTTTACCATTGGCAGAGTTTTCGTACAAAAATAGTTATCACTCAAGTATTGATATTGCCCCATTTGAGGAATTGTATGGGATGATATGTAAATCTCCCCTTGGTTGGTTTGATGCATTTGAGTGAGACCTTGGGGTACCGATCATATGAGTAAATCATTAGAGAAACTTAAAATGCATTCAAGGGAAGCTTTTAGATGCTCAGAGTAGGAAGAAGGAGTATGTAGATCGAAAGGTTAGGGACTTGGAGTTCATGGAGGGAGAACAAGTCTTGTTGAAGGTTTCCGCCATGAAGATTGTAATGTAGTTTGGGAAGCGAGGCAAGCTTACTCCAAGGTATATTTGACCATTTGAAGTTCTTAAGCGCGTGTGGGAGATGTCCTATGAATTGGCCTTGCCTCCAGGGTTGTCAGGAGTGCACTCGGTGTTTCATGTGTCCATGCTAAAATAGTACCATGGTGATGGAAACTACATTATTCGTTGGGATTATGTAATGCTTGATGAGTTTTTTTCTTATTAGCAGGAGCCTGTATTTATTCCAGATTGGGAGCTATGAAAGTTGAGGTTAAAAGAGATCGCATCAATGAAGATTCAATGAAATAATCGACTAGTTGAAGAGTCCACTTGGGAGAGTGAGACTGATATGCCTGAAAGATACCCAAACCTTTTTACTGATTCAGGTACCTTTCCTTGCCATCGCCTTTACTTTGATCATTTGAGGACTAACGATGGGTAAATTGGTATCTATTGTAATAATATTTTTTATTGCCTGGAGTACTAGAACTTTTTACTTCAGAAAATACTTTTGATAAATTCTAAAGGGGTATTTTTGACTATTTATAACTACCACTATGAAATTAGTGTGGTAGTTTTACTAATTTATTTAGTTAGTGTTTAAAGAAAATAATATGAAAATAAATAGTGGGTCACTTTGACTACTTTTATAATTAGTTATATATAATAATAAGGGTATAATTAATCTCTAGTAGAAAGGAAGAAACTCACCTGCGGAGGAGCCGCACACGATTTGAGGAAAACCAATTCCATCAACGACTTAAGGATAGATTTATTCTTAAATTTTTCTTGTTACATGTACTATGCATAGGTGCAAGAATAGTGATTAGTTTCTGAGTGGTGTAAAAGGAAATTAGGTAGAGCCAATAGGGTAAATTTGAGATGGGTGGTACCGATTATTGCCGCCTTATAGATAATTAGTAATGAAAACATAGTTGCAGATAACTTGTTCCCTAAAATTAATTATAGGATGAGAGAATTAATTACGGAATGGAAGTGCCGATATTGATGCAATTTGTTATGCAATTTAGGCAATGGGCCACACATACATTCCAGTTAATAATAAGAATATACTAAAAATAATAATGACCACATGATGGGGCAATTATGAGTGAATCATTAGAATGAATAATGTACTATTAATTGCATGTTGAAATGTGAGTAGTGGAAACATAATGTGTAGGATTTCATGTTACTTTTATTATGATATTATAAATTAGTATGTTAATATATGTGGGTATATTATATATATTAGATATTATATATATATATATATATATATATATATATATACTTATTCAACTTACAATATATTTTAATATGAAACAAATTCATAAAAAAAATTATAATTATAATACTAAAGAATATGGTGTTAATGTAGTGGAAAATTGAATGCACTATGTTCTGTAAATTTAATGTATGAATATGCTATAGTTTGCATGTGTTATAGTTTAGTTGCTCTTAGTCCATAGCCACTGGTTCTGTGACAAGTGGCATTCATTTTTACATATTAATATCGTGTTCTTACCTTATAAACTGTATTTTTAATATATTCAGATAGGTATCTTAGTATTAGGTGTATAAAATTATTTAAATTCCAAAATAGTTATGCTAAATGAGGGAAGTTAAATTTACCCTTAGGTTTCAACTTTATGAAATTATTTATAGAATTAGGTGAAACTTTGGCGGTCTAGACTAGATTTAGAATATCGAGTATTCTAGGATCGTCAACTTAACAAAATTATGCAAATAATTGATAGATTTGAAGGGTTCGGAAGGCATTGAGGAAAGGAAACACATTGGAGAAGTAATTGTTTGAATTCTGTTCTTCGCTGGAGGTAGGTTAGGGTTTATTTCTATTAGATAGATAAATTCTCAATAACGAATAATATGTACTGTATGATAATGTCAAGTTTTCTTTATGCTTGACTGTGTGGTTGTATATTTTGGTTGTGCGGTTTGTGGTTGGCTTAAAATTCTGAGACTTTTGAATTAAGAATCTTAAACCCTCTATATTAAAATGACGCCTTGAATAAAGAAGGCTTGACGAAATAAAATAATGAGATAATTGGATCGGAGTGTCACATTCCGACACTGTATTATTGGATCGGAGTGTCTCATTCCGACAGGGTAATATGGGATTGGAGTGTCTCATTCCGACATGGTTTATGCGATCGGAGTGTCACATTCCTACACAATAACATCAAAGGAAAGGAAATCTAGAATTAACCTAATATACTCAATCTCAAAGAACCCATTTTCCAAATGAGTATGGTCTGGAGGCATCAGTCCTCATAGGTGTGCTTGATATTGTAATTGATGGTGTACATATTATTGTGTTGTTGTCACTGGTTCATGTGTTTGTTGCTTCCCACCTTTTAAGTATTGTAGTTTATTTTATACTATTATTCAATATATATTGGTTACTATTTTGGGTTGGCCAGATACCTACTCAGTACGTGTTCCTTGTACTGACCCCTACTTGTATTTTCCTCTTTGTTCTTTGAGGAGTATAGCAAGTGCACCATCGACTTCGATTCACCCTCATCTCTAGAAAGTCTCCAGCACATCAGAGTTCAGGGTGAGCTATCATTTGTAGATCGTGTTGGATTCTCTCAATCACGTCTTGATATCTTTGTATTTAGGACATGAATCATTTTTTGCTTATTTTGGTTTCTTAAATACTCTTTGACTTGGTAATTTGAAAATAGTTGTCCTTGATGTGATGACTTTCAGATTTTGGGATAATAAGTATTCAACTTTAGAAACTTATTTAAATTGGTTACTTAATAAGTTTTGGAGCTTCGCATTATTCTTATTATTTATAGTTGAACTAGTGGTATATGGTAGGGTTTAGATATGTTGGTTAGCCCACCTGGGATATTAAGGGTGGGTGCAACTCCTGACACATTTTGGGTCTTGACAATATGTGAGGAAACAATATGCTTATTGTGTTGGTGCAATCCAGCAAGTATAGAACATCTCTTCTTTTAATGTGAGAATTCAACAAAATGCTTAATGATATTACTCGAATGGATGAGACTGAATATACAAAGAAGTAACCTTGAAGAAATATGGTGCAGACTACCAAGAAAAGACACAAGGAAGATCAGCAAAGCACTTATCCGAGCAATAATAGCAGCCCTAATATAAAATATTTGGCTAGCACGAAATGGAGCATTGTGGAACAAAACAGTACTTAGACTGACGGAAATTATGAAGAAGATAAGGGGGGAGAGAAAAGGAAGATTTATGAGCAAAATACATAGAGGTATAAAATGTCAGGACTGAAAATGAATAGATAAACTTTTTGTATAGAATTGATATTCCATAGAATAGAAGGGGGGGATATAACTAGATTGAAAGAAAGGATGGAAATTGAGATTGTAATAGCGGGATGAGTTGATTTTTTTAATAAACCTGTTAGTTCGACCCAAAAAAACTTGTGTAGAGACAGAAGACATAAATCTCTAACTAAGAATGATTTTTCACTTATCCTAGAACGACTCTTCAGGAAATGCTAAAGAACAACCCTTACTCATTTTTTAATTAGTCCTCCTCTAGATGAGTTAAAACATGCGAAGATAGTGAATGACAAACTAACTCCCAAGCAACGACATGTCATATAAACTTAAAAAATGAAACATTTTAAGAGAGAAAAGATGAACGATAGAAAATAAAATTGCAGGGAAAATTGGACAATATGGTGTATGCAACTTGGACAAGAAAATTAAATAAGGCTTAACCCTCTAAATAGAATCTTAAAAATGTCAAGGAAATGATCATGACTAGCAATAACAAACACGATCTATGAACTCAAAATGGTAGTAAATTCAACACATGAACCCATAATATTTACATATTTGTTTTCCCCCTAAACTTAGAGAGAAAGAATGACGAATAAGACATCAAATGCTAGGAAGTAACACTTGTTAAACGACATTCCAAGAGCAATATCATGAAGGAAAAGAACAAAACAAAACATGAAGTGACAAGTAGGGGAATAACAACAATTAATATAATTGCTTGAATCTTTAAAGAGATATCACAACAGACCCTCGAAAGTAACTAAGAAACACATATCTCATGTTGTATCAACATCAAATCAAAGATAAATCAATTAAAAAGAAATAAAATCATCAGAAACGGCTTTTAAACAATCATAATATCACTCTTAAAATAGAAAAAGAGGCAAAAAGAGTACTATGAGGAAAACAACATTACCTTTCTTTGGACCGTTAACTGGAACGGGAAAGAGAAGGGAAATGATCTTCACCATGAGACTCGACATGAACTACGGATGAGAATTCCAGGCAGATTCTTGGACTCGAACCATGTTTGGGAGAATTGATGCAAAACGAATTTAGAATGTGATGCTTATCGAACAGTTAACTTCCCATCCTTGAATGTCTCTGCTCCTCTCTCTCTATAAATATATAATATATAAGAATATATAATAGATATAGATATATATATATATATTATATATATGCTATATAATATATATTAGAGATATATATATATTATTTACGATTTCAGCTGCTCTAAATATTTTGTTTAAAATAAATCCCAACTTTTCCAATCTAACAGCCAACAAGTGGGAGGCCGTAGGAAGGGTAAAATATAAGCTACACTCCAAAAAATCAATTGGTGAAGCTAAAACACTAGACACACTCCCAAAAACGTATAAAAACGCAACAATATCAAAAACCTTAAGATAAAATATAGGCTTTCAAATATAGAATTTCTTACCTGATAAATCCTATTACAAAAAAAATTATATCAAATCTTGTTCTTCAGTCAGAAACTTCAGAGAAAATCGCGATAGAGAGACTAATTAGCGGTTGATCTTGCCAACAACACAAAAGTAATCACTATGTTAAAAACAAAAAAACAAAAAACCAACTATTTCATCTAACAAGAAGATTGTATAAGTGAAAGATAAGCATATAGGTAACAACTAAGAAAGTAATTACTCTTGAATAAATATTTATTGGAGAAGACGACTTCACTTTGTTCTTCGATGAATTTAACTCTTTAGAAGATTACTTCAATAACTTCAACTCTTAAGAGAGTATTTCTCACAAATGAGTATCGGAGGAGATAATATGAGAAGAGAATCGGAGAATCGAAGCTTTAGTTCTTCAGCTGTCGATTTTGACCTGAGCAGCTAGTTCTTCATTGAAGAGGAAAGTGAAGAAAGAGGAATGTGAAGAAAGAAAAAAGTAAAATGAAAGTTAATGCTTTACCTTTTTTTGCCAATAAAATTAATAGGAGGGAGAGTTAAAAATATTGGAGGGAATATAATTTTTAGTGAAAATTTTAAGGCCACAATTATAAAGTGTTGTTTATTTAATTATAAAAATAGGATAGTTTAAATGTGTGGTTATATATGTAAATAGATTTTGCTAATTATATATATTGTAACAACATTTATATAGTGTAGCTTAAACCATTAAAGAGTATACTTTTGAAGTGTTTTCAATATTATTGTAGCTAAAAGTAAAAAACATTGGCTACATTTTAAAAGCGTTCCCAAACTTACTTTAGGAAACACTTTACAAACGTAGACCACAATTTGTGTGGTTGTAGACCTAAAATAGTGTAGTGCCTTGTTGCCTTTCTTGTTTCAACACACTTCAAAAATATCGTCATCGTCATCATAAGTTCTAAAAATCTTTGTCTCCTTCTTAACCATATATTCATGCATTTATACAATGACCTTCTTGCAAATAATTGACCGTTCGAACTAGATACAATAGAGTAAACAGGTTTCGTGAATTCAAAATGGAAAAGAACCTAATCACTAAAAAACAAAATAATAAACAAAAACGATACAACATTTCAATAGCAATAACATATTAGAAAACATATTGCATAGTTTTCGAATAACTTTAAAACTAAATTGAGTTTGGGAGAATTAAATATCGAAGGTCTAGAATTTTTTCATACAAAAACAGTAGGCATATTTCTCTAATCTGTAGAAATTAAATAACAGATCATAAAAAAAAATAAGACTCTACACACACTTGACTACACATAAAAAAAGAAGAAGAAAATAATTGCTAAAAATGTACATGCTGAAGGTCACGAAGCAGGGGAGAAAGAAAGATTGAAGTGGAAGGCAGAAGAAGTACCTCTTGGAGGTCGCAATATGGAGAACAGAGTCGGTACTACGAACTGGAGAGAAAAATGGTAAAATAGAGTTGGATTTGTCCAAAACTCCAAATAAACTGTAATTTTACACACCATTTCGAGGTCGATTCACCTTGCCAGTAATAGGGGAAAAGTCTTGTCAATAGTGTACTAGAAAGTAAAGAAAAAACTAAAGCTGTAAGCAGATCCAATGCACACAACCATAAGCAAGGGAGCTATGAAATAAAATACTATAATTGAGATTGATTTTCAATCCTAAGGACAAAAAATATTGGGTGATTTCTTTGTATATGCCAAACCTTGATAGGTAGAGCAATGATTTTGGCCTAGTAAAAGGGGAATTAGTTCGGTGAGGGATCTCATTCCTAATATTTTTTTAATATTTTTCCATATAATTGTTCTTTTGGGTTGTCTATGTGTGTTTTGAAAGAATAACAATTATTAAGTTTCTAGTAGCCTATTTGGTGAGAGGCTTCTTTAAAACTAAAAGCACAAAAAAGAAGATCGTTTATAAATTTGAGTTGTTGGCAAAAAAAATACTTTTGAGCACATACAACACAAAACACAAATTGTTTTTATCCAAAAGTACTTTTATAAATGATATGATTAAAAGTGCACAAGTTATTTGTGTCCTTAACCACGAGCGACTATTTTGATAAATCCTTGGCTTAGAGAAAGCTTAATTACTAGAATTGTTTTTGATAATTGTTAAATTGACAGAATTAAACTCATCATACAATAACAACATAAAAAAACCTTACTCAATCCTTATGCAGATAGAGAATCATGTTTCCTGACAAACTCTTAGATCATGTAAAGGATATCAAAGCAGTTAAACTCATCTTTTAGAAATTCAACATAAAATTCTCCACTTAAAGCTTTATAACAAGTATGAACAATGATTTGAACCGTACAAGATAGTACGAAGGAACATATTAGGAAAAGGAAAATTGAATTAATTGATTCTTGTAGGCTCCACAAACAATGTAACCCAGGTCATCAGAGTGTGTTGTGAATTGTAAGCGGCTAGAAGTAAACCCTAGGAAATACTTCTACCTCTTCTATATATAGAAGGAAATAGAGGGAAGATATGGCAAGTGAGCATTTTTTGGTACAAACATTTATCTATCATACTTATAATAATAGAAACGTTTTAACTTTTCATTCCGATAAGGCATTTTGAAAATAAGTTTTACTTTTGAATGCCTAAACCATCCTCAAGGCTTTAGCTATATTATTTGAGCTCAATTTTATCTAAAGTATAGATGTTACATTCATAATTTAAACCACCCAGATATTCATAACTAGTATTTTCTACGACCTGGTGGTTTAAGATTCCAATATCTAGATTTGTTCAATTGTTTGAGATTGGATTTGGTCCAGGCTTGGAGTGTAGTGTTGATTAACTTAGTATTGATGAATATCCAAGGTAGACTTGTTAAAATGATTCGGATATGAGATTTCTCAGCATTCTATTACTGGTCTCTATCACACACCACCCACAACCAGAAGATATTACTGGACAATTCCCCCGTCAACAAACCCCACGACCCTACTCCCCACGCACCCCCCACCCCCATTCCTCTGATCCCCTCCCACTCCTCGAACACCCAGCAAACATCCTCAAGCCCCAGAACAAACTCCACTACTTGTAAATACGCACCATCCCCTACATACACACACGAACCCCATAACACACCTACAACACCCTACCCACGCCTCCATCCCCAAATCAAGCCAACCTGAGAACAGCCCAACCACACTCTCTACCACCCACCCCTCTAACAAACCACCAAACCCCTTTCCCCTCCCCCCCCTCAATTGTCCTCCTCCTACTTTAACCAATATTATTCCACACCAGGGACAACCTCCCTAAGTATCACCCCGACACGCCAAGTCAAAACCCCCCCAACACACTTCCAACACTCAATCCACCCCCACCCATAAAACCCCCCCAAACCTCCCTAAGCTCACCACCTCGCCCACTTTGACCGCAAAAATCTACCACTAAAATTAACCACCCGCAACGCCCACCCCTCAGACCACCACCCCCAAACCATCAACCCAATACAAATAATACCCCTGCTCGCACCCCCCACCATCCACTACCTTCTGGTCTCTCCAAATGCCCCCCCCGGACCAACCTACCCAATTCACCAACAAACACTCGCTCCCCCTCCAAACCATCACGCCCCCAAACATACAAGCTCTCACCAAATCTCCCCCTCCCAAATCCAGCATCCCTCTCCCCAAATCGACCCACCCAAAAGCGCACATACAGCCACAATCGATGAGGACCTTTTTCTCCCACCAACCCACTAAGCCTCCTATACCAACATCCCCCCCCGCAGCCCTTCCCCCTACGCCCCCGAACCAACCCAACGGCCCAACACCCACTAACTTCTCCCCCAATACCCTCCGGAACACCCCCCATCCATTAAAAAACCCACCCCGCCACCCAAAGTCCTACACGACAAATACAAATTCCTACCCCCGACACCCGCACCCAGAATTACCAACCAATCGTGACTTCCCCCCTCACACAATCCCCCCATGCAACTTCACACAATAAAATACCCACCCACCCCCAACTAAGCCCCCTCCCTAAACCGTTCCCCTCCCATAACACACCCCCACAATATACACCACTACAATTTCCGTTAATAACCTCGCAAGCCAAACCACCCGAAGCCACTCCTCAAACTATCTCCACAATCAATTCAAATACCAAAGACCCCACCACCAACAGCTCTTCAATCGCTCCAAACATCGGCCACACTTCCTACCACACTACACCACTACACCCACCTGTCCACAACCCCCCCCCAGACAACCCCCTCACCCCCCCACACAACTCATTCCTAACCACAAATCCCCCAATACCAACCCTACAAAACCCGAAACCAAAAAACCTACGCCATAACCGCCACAACACCCCCCCCACTCACTCGAGCAACTGACCACCATCCGCACCAATCTCCAACCTCCCATCCCCCACCCCAACACCCCCGGCTCCCAAACACCCCATCAACCCACGCCCACCCGAAATAACCCCCAGACGCCCAAACCCTCATACAGCCATGCCTATCAACGCTACTCACAAGCAAAAGATCGTAACATGCACACACACAACAATGCGCAACCCTTGACGCAACCCCCTTGCCCCCACACCTACCACTACCCCATCAAAGACAAACCCCCGTACATCAACCCCCAAAACCTCACAAAGAACAACAACCAAACCTCTTTCAATAACCACCCCCATAACACAAACGAGCCTCAACTACTGTAACCAAACCAAACCCACACCCTCCACCAATGCAACCCTGGTTCACCGCCCCCCTCTCCCTCATCCCACAAGAACAAAGCATTACCTCCCCATTCCCACCACTGCATCACCAAAGCCCTCCTACCACTGCTCATGCCCCCGATTAAATCTCCCAATCGACCCACAACACAACTCCGCCACTAAAACTCCTCAACCAACCTACTGCTCACCACACCTACCACACCGAAGCACCCCCCAGCTCCGAGACAATCCACTCCCGAAAAACAATAACTTACCTCTCCTTACACACTCTCCACTCTTGCAACACCACCTAAACCACTACACTAATAGCCGATCACGCTACCCTCAACAATCCCGCAGACTACCCCCAATCACTCACCGCACTCTTACCTACGCCTGTAGCTCGCCCTCCGACACACCTAGATCTATAGTTAACTGTCATCTCGTACCTGACGAATCTCAAGGTATGTTCATGTTGCTCCTAATTTAACCTGGTATTCTTCACCTACCTATTTATTGGTTGAAGATTCAAGGGCTGGTCACGTTTCTCTTTTACTGTCATAAATTCAAGGTCTAATCAATGATCTACATGTGCAGTCCATGATTCAATCCCCTAATCCTCTATAGACTAATGCCTATCATCTTGATTTTATTGGTCCTTTAGAGAGTCCTATCTGGGTTTGAGGATCCACCAACGTTCTTTTCGGTTCTTTTTGGAGGCATACCCATGGTTTAATATTCAGACTAAACACTCTCCGACTCTAGATTAATAAGGTTTTGTTTTTTGTAGTTGTATTTCTTTTGTGCAATTATATGGCTTATGAAGTCCGTTAGGGTTTTACATAAATTGGATACCTTCAGTAATTATGTTAGTCCAATGAAGTTTTAGTTAGTTATTCACTTACTTCATATAAGTTCTTTTCTACACTCGTGTGCATATTTGTTAGGCATCGACTCTTTGACCTCTGTTGTGTTAAATTCTCGCCTTTTATATTTCTTTTACGTTTCTTGTTAGTCACCCTATGATGAGTACCAAGTTCATTTTATTCTGGTATTCGTGCTACACTTTGCGTCTATTTCTTGATGCGGGTTGTACTACAAACTATGAATATTGAGTTCGAGCCAACAACCCAAGTATCCAAAGGTAAGGGTAAGGACATGGTGTTCCGGATCATACATGTCTCCATCTGTATTTAGTTAACCACTCTTTTAATTTTTGAGACATGTCTATATGTTAGGGTCCACTTTTGGGGCTTTATTTATTTTCATGTATCTCTATACTTGTTACTTCAAGGTTTTGTTTATAGATATATTATGTTTATGCTTATTTCTCCTTCTATTCTTCTAAATTCTTTTCTTCCTCTTCGGCTCTACCCTTATAACCATTAGTTGTCATTCTAGGTTGCGGGTTATCTTACCTATCGGTGAATCATAGAATGTTTTCCATGACTTGAAAAATCAGTCTCATGAAAAAAATCACTCATTCCAATAAGCTAATGTATTTTCAGAAGACTCGTATATATATGGTCCCATTAATATTTAGTACTTATTTAAAAATACTAATATATCTAAGAATATTTATTTTTAGTATGATTCTATTATGTTATAATTTTTGTTAAAATTTATATCTAGTTGAAGCCCATGTCTAACTTTTTTTATTGCATCCAAAGGTTTCAGTGTTATCTTTTCTAATTGCACCATAAAGTTGTTAAAACTTCCATATGTAATTGCTTCGTTACGTGCAATTGTTTCCAAATAGACTGTATAATCTTCATCTTTATCTCAACATCGTTTTCAAATGATATCCAAAAAAAGTTTAAGCTCTAAACCTCTGAACATTTGACATTTTCATCCATCCAATAGGTAATTAATAATAATTTTGTTACGGTAATCAAGATCATTAGTTAGGACTTCAAGTTCATGAATGACGTTTCCCATGTGGTTCTATCAAATTCTTTGAGAATTCATACCTAGACAACTTATTAGGTGTCGAAATGCTTTCAAACTAATAAATATTAATTGATTAATTAAATAACACCTCTAGAACCTAATTATATTTCATGGTCCTACCTATATTACTTTAGAAAGGTTACAATGTTTATATACTAAAGCCTGTCAATTTTTTGTTCATAAAGTTTATAATCATAAATTTCATGTAAATACTTTAATTGAGTCAGATAATGCAGAGTTTTTAAACGAATTATCTAGAATATAATGTAATGTGATCGACAAGTGAAAGATCTAAATAACCATGGGAAAAATCAACAGAAAATTCATTACAACGAGGATCCTAGGCTTAGAAATTGCCAACGGTATTCCCGTTATTTCAGGCAAGATTTTCTGGAAGACCTCCTTGAAAATGAGATTTAAACATTTAAAGCAGCGATGTGTTCGTCTAAGTAAGCATTTTGGAAAGAAGAAGTCAATAGTGAGGTTCAATGAATTTTGAATAGTCATACTTGGGAATTGGTTGATTTTCCTCTAAGAAATAAATCTTTCGGCTCAAAATGAATCTGTAGGAGGAAAATAAAAGTTAATAATACTATTGACAAAAATAAAGATCGATATGTAGTAAAATGGTATACATAAAAGGATGGTTTAGATTACTTTGATACATACTCTCCAGTAATAAGGATAACACTATTAGGGTGTTAACAACACCAGAGGATTTGCATGATCTTAAAATCCATCAAATGGTTGTGAAGACAAAATTCATAAATGGAGAATTGGAGGAACCAAACTATATGGAACATCCTAAAGGGTTTGTAGTTCAAGGTATAGAATAGAATGTGTGCAAACTTATTTAGTCATGTTATGTGCTCAAACAAGCAATAATGGCATGCTAAATTTAACAAACGATGTTGGCAATTGGATTAAAGATGAACAAATGTTATAAATGTGTCTCCACGATGACAACGTTTGAAATCACCTATGTGAGTGTGAAGTGTAAGAAAATTTAAAGAGAGTTATTGTAAAAACCCTGTTTTTATACTAATTAAATCAATCGGTGTTCATGGATGAAATGAATGTTGGGGTTTAAAGGTATGAACAAGAAATAAAGGGTTATGACTCTATTGTAGGGTTGTCACTTTCCTTGAGGGTTGTGACCTTTATGAAAGGTTGTGTCCTTTCTAAAGGGATATGACCGTTTGAAAGGTTGTGCGTTTTCCATGTGTTGTAAACTTTCAAGAAGGTAGTCTTCTTTCCTAAGAGTTGTTACATTTACCCTTTGTTGGCTTTATAAAGAGGTTGTCTCTCATTTTTAAACATTGAATTCTTCCATTCTTTTGCATACATTTCTTACAAAACAAAATCGATCGATCATGTCTGTATGTGTGATTTGTTGCTGTCATTTTGACGTCGTTGAAATTATTGAAGTTTAAGGCACTGCTACTTCATTAATGTTTAATCCGTTTTATCTTGGGAGAAATTAATATGTAACCTCGGATACTTGAGGGGATTAAATTTCTTAAGGACACACCTTGAATTCTGTGGACTCGGATTGTTCTTGTGTATTTCTTTTCATCTTTTATTTCTTCTGTTTTGCTAATTTGAATACAGGAGATAACATGCTTATGAAATTTAAATTTCTAGTATTTTATATGGTAAGAAATTACTTCTAATTTCTGTGTTCTTTTTGTTTGAAAGAAGAAGAAGAAAAAGAAATTACTTTATTGTGCTATAAAAGAGGTTTGAGTTGAATTATTACTACTTTAATATGTCCGAGTATATAATATGTAGTAAGTTTTTCTTTCATGGGTACAATTAATCTTATTTTCTTCTCAAGTGCATTCAAGCATTGCACCCCTTTAGTTTTCTTTTCAATAAGAAAAGTTATTTTCTGCATAAAGGTTATGATATGCACATAATTATTTTTATGTTATTGGTTTTACATAACTATATGAGAAGAAGAAAATGTTCAAATATTTTAAACTGATTTTAGTTTCTTGTTGGCATTAAATGTCTTCTTGTGAAAAATAAGAATATGATGGAAATTGAGAAAAGGAAAAAAAATTGTCAGGTAAGTGACTTGCATGAAATGATTGTTGACAGATAAAATATGATTCAATGAAAGTAAAAATCAAGTTCTATTTTTATTTCACTTGATTATTTTAGTTTTCCTCCATATCCTTTATACATTATGATATTTATCTCAAAAATTTTAGGATAGATAGTCATTACATAATGATTATTACTATATGTATTATATTTACAAGGAAAAAAAAACCTTTGATTGTGTTTGACATTTGGAGACTAAATCTTCTGATTTTTTTTGTACTCCTTTGGTTTGAATAATATAATAACTTCACAAAAATATCAAATTGTGTATTGGTTTGAAGTTTAGGAGAAATTTTACCAATGGTTCGATACTCTGTTTCAATGAATATTCGGACTTGAAGAGTATAAAATCTTTGTCAAGAATATTAATACTAAAGGATTCAAAAAATATTTATTTTTTTGTTAGCTAGAAACAGTGTTGTATTTGAGGTTTCTGGATAGTAAAACCTTTTTTTGTTTACTACTCTGTCAGAATATGAAACTGTTTAGAAAAATAATCAAACCTTTCATCATTATTGAACTTCATTCTAACGATTACAAAATGTTAAAAAACTAAAACTTCTCCAACGTTGAACTAGAAACAAGTTGTAATAAGATTGAATCTTTCTTTTAGTATCTAAATACTAAGTGCAACTGTCCTCTTATGACAGAACAGAAAAAACAGCACTAACTTAAGTTAGTGATTTTTGGTGCCTGTATAGGTGTTCTATGGATTAATCCTCCAAAGAAGATTGTGTGTTCAATAATGTGTATTTTGATGTTATACCAATTGAAAAGAAATTATGGGGAAAATAATTTTTTAATTTAAAGTACAAGGAGAAAATTTGTGGACATATTGTATCATTTTTAGACCCCCAAAAATTCTAGAGAGTATAATTGGATTTGTGGTCATTGAGTTTCCCTTTACTATTAGTATGAAATGCTAGATAGAATCCATGAACATTATAATACAACTCGTTCAAAATAATTTGTATTTGTTTGAATGACTAAGTTTCTCTTTAAAATTTTTGATTTTCCTTGACACGATATGTTTATTATTTTTATGTATATGAAACTCGGGTGAAAAAGTGACATGTTTATGTTTGTGGTGTAGTAAAACAAAATTTTGGGTGATAAGTGCCCTTATTGGGACCAATGAGACAATGTTCATCGCATAAATTCTATAACTAATTGAAATTATTCCGAAATGTCCCTCTTAAAATACTCTGACGATGGTGGTTGATTGTGAAATATGTCGTATTTTTGAGAAAAAATATAAAATAAGAACAAAAATTTGTTGGGAAAATGTTTACGCACATAAGGTCCTTTTAAAATTATAGCAATTTTTGTTTGTTCTTACATGTTGACTCAACAAATTGTTTATGACATAAAAATTCCTTCTTCAAACATTAAAATTAAAAACAAATTTGTCAAAAAAACCTATCAACTTAGAAATGTTTTGACTAACTTCTAGTGCAAATCATTCATGGTCAGTATTTTGTTTTAAATGAATTAACATACTTTTGATTGATTACACGACCATTTGTGATTATGAAGTCAAAACAACATACCATCCCTCGTGGTGGAAAAAAATAATTATTTCAATAAATTTTAGTTTGCAAGTTTGGAACAGAATAGTTATATTTCTTTCTTTTCTAAATGTAAGAATCAAGCAATAGAACATATAGACAAATATAAAAACTGAAGTTTAAAGTCTTGAATTTTAATTATTAGAAGTGGTAGACCGTGAAGAATATGAATATTCTTTTCTTATTGCAAAATTAAACAGTCATTAACTGGCATATTCTCACCTAAAATAAAATCTAAATGTACAAATTATCGACTTGGAGAAAAGTAACTTAAATAACGTTGAATTCTATTTATCAATAAATGGAGTCGAACCAATGGAAAAATATTTGGTTTTGTGAAGAAAAGGAAAAACAAAAATTTTTAAAAGACGACTTTATATCCTATAGGAAAAATTGTTTGCGTTCCTTCAGGAATACAAATAATAAATCTTGAAGGTATAATCTAAACAAATTTTCAATATAGTTTTTTATTACATAATGGATAAATGGAGATGAGGAACTAATTTTCTGAAACTGGTAAAAATAGGACCTAAGACGATGATTGTATGTTCATTGAATATGCTACAAACGTAAAGCATGTTTGATTTATGGTTAATAAGTCCGAATTAACCGGATCGTCATGTAAAAGTGGTCTTAAACGCCCTTGGAAAGAACCAAGAAGATGTACTTAATGAGGATATTCTCAGAGGGGCTGAGTAGAAATTTCATATTCAAATGTTAATTGCGCTAGTTGTACAGGTTGCGAATTATATCAAATAGAATGTCAAATAATTTTTTGGGAGGCAGAAATTTTACGTGGAACAACATGTGGGCCTTAAGGTTCTGGTAGAAAACAATGTGTCAACTTATTACGTCACTTTATGACGAAAACCAAGACGCGCACCAACTATCATTCATGCGAAGTTTGACCAACTCTTGACAAATGAATTCTTGATATTAGAATGTGATAATGTTTTACATAAAGACATTTCAACAAATCACAATGTCATTCTTTTGTTTTTGTATATTTGATGAAATGTTGATCACTCAAACATCAAAAAGAGACACCTAATACATAATGCTGCTAAGTGATATTTGCGAGAAGTAACTTCAAATTTGAAAAGAAATTAAAGGTTACTGGGATGTGTTGAAAAGGTACTTTTAAAAGTTCAAGTAGTTTTTGACTTAAAGATTGACTACAATCAATAAATTTTGTGGTTTTTTTTACTTTTCAAAATATGAAGGAAACGTAACTTCAACCCCCAAAAAAAAAAAAAATGTGTTTTGTTTTGTTTTTTTGTGCTGTTTTTTTGTTTTTTTTTTTTTTGTTGTGTTTTTGTTTTTTTGTGTTTGTTGTTTTTTTTGTGTTGTCTTCTTTTTACTTTTTTCTCTTTGTTTTTTTTGGTTTCCTGTCTCTCTTTTTGGTTTTGTTTTTTGTTTTTTGTTGTTTTGTTTTTTTCTTTCTAGGTGCTTTTCTTCCCCCCACCCCCCCCCACCCCCTCCCCCCCCACTTTTTTTTTTTTATTTTTTTTGTTTTTTTGTTTTGATTTTTTTTTTTTCCTTATTTTTTTTTTGTTCTTTATTTTTTTTTTTTTTTTTTTAGTTGTCTTTTTTTTGTTTTTTTTCTTTTTTTTTTGTTTTTTTTTTTTTTTTTTTTTTTATATTTCTTTTCCTTTTTTTTTTTTGTTTGTTTTTTTATTTTTATTGTTTTTTTTTTTTTTTTGTTTGTTTATGTGCTTTTTTGTAATATATTAAATTTGGTTTTGTTTGTTTTTTTGTTTTTCTTTTTTGGTGTTTGTTGTTTTTGGGTTATATTTATTGGTTTTTTTTTTTTCTCTTTGTGTTTTTTTTTTTTTGTTTGGTTTTTCTTTTTGAGTGTGACGCTTCCACACATCCGCCCCCCAGCCACGCCACCCGCTGACCGAAGCCCCCCATTGTTTTGTATTTTTTTTTTTGTTTTCTTTTTTTTGTTTTTTTCTGGTTTATTCGGGGGTGGCAGTTGGTGGGTGGGGGTTGTGGTGGTTTGTGTTGGGTGTGGGGGTGGTTTTGGTTGGCCGACGCCACCCCCCCCCAGCGCGCCCCCACCCTCCCCACCCCCGCCCAGCCCCCCTCCCCCCTCCCCGCCCCCCTCCATCCTCCGCCCCCCCCCCCCCCCCCGCCCCCCCCCCCCCAGCCCCCCCCCCCGCCCTCTAGATAGTTATGGAAAATAGGATATATTAATCATGAAGGGTGCTGAGGCAGAAGATATAGCATGTGCTATTTGTAAACTTAGTAAGTTCACTAGTAATATCAATCAAACCCATTGGCTGACAATGAAAAGATATTTGAGTATTTTTATTCTTAAAACGTACTTAACAAACTATTGATTTCCATTATAACTAGTATTCAATAGTATTGGACGAATATAATGATGCAAATTGAATCACCAGGTCAAAGAAATAAAATTCACGAGTCGATGTGTATTTACTCTTGCTGAAGGAGCAGTCTCTTGGAAATGTTCCAAACAGAAATGTATCGCTCACTCTACTATGAAATCTGAGCTTATCCCGCTGCATAAGACATACGAAGAAATTGAATGACTCATAAATTTCTAGAATGATTCTTGTCCCAAACCTTTAGCTATTGTATGCACACACTAGTTTGGGCATGTAGTATGATGTATAATGGAAGGTATCGTCATATATGACATGGGCATAATATTGTTAGAGAACTAACTCAAGTAAGTGAATGTTTTAATTATATTCACTGTATGGGTAAAGTGAAAGGGATTATGTGTTCTCGTCGAATCCACTTACACAAGGCCCTACCTAGAGAAGTTGATAGAGTATCAAAGGGAAGAGACTATGGACTTAAACCAGTCCATTGTGGCGGTAACTCTACGCCTGAATATCCTGGAGATTTCCCAAGATCTAGGACCATCAACGGAGCCAAACAGTCATTAATGACGGTTTAAAACATTGTCAAATATTTTTTTAATGGTATGGGTCCATTCGCATGATAAAGCAATGTTCAGTAACAATGATAAAGAAGAATTCGTTTTGTAACGAACCTGTTTGTTATCGTTTGAGGCACAGATTTATTCTGGAAAAAAAACTTAAACTGCAGAGTGAAGGAGGGCCAAGACCGGACCGTCACAGGCAACGACGGACCTTCGTGGATTGTCTTTTTTCAAAAACACTAGAAAATCTGAAGTGGTACTGAAAATCTAAGTTCTCTGAACGTCGTGACGGAGTGGTCAGGACGGAAACGTCGCAGGCGCGACGGCCCGTCACGGCCAGCCACTTAAAACAAGTCTCTGTGGGCGGCACGACTGACAGCAGGACGGACCGTCCGCAGGCGCGACGGCCCCCGTCAAACGGGGCTACGCAAAATCCCCGTTCCGCGGGTCGATTTCTTTACACGTTTTTAAAAAAAAAAGGACTTTTTTGCTATTCCTCTCCTCTTCCTATTCCCTGCTTTTAAAATTATAAAGTTAGAGGGTTAATGTTAATAAATCTAATTACTTTTGGGGTAAAAGAGGGTGACCTTAATTTACTTAGTGGGTTATATTGCCAATCTTTCATTCTTTACAATTATATAATATTAGGTAAAAAGACAGAGGTTTGAATAAATAACAAAATAGAAACGAACAAAGACAGCAAGAAAAAGAGATGAGACGAAGAAGATAGCAGGGATTTGAAGATAGCTTTTTGTCACTAATCTCGTGGAGGTAGGTTATGGTTTATTTAACGATATTCGTAGTGAACTCTTAATGATGCTATTATGTGTTGATAATATTGTAAAACTGCTATGTGCTTAAGTTGTATGCCTTGCATGATTATGATTATGAAATTGGTGATGAATTAACAAAAGTCATGATGATCTATTGAAATCCCAATCTTTGAAAGAACCCTAATTCCCGCTTGAAATAAATTATATAAATGAGAAGGATGATGCCTTAGTATAAAGAAGGCTTGATAAATTATAATATGAGAATGATATCCCTTAAGTGTTAAGAGCTTGATGATTAGGGGATCGGGTGCCCGTCCGGTACAGGATAGCATGAATATGAGATCGGGTGTCCACGTTCGCTTGTACCCAGAAATATGCATAGAATGAAAGGATCGGAGTGTCAACGTTCCGACAAGCACCAGGATCGAATATGGATCGGGTGCCAATTCCGGTACCAGGATAGAATATGAGGATCCGGAGTGTCAACGTTTCCTACACCATAACCCAGGATAGAATATTGATCGGTGCCAAAGTTCCGGTACCCAGATAAATATAGGATCGGAGTGGTCACGTTCCGACACCAAGGATAGAATATGGATCTGGGTGCCACTTTCCGGTAACCTGCCAGATAGAATATGAGATCGAGTGCCACACGTTCCGCCGCACCGAGTATAAGAACTAGAGGATCGAGTGGTCACCACGTACCGACACAAGAGGAAGAAAGAAATAAATCTTGAAAGATAATGACTATAACCAATCTAATGAACGTAATTCCCAATAAGTATGGTATTGGGGCGTTGAGGGTCCTCAGTGTGAACTCGGTTGGAGTTATTGATGAATTCATGTTGTTATTTTTGCTACACAAATGTTGAGTATTGTAGTTTGTGTTTTACATTATTATTTAATATCTTTAAACTGTTCCCTATTTGATTGCCGATGATTATTCTACTCAGTACGTGTGGTTGTACTGACCCCTATACTTTTCACCATGGTTTTCCTCTTTGTTTATTGTGAAATGCAGCAAACGTTCTTCAACATTTCAAACTCACAGTAATCTAGCCATTCTTCACTGCATCGAAATTCACATGGTGAGCTAATTGGCGTCTAGAGCTTGACTGGGACTTCTTGGGTCCTTCTCTTCAGTCTTGATGCCTTGAAACTTTCCCTCTTCCGGCAAATGGACAGCTGTTAGGATTATTTATATTTTTGTTCTTAGAATACTCCTATTTAGTAATTCGAGATAGTGTTTCTTTGTGATGATTGACTTTCCAGATTTTGGGATCTATAATAGTTTGAATTGTTTTTATTAATGATTAGTCTTTTTCCGCATTATTTTCTGTTGAATATCTTGAAATGTTAAGGTTAGATGGGTTGTTTCGCTCACACATAGGAGTTAAATTGTGGGGTGCCAGTCGCGGCTTGCTCGGTTTTTGGGGGGGTCGTACAAACTTTGGTATCAAGAGCCATAGGTTTCATTGTCTCATCACACAAAACAGGTCTAGTAGAGTCTAAGGAAATCGGTAGGGGGGACGCCTTTTCTTTTCCTTGAGAGGCTATATACTTTAGGAAAAATTTCAACTCTTTCATTATTCTTTTTTCGTGCTACTCGTACTTGAGTCCAATTGGTATCTGGCGATACGAATTGGTATCTGACCATCTGCACTCTATTTTTTTCGCAGATGGTAGAACTAGAGCAACGAACCTTTGTGCGTAACCCAGCAGCAACAAACGGAACTGACAAGAAACGACTTGGCCAGCCACTTGGGCGTAGCTCCGAGGAACTAGCAAACGCAAGAGGCCGTGTGAGAGGTCCGTGGGAGGACGTCGCTCTATAGGAGAGGAAGACAAGCACCTAGCCCATCTGATACTAGGGAGGGCGGGTGACTCTCCACCGACTCGAGAGTGTGATAAAGAGGGGGAGTAAGGGGATAATGAACAAGGGTAGAAGAGTGAAATGCCAAACCCCAAACCTACCCCAGCCAGAGAATGATCAACCAGTACTTGCTTATCTTATGGTTCTCCGATCAGGGTGCAGGCACCTCCCGTGGTTTCTTCTACAAAAAAAAAACACCCAACAACCTCCGGTTCAGAGGTACTATCTGCGGCTATCTATGGAGGCTTCCTCCCCGCATGATGCATCACATTGGTAATAGCACCATTTCCAACGTCTGACTACTGGGCCTATTATGACACATGACAGCATGAACTTTCAGTAAGTTCCCTGAAATTGTAAAACCTCCACCAGTTCTTTAAGGGGCTTAAATCATAGGATGCCTACGATTTTTCTGGTTGATTGTCACATGACTAACTACACAGATGGGTAGAGTAGAACGGTTTGCGTTGATTCGTGAAGCTATCAGTGTCAACATTCACAAGGAGGAACGGGCCAAAAAATGTGGTGGCGGTCACATGTTGAGTGTCAACCACCAAGGCACCACCTATCTTGGGATCATTCTCTACTCTGTTTAGGGAGAAGTAGATCCCAAGGAGACTTTGAGAGATAAGAAAAAGGTGACGAGTTCTTGAGTCTTAGAGCAAGGAGGATGACAGTTAACGCGTAGAAGCTAAATTTTTTCGCAAGCACTAAAATCCAATACGCCACCCAAACTTTGTTGTCAGCCACAAGAACGGATTCGCCGTTTTGTGAAGGGGTTGAGGTCAGAGTTGCGGTTTTCGCCTTACAAGTAGCGGCTATAGCGGCAACATCCTTTCAAAGGTGGTAGAACCCCTACTTTGTGAAGAGGTGGAAGGATGCAGCCAAGACGACTTCAACACGACGTCGACAACGTAAAAGGTTTTCGAGGGGAGGCGAGTTTATGGTTCTCACTCTAGAGGACAGAGCTCCGGAGTTACTCAAGTCGCCAATAGTCTTCACACTACAGACTATAGTTGGGGTCACCTCAGAAACGTCAACAACTCAACTACTCCGAGAGACCTTCATTGAACCCCAAGAGTGTGTTATGGGATGTGGGGAGTTGGACACATCAAGAAGTATTGTCAACCAGAGTAACGAACCCCCTCTAGCTAGAGGTAGAGTGGTCATGGTAGAGGCCGCATTTTTTCTGGAGGGACGTGGTGGTCGAGGTAAATGGTGGGTCATCACAGAAAAGAACGGCCAAGAGGTGATGGGCAAAATGGAGCCAACTACTAACTCAACATGGTATGGGCAAAAATGACAGACAACGATAGGGCCTCATTGTTTTCGCTTTCCACTTGGAGGTCTGAAGAAAGCGGAGGCCGTCTGATGCTTATCAATCACAGTAATCTTTTGGTTTGTGATTGCATGCATCTGTATTATTTACACCCTGGCTCCACGTTCCATATGTAAATCTTTATCCATTTTGCTAATGTTCTAAAATTGCATTGTGGAACTACTTGACATGCCTATATCGTGTTTTCTACAACAAAACCGTGGGTTTAGTCTGTGGTAGTTGAAAGGTACATAGGTTTCTTTTTGGGTGACCTTTGGGGGGACAACACTTCTGTAGATTTGGTTTTTTAGAAATGGGTGACTTTGATGTAATTCAATGGGTATGACTTGGCTTTTCCTTCTTTCTTCCCTCCAAATTTTGCGATCTTGGAGTGTAATGCACAAACTGTGACATTGGCCAAGCCTGGGACAGATCCCGTTGTGTGGGAGGGTGACTACACTTCCAACCGGTGCGTATCACTCATTTCTTTTCCGCTAAGGAAAAATATTTAGTAAAAGGGTGCTTAGCTTTCCTTCTTGGCACCTCTCAAGGATGACACTAACCCAGTACCTTCGATTGAGTCGGTTTCGGTGGTCGTGTAGTTTCTTGATGTATTCCCTGCAATCTTCCTGTATGGCCACCAACCCATAGGGATTGACTATTCTGTAATCGATCTTGGGGTGGAAAAAAACCAAAAAACAAAAAAAACCGGGCTCCCAACGCCCCATTTCTATCCCCCCGTATGAATGCTTCCGCGGAGTTAAGAGAGTTAAAAGAAAGCCTCGCAACTTTCAAGAGTTGTTGAGCACTGAAAGGCTTCATTCGACCAAATGCATATCTCCTTTGGTGTGGCTCCGGTTTTTTTTGTAAGAAGAAGGATGGGAGTTTTCCGGATGTGCATAGATTACCGAAGTTGAACAAAGGTGAATAAAAGAACAAGTATCCCTTCCCCTTCCTGCATGGATGACTGTGTTCGATTCAGTTACAAGGTGCTTGGTGTGTCCTCTCTAAGATTGGACTTGAGATCCCCGGTTTTATCAAATCAAAATTGAAAATAATAACTGGCAACGGATGTGCAATACTGCTTTTCCGAACAAGTACTGGCACATTACGAATGTGTGGTGATGTCTTTGTTGGTCCTTTACGAACGCCCCTGCTTTGCGTCATGAGCTTGAATGAACGTTATATTTAAAATATTTTTAAGGCCGTATTGGACCTCTTTGTGATCGTATTATAGAATGATATACTGGTAATACCTCCAAGGAGTAAAGAAGGAACTGAAGGAGCATTTGAGAATGGTATTGGAAACGTTGAGGGAAAAAAAAAGTCTTTTATTATATGCCAAGTTCTCTAAGTGGCGAGTTTGGGCTAGATGGCGTGTCCTTCTTGGGGCACGTGTTTTCTAAGGACGGGGAGTGATGGGTGGTCCTTCTAAGATCGAAGTAGGAAGAATTGGGTAAGACCTACTATGTGTCATGATATAAATGAGCTTTGTTGTTTAGCTAGTTACTACTACCGCCGCTTTGTCAAGGGATTCCTTCTATTGCTTCCCAACTGACAATCTTGACTAAGCAAAATGTTCCATTTTGTATGGTCGGAAACTGAGTGTGAGGAAAGCTTTTCAAAAAAAAGCTCCAAGACCGCGCCGCGGTTGACACTACGCAAAACCAATTCTTCTCACCTTGCAGTTGGAAGTAAGACTTCATTTTTTATATTGTGATGCATCCTATTCAGGGTTTGGGTGCAAAGTGCTAATGTCAAGAGAAGAACGTGATTGCTTTAATGCCTCAAGACAATTAAATGATGAACGTAATACCAACTCATGTGGACTTGAAATTGGGCCGTCGGTAGTGTTTGCATTAAAGCAATGGAGACAACTATTTATATGGGGTTAAGTGTGGGTCTACAACGGATCCATCGAGCCTTCAGTATGTCTTTTTCACTCATGAGAGATTTGAAATCTGAGAACAGAGGAGATGATGGAACTACTACTGAAGGAGCTACGACATAAATCACTAGTTTTGTATCATATCCGGGTAAGGCGAAATGTTTTGTGGCCGATGCCTTGATTAGAAGGGCGGAAGCATGGAGTCCTAGCTCAGATTTGCAAAAGCCTCTAGACGGCCCATTGGCTAGAAGGTTTTTCAACCTCTTGCTAACGAACTTGATGAGTGGAAAATAATAGAAGGGAGGATTGTTGGCTAGTGTGGAGTCAGATCTTCTTTCTTGACAAGATTAAAGGAAAACAGTTTGATGATGAGAAACTGAGCGAATTTCCCGAGATAAAGTGTTGCATGGAGAGCTAAAGAAGAACACGACACGAGGAATGGTGGTGTTGAGGAGTAAATGTGAAAGGGTATGTGTACCCCCATTGATGATTGATCAAACACTATTCTGGCATAAGCTCAGAGTTCAAGTATTTCTATACAATCCGGGTGCAACCAAGATGTAGCAGAACCGTAAAAACAACACTTTTTGGGGGAGTAGAATGATCGCAATATTGTTGACTTTATTGCAAGTGTCAGACTGTCACCAAGTGAAATATGGAACACCAAAGGCCGAGGACACACTTCAAAGAATGCCCATTCCTGATGGAAATGGGAGAGAATTGCAATGGACTTTTTGGTTGGGTCTTATTCCAAAGACAATTGGGCCAATTTCGACTCCATTTGGTGATTGTGGACAGATAACTAGACCTCACCTGCTCATTTCATGCCGGTAAGGTGACTTACAATGCAAGAATTAGAAGCCAAATCTACGATCTCAGAAATCCGTCCGAATGGCATGAGGTTTTCCACTATCATTATACATATAGAGTTACATTTACCTTCTAAGGTTTTGGGAAAAACAATTTGCATGCAGAAAATTTGGGTACTAGGGTTTGGACCTTAGTACCCGGCCCCCACCGCTTTTCCATCCTCAGACCGATGGTCAGTCTGAACGAACGATTCAAGTGTTGGAGGAACATGCTTTCGCGCATTGCGTGATAGAGTTTTGTTGTCCATGGGGATGCTTTCTTACCTTTGGCAAGTTTTCGTACAATAATGCTAACCATACTCCAGTATGATATGGCTCCATTTGAAGCAATTGGTATGGGAGGAGGTGTAGACGCCCATGGTTGGGTTTGATGCATTTCGAACGAGTTAGACCATTTGGGGTTACCGATCATCTTGAGGGATCGTTAGAAAAAGGTGAAGGGGGCCATTCAAGACAGCTTCTAAGCCCGCGCAAATATACAAAAAGAGTTATTCAGACCGGAAGTTAGAGACTTAGAGTCATGGATGGTGAACACAGTCTTGTTGAAAAAGTTTTTGCCAATGAAAGGTGTGATGCGGTTTGTAAAAGAGGAAAGCCTTAGTCCAAGGTCATTGGTCCATTTGAAGTACTTAAGCGAGTTAGGGGAGGTGTGGCTTATGAGTTAGCCTGCCCCCAGGGCTGTCCGGAGTTACAAATCCTGTATTCCCATGTGTCGATTTGAAAAGATACATGGGGATGATTACATCATCCGTTGGGAATCCAGTTTGCTTTATGATAACTTGTCTTATGAAGGATGAGCCCGTTGCCATTTTATAGATCGAGAAATTCGCAGTTGAAGGTCCAAGGGGATCGCATCTATCAAAGTTCCATGGAAGAAATCGCCCTTGAAAGAAGCCACTTTGGGATGAAGGAGGTCAGATATGCGAGAAAGATATACCCCCCACTATTTACAGATTCAGGTATTCTCTTTTCCGCCCTTAATGGTTTTCTCTTGTGATCGTATTCCGGCGGCGGGACCGAACGATGGGTACATGGTATCTATGTAACCGAACCGGTTTAGTCGTTTGGAGCAACAGATTTCTTCTGAAAAAACTGGCAAGAGGTGAAGGATGCCACACGACCGGCACGAACAGGCACGACGGCCCGTCGTGATGTGGTCTTTTTCAAAACACGCACTTAGAAAATTCTGGAATTGGGGGTACTGAAAATCGACTCTCTGTAACGTCGTAGGACGGAGTGGCAGGGACGACCCGTCGCAGGGCCGCGACGGCCCTCACAAGGGCCTCCACTTAAAACAAAGGTCCTCTGGGCGCACGAACTGACAGCAGGACCGGCCGTCGCATAACTAGGCGCGAGGGCGGCCCGTCACGGGCACGCAATCCCATTCGGGTCGGATTTCTTTGATAACACGTTTTTAAAGGATGCTTTTTGACTATTTCCTGCTTTAATTATAAATTATAGGGTTAATAATGTTAATAAATCTAATTACTTGGGGGTTAAAAAGAGGTGACCTAAGTTAATTAGTTGGGTGAATTATTGCCATCGCTTTTTTCATGCTTATTATAATCATTAATTTAGGGTAAAGAAAGAGGGGTTTGAATAAGCAAAATATAAAGAACAAAAGACAAAAGAAAAGAGAGAGAGACGAAGAAGATAGCAGGGATTTTGAGAAGATAGCTTGTTGATCTCACGAATCTTCGTGGAGGTTATGGTTATGGTTTTATGTTACGATATTCGTAGTGAACTCTTATTAAGTGGATTTTTTATGGGGGGGGGGTTGATACATATTGTAAACCCTGCTATGTGCTTAAGTTTATGCTTTCATGATTTAGATTTGAAATTGTGATGAATTAACAAATCATGAATGAAGCTATTGAAATCCCCAATCTTGAAAGAACCCTAATTTCGCTTAATAAATTATATAATGAGAATGATGAATGCCTTAGGTATGAAAGAGGCTTGAGAAATATATAATGAGAATGATAATGCTTTAGTCGTTAAGAAGGCTTGATGAATTAAGGGGATCGGTGCCATCGTTTCCGGTACCACAGGATAGAATGAATATGATGATCGTGTGCCACGTTTCCGGTAACCCCCAATGATAGAATATGAGGACGGAGGTGTCAACGTCTCCGACACACCCAGGATAGAATATGGATCGGGTGGCCACTTCCGGTATAACCCATGATAGAATATGAGGATCGAGTGTCACGTTCCTGACAGACCAGGATAGAATTAATGATCCGGTGCCACGTTCCGGTACCAGGATAGAATATGAGGAAGCGAGTGTCCCACGTCCGACACACCACAGGATAGAATATGGATCGGGTCCACTTTCCGGTACCCACATGATAGAATAGGAAGGATTCGAGTGCCACGTTCCGTGCACCAGAATAGAAATAGGGATCGGGTGTCACGTACCGACACAAGAGGAAGAAAGATTAATGAATCTTGATTGAAAGATCATGATATACTCAATCGAATGAACGTAATTCCAAATAAGTATGGTATGGGGCCTGTTGAGCCTCATTTGGAACTCGGTTTTGTAGTTATGATGAAATTCATGTTGTTAATTGTTACTGTTGAGTATTGTAGTTGATTTAACATTATATTATGATATATACTTGTCCCCTATTTTGGAGTTGGCCGATGATGATCTACTCAGTAGTGGGTGGTTGTACTGACCCCCCCCCTACTTTCATGTTTTCCTCTTGGTTATTGTGAAAGGCAGCTAAACGTTCTGTCAAACTTCAACGTCAACAGTAGATCTAAGGGGATTCTTAGCCAGTCTTTTCACTTCATCGGAAATTCCAAGGGTTGGATCTATGCGTCTAGTTTGGACAGGGTTCTTCTTCTTCAAAGTCTTTGATGTCCTTGAACTTTCGGCATGGAACTATTTTATAGTTATTTTGTTCTTAAATACTCCTATTTTATAATTGATGAAATAGATGTTCTTCTTGTGATGATGATTTCCCAGATTTTGGGGATAATAATAATAGTATTGATTGTTTTATTAATGAGTTTATAAGGAGTCTTGCCGCAATATTATTTCTGGTGATATTCGTTGAAAATGTTAAGGTTTAGATAGAATGGGTTGGTTTCCGCATCACTAAGGATGGTAAATGTGGGTGCCCCCCCCGCCCCACCGGAGAACCATGGGTGCACAAAAAGTCGCGGCTTCGGTTTTGGTCGTGACATTAGTACTTTTTAATGGTTTCAAAGATTGATACAGGATATATGAAATGGTGTATCTATGAGATAACACATTTAGAAATCACCTATTTAAGAGTGAAGTATAAGCCTCTTCTAGGATAATACGTTAAGGCGAGTTCTCTAAGAACTTATAACCGAGGTATGTTCATGGATGAAACAAACAAAACAATGAGAACGAAAAACAGCTCAAGGATTGATTGTGCGACCTATGTTGTGTAGGTATACACTAAATATCGCCGGTTCAAAGATACTGAATCTACCGATTGACTGAGTATATCCTATATATGTTCACTACAGAAAGTTTATAGGAAAACCTACTTATCCAGATGCAATTAACCTTTACTTACGAGTTACACAGTTTTTCATGCATAATTTTCTTTAAAAATAGTCATTCCCTATTCATTAGTGGGGATGTTGGGTTTTTTAAAAAGTATGACAGAAAAATGAAGAGTGGGACTCCTCTTTGAAGGGTCGTAACTTTTGGCCGAAAGGGGTGGTTGTGATCTTTTATGAAAGTGTCTGCCCTGAGCTAAAAAAACCCCCCGGAGACCGCGTTACATTGGAACCCTTAGAACTAACAAGTTATCCCCAAGCTAACCAATGCTTCAATAAAATCAAAAGAGCTACTAACGAACATAAACTGAGCAGAAGCTAATCATAATTTTATTCTGAAAGATGGGGAATACCCATATTTTATAACTGAGGATATTTTTTAAAGAAAAATTGAGTTAAATACAACAGAAATATTAACGTCATTACTAGCCCCGAATCTACTATGTTTGAAATTAAGCTCTGACTTGACTAGAAATTCTGTGACCCAAAGCCCAATCTAAAGTCTATAAAACAACTTAAACGTAAATACTAATACTGAAAAGAATTCACGATGACTCACCACAGAATTGGCTAACTCGAAGATCCAAATTGATCTATGCATGATCTGGATGCTGAAACCCCCCCCCTCAAACCGACATCACAATAAGATTTGTGCACGTAAGCGTCAAGGAATTGAAAGGTTACTGATCATGGGGATAGAGTAAAGCATAAATAAAAATTAACTTAACAAAGATAAATCAAGTATAATGAATTTATATGATATACTGCTTGTGGAGCTTACTGGATTCAATGACAATTTATAAACATGTTGAAACTTAATACGGATGTACTGATAAATGTCAGCGGAGATCTGATTTGATTTTTTTTCTCGGAGCAACTAATAATAACTGATAATAAAACCAAATGAGGTTAAATATTGAGTATATGATCCCCGCCCTCATCAAGAGGAACCCAGGTATAAACCCAACAGAGGGTAAAGTGCATGGTGGCTGTAAGACTAAACCTATTACCCAAATAGGTTGATTTTACAAACCTACCTTGGCTAGGATGGTGGGACTAAGGTACGCTAAAACCCTATCCTAATTGTTATGATGCACTCTTGCCCAATGATTTTTGTAAATTTAAACTGATTATATCTGAGTTTTCTGTATATACGAGATAGCTCAAAACTGAACATGTGGCAACTGAGAATCATTAATTAATATCTGGTAAATTTAATATGATTTATTTTAAACTGAAGGCATTATATTTTGAATTATCTGAAATAATCTAACCGAGAATGTGTAATACAAGAACTAAAGAAATCCAAAGCTAGGGTTCTAAAATTCATGCCATAATTTGAGTAATAACATGATAATCTTATTTGGAACATATATTCTATAAATTCATGAATTTATTTGAAGGTTCAGAAAACCTAGTTTTAATTATGATTTAAAATAATCAAGATATGACTTAAAACTAGGGATACAATGGGTGAAAGGAACCCACTACTGAAATCCCACATACCTGGTGATGAAATTCACGGAAAAATACTTATGTTTCGTGGCTGGAACTACTTGAGCTTATGGAGTTCTTAAACTAGGGTTCTTGATATTTTTCTACTCTCTTTCTTCTAATTTTTTAAGTTTTGATTTAGTAATTTAACTTCATTATGTTTTAATTACGTTTCCAGGATCAAACCGACAAAAATCTCATGATTTAGGGTCAAACCGACGTATATTAAGGTTTAAACAGAGTAAGAAAGGTCCAAAAGACCACTGGGAAAGGTGCTGTCGGACCAATCAATGGCCAAGAATGACGGTACATTGATTGACCATTGCACCGTCGATAGGGCCTATTCGACAGGCCTCTACTAAAATGTGCATAACATTTTACTCTGTGGTTGGATTTAAGCAAGGTCGGCGGCTATGGAAAGATAATTCAATTATTTATCTGTGGATAGGTCATGAGACATATAATTCATTTTGTCCTAAGAGTTATGGTCATTTTAATTTTACCCAACTACATTTCCCCTTAAATGACTGCTAATTTCCCACCTATGGTCAGACCTAAGGACCGTGTTGGTCATCTCTGGCTCTAGTGAGAGAGTGGGTGTAGGGGGTCTTGATCAACGGTCATGTACTATGGACTGTAAATCTGTCCGTTGACGAACACTCAACCAATTTTCCTAGGCTGAGATTTTTATTGGATTTTTTGATCCCATTGAGGGTTGTGTGGGATTCACCGTGGGTAAGGATACGATCCGTCGATGGTCTCGTCTGTTGCACCTGCATATTTTTGTGAAAAAATATTTTTTGACCTCTTTTGGCTACGAGATGTTACATTATCTCCGCCTTTGGAACATTCATTCTCAAATGAAGACTAAAAACGCGGAAAAGAGGAGAGAGGTGCAAAACCCCACCTCCGAAACACTAAAAAAACTGAGTTCTATCTAACATGAATTGAGTGTTTGAGTAATGCAAATACGTTGAAAAATTGCAATTACAAACTGAGGGACATGATTCTAAGATGAATTAAAAGCATTAACAATCCTGTAAAAAAAAACCCTCATGAGGAACATATATCGTACGGATTTTGAACTTGGAAGGAAATATGGATGAAATACTTTTGCTTTTATATTTTGCTGGCTACTCGTCTATCTACTACTTTACTTCTCTTACTACACTTTTTGCTACTTTCCTACTACTTACTCTAGCTTTTAACTAACTTCTTTATAACTGTTAACACTTTGCTTTCCCAAGCAGCTCCCTCTACGGACAGACATGCCTCTCGATCATCTAAACACCTGACTGAAGAGACTTCTTTATTTTCTCAACCTTCTAACCTGACGGTCAGAAGCTCAACTGGTACAAATCCTCATAAGAAATCCTATCTTTATAAAAAACCGTCAAAACACTTTCTAATAATCACTACAGAGGCTTTTGGTCACCCACAAACACTTCTTAAAGAGAGGTATTTGGAAGACTAGATCAACTACTGCTAAATTGTGCTGGGAACTTCTTTAACTCATTATGCCACCGGTTGCCAACCCTTTCATATATTGTAAAGGTCCTAGCATGTTATATGATTGAGAAATTCCTTTATTTATAAAATATCATCACCCCTTTTCATGGTAAGGACTTTCACGCAGAAAAACCCAATCATCCATCTTGGAATTCTAGTTCCCTCCTCTTACATATGCATAATATTTTCTGGACGATTTTCCCGGGTTTGTCTTAAGTCTATCCCTCTAGTGAGTTGGCACTTTCCTCCATATCATAAAGGATTGAAATGCTTCCCTATCAAGCTGCAGGCTGCTGCACCTACTTTCCGAACCCAACCACAAGAGATCTACATATATGGCCTACAAACAGCCTCATAAGGGGCCATCTGAAATGCTGAAATGGTAGGTATTAGTGTAGGCAACACGTCAATAAAGAGTAAGATGATCATCCTAAACCTACTCCGAAAATAGACACACACACTCTCTCACCATATTTCTAGGGTAAAATGGTTACGCTATGGCCTGTCCTTCGTTCTCGGTGATATGATGTGCTAAGGTTAACTTGCATACCTAGACCCTTTTTAAATGACTTCCAGAAATGAATAAACTGAGGAACTCTATATGAGATGATAGAAAAAGGAACCCCATGTAACCTCAAAATCTCAGTAATGTAAATCTTGACATAGTCCTCTACTAAATATGTAGTCTTCACCGCCAAAAAGAGGAAAGATTAGTCATCCTATCAACTATCACCCAAATGGAGTCATGCATTCTACGAGTATGAAAGAACCTATCATGAAGTCCATATTGATTACATCCCAATTCTAAGTAGGAATATCGGTCTCTTGAGTCATACCCCCTAGTTTATAATGTTCTACCTTGATTTGCTTGCAATTAGGGCACTTACTCACAAAGTCTGTTAAATATATCCCGTCTTCATAATGCCATTTTCACAACGTAGACTTCAAACGCATATCGCGGTATATCTAGTGTCACCCCTGATTTAATAGAATACTGAGAGTTATGGGCTTTCTGCAGAATCATGTATCTCAAACCTAACTTGTCCACATTCACCAACACACGAATCTACCCGAGTAGCAAGTACAACACCATCCTCCCCTTTGGAGAAAACCTCCCTCTCTGATTGTAACTCACAGCCCAGATCTAACAATGCATAAACAAATCAGGGGTCACGACACAGTTAATGTACCAGTGATACAAATCAAGAGAAACTTTCTATCTCCTGTCGAGCCTAAATAGTATAACGAACCCTGTTCTTGTGCCTGGAACACCCCCCTCTACATATGAGTTAACCATATTGAGTTGGGAGACTTGTTGGTGCTGCTCAATTTGTAGACTGATCTCTACCATTACCACCACCTTGACCCTATCTAGAACGACAATCTCTCAACCAGTGACAATACTTACCTTACACAAAACCTCCTACTTTTCCTGCGAGACACTAGCCCGAATGGTTTTTACCAACATTAGGGCAAGCGGGGTAAGTCTTGGTTCCTGAAACACTTCCCTGAGACTTAGGTGCTAATGATATAAACTTCTGGTCAAACCTATTCTTAGAGGATGCAACACTAATTGATGAAGGGATTGGGGCTGAAAAGTTCAATTGACTTTGCGAGCTATTTCACCACCCGATTTCTCCTGAGAATAGTCATAGTTTCCCATCCCTAAAGCCCTTTCTTTTAAATCCCTTAGAATCTCTCTCTTCCGTAAACCGTTAAATCCTCTCAACCTGCTGAGCATATTCATAGTGTAGAGATTTCATATCTCCAAGTACATAGCATTTCCTAACTCTCATTTTTTCACCAAATCAAAACTCATACAGAAACTTGTTCATCTAAGCCGGGTCAGCCACCAGTAGGAGCAATACCTAGAGAGTATGTTAAAAAAAGCTTCAGCCCCATACTCTTGTATTGTCATGTTAACCCAACCCTTCCTTAAGTTCATGAATCCTGAGCCTTTGCCTCTTTCCTCTCAAATCTCATTGGGAAAAACCTATCGAGAAAAAGAAGTCCTCACTAAGGCAATCCCAAGTTACGCGGGAGCTTCCATTTGCAACCTTTTTTTTTTTTTTTTTTTTTTTTTTTTTTCCTTCCACTGAGTGTACCTGATATGAGAAACATCCTTCAACTAGTGTGATGCTAACTCAACCCGATCATTCTCAGTGACTTGCATAACCTCAAAGATCTTCTTGATATCATCCAAGAAACTCTGAGGATCCTCATTACTCTGTGACCTAAGAACTCATGCGGATTCATCCTTACAAAGTCATGGACTCTTGCTACTACTTCTTCACCATTTTCATTCACAAGAGCATGAACGTGATGGTTGGTAATACTCTAAGCCAATATCTATATATCATTCCTAAACTTAGAATTGGAGACTTTTTGATCTGGGATTGGAGGAGCTGCTTTTGTATTCCTGGAATTCGCAGTCCTACTTTTAGCTCTACGAGGAGGCATGATATGAAACGTAGAATTTCAAGTAATAATTGAATAAGATCATACCTTACGCATGGTAAGAGTAACAAAACGTGATGTTTTCCTAAAACAGTTTATAGCCTCCCACTCATTAGATGTGGTTCACTTCAAACGCAGGAAAAGGATTCTACTTAGTGAGGCTTTTTCTGACATCCTATAACTCTTGAACCTAGTGCTCTGAAAGAAAGTTTTTTCACGTCCCGAGCTACCCCCGAGACGCGAACACTGAGCTTAGAACTACAAGTGATGCCAAGATAACTCTACTGGCATAATTATAAGCATATTAAAGAATATAAAATGATGCGGAAGCTAAATCAAAATTAAATCTGAAAAGATTGGAATCCTCATATTCTATACTTGAGATATTGAACACAATGAGTTTAATATACTTATGAAAATATTATTCAACATTATTAATCTAAACTATTGTCTAAAATAAAATAAGCCTCTGATTGACTATAAATCTCTGGGACAAGCCCCAGCGAATCAGCAAAGTAAAACAAAAGCCTAATTATTGAAAGAAGCTCATGCATTTTTTTTCTTTGTCGGAGATGAGAACTCAACACAACGTAATCTTCTGCTAAAATAAAGATCCGAAACTTTATCTATGCGGTGATCTGGATGCTAAACCTGAAACTACATTACAATCACAAGAAGATGTAATGCATGTATGTTACATTTCTTGAAAGTCGGAGCATGTATGGATATAGAAATGCGAAATAAAAAAAACAAATTCTGAACAAGAATAAAAGCTAGTAACTAATTTCTTTAAATGATATACTAATGCTAGCTAAACTGCTATAATGACCATTTATAAATGCTGAAATGAATACTCTGATATCCTAATAAATGGTCAATGCATAGAGTCTGACTGATCTATGGGAGCTACTAATAAACGATAATAAAACCAAATGAGCTAACTGTGGAGTGTAATGTATACGCCCCATCGAGAGGACTCAATATACCGACCGGAGTTATAAGGGCATCCTTGCGTGATCACTTAACTTATTTCCCACATAGGGGAGTTACAACCTACTTGGATAGTAGTTCTGGGACTATTGGGTACTAAACCCTATTCCAACTTGGTGTTATGCTATTCCAATGAATTCTGCAAATTAACTAATTATGTCCGTGTTTTTGTAAATATTGGATAGCTTGAAACAAAACATGCAAACTGAGGGTGCAACAATTAATCTGGTAATTATTCCATCATATACTAAGGATTATATTTTGAAGTGTCTGAAATAGCTTACCTAGCGCATTTTATTCAAATACAGGGAAATCAAAGCAAGGGTTTGAAATCCATCGATAAGCTGATACTCACATGAAATAATCTGATTTGGCACATATATTTAATAAATTTATATGCAGTTATAATCAAGTCTACGAAACCCTATGTTTAATCATGATAAAAGAATTAATAACTAACTTAAAACTAGTGACCCAATGGGTGAATGAAACCCATTAGTAAAATCCCACATAATTGGTGATGAAATCCATGGATCAATACTTATGTTTCAAAGCTGGAACTTCTGTAGCCTATGGCGTTCTTGAACTAGGGTTCTTAAGATTTCTCTCCCCTCTTGCTTTTAATTTTCTAAGATTTCATTTAATGATTCGACTTAGATATGTTTAAATTATGTTTCTAGGCTTAAACGGACTAAAATATGATTTTTAGGGTTAAAACAACGTATATTGCGGTTTAAACGGAGTGGGAAAGGTCCAAAAGACCCCTGGGAAAGTTACTGTCCGACCAATAGACGGCCAGGACTGTCAGTTTATTGATTGACCGACGGCCCGTCGGTTGGTCCTGTTTCACATACCTTTACTAAAATGGGCATAGTGTTTTACTCGGAGGTTTGATTTTAGCAAAGTTTGTGTCTATGAAAAGATAATTGAATTTTATATTTGTAGGTAGGTCATGGGACACCTATTTTTTTTTTGCTAAGAGTTATGACCATTTGAAGTTGACCCAAATTCATTTCCCCTTAACTATCTACTAATTTGCGCCTACAACACAACCTACGGACCGTAGGTCCACCTACGGACCATGTTGTTCATCCTTGGATCTTGTGAGAGAGTGGTTGTATGGTGTCTTGATCGACCGTCATGAACTACGGATCCTAGTCTGACGTAATGTACCGTAAGTTCGTCCGTCGATGAACACTTAACCAATTTTATTGTGCTTAGAACTTTTAGATTTTCTGATCCTATCGACGCTTGTGTAGGACAGAACTCGTGAGTCGGATAACGATCGATCCGATGGTTGTCGTGTTCACATAAACGACAACCACCTGCCAGATTTTTCTAAAAAACTTAACCTTGTGATATAGTGTTTGTCCACGGGTGTATACAAAAGGTTGGGGAATCCCGCATTAAAGGGGTAATGACCATTTGAAAGGTTGTGCCTTTTCTAAGTGTTGTGACCTTTATAGAAGGTAGTATTATTTCCTAAGAGTTGTGACCTTAAGCCTTTGTTGGCTATAAATAGAGAGGTTGTCTCTCATTTTTCAATGTTGAATTTTTCCATTCTTTTTCATGTATTTTTACAAAACAAAATCGATCGATCGTGTCTGTATGTGTGATTTATTGCTGTCATTTTTAGTTTGTTGAAATTATTGAAGTTTGTGGGAACGCTACTTCTTTAATGGTTAATCCATTTTTGGGTACTAGAGTGGATTAAATTTCTTAAGGACACACAGGGGATTCTATGGACTTGGATAGTTCTTTGTGTTTTTCTTTTCATCTATTGTATCTTCTGTTTTGCTAATTTGTATACAGGAGATAACAATGAACACAATCGTAAGAAACATTAATAGTAAAGGGTTGATTCTGTGATATATGGTTTCCTAGGTATACACCAAATCTCTATGGTTCAAAGATAGCACATCTAATAATTGACTGAGTATATCTGACATATTTTCACTAAGGAAAGTTCAATTGAAACCTATTTATGCAGATTTAACTAATCCTTGTTTGTAAAGCACATACTAGTTCATGCATTCCTTTATATTATAACTATTCCCTATTCATGTGGGATTTTGGGGTACATAGCAAGAATTATTAGAAAATGAAGGGAATATGGAAAGAGGAATTCGAAATTATTTTTTATGCTTCGGTAAGAAAAACATTTCACCCTCACTGGTGGAAAGAAAAGTTAAAGAGTTTAAATAGAGAAACACTTATATTAGTTAATAAAAGTGTTGGAGAATGGGAGCCACTCGTGTTGTTGTCGTTGCCGCTTGCTCGATTTGTCTTCGATTTAGGATTTCAATTGTTAACATAAATAATTAGATTAAATCATTGAAACAGTAATACCACAGTATTTGAAAGAGCTAAAATAAGAAAGAACTAATTTGGAAAAAGCTAAATTTGAAATTTTACAAGTTATGCTTAAGGTGTGATTTTTGGGTCAACTTAAAAGGACCATAAATTTTGGTACATAATGAGTTAGGTGTCCCATAAGATAAAGAGTTATTTCTTTGAATCCTCTTTTCAATGCCACCGAGTCTGCAATATTTTGAGCTTGTATAAGGGAGATATGCCCGTTTGAAGTAAGTGTGTCAAGTTCAGGAAAGTTACATGAATTAGTGAGGGGTATTTTGTTTTTTTCCATACCGTATTGTATTAAAACAAATTTAATAAATATTTTGTTGTATAATCTTATCTGGTTTAGTTTTACAATACTAATTTACGCTTAGGGTTATGATATGAGTTCAAGAAGAGGGAAAGAGAAGAAAAGCAAAAATGATCAAGGTTTCTTGCGAATCGAGGATTCGTTTTGACAAACCGAGGTATGCGAGTTTTTATAACTTTGGGTTTGTCCACTCACATGCCAAACGTGATTTACATATTAGAATTTGCCCATAACTATTGCTGAATTCAAGTTCTTAATAAGTTATTCTGATGTACCTGCTTTTCATTCTTTGAACTGATATGGGTTAATGGTGAGTTTTTTCTAGTAACCTTATAAGTTTGAGGCTTTAGGTTTAGTAATCTCATGTACTTGTATTGAATAATTCATTCTAAGTAAAACATGAGAAAATAAATTAAATCTAGATGAATTTGCGTAACATAACAGGAAGAAATTGTTTCTAGATGTTCTGGAGAGAGGTAGGGGTGGCACGCCCTAGATGTGCAAGATATGGGGCGGCGCGCCATAGGTGTGACAAAATTTCTGGGGCGGCACATCCCTGATGTGTGTGAAGGTGTAGGGCACGACAATAATGAAGCATAAACCAGTCTTTGGAATTTGAAGGTTGGCGTCTCACGCCAGTAATGCGCCCCACCCTTTTCCCGTCATTTGCTTTGTCTTACTCCTTTTAAAGGTACCTTTATTTCCTATCATATCTAACTACTCAAAAATACATATAAATATCAAGATATCATTTATAAGATGAATCACAAACCTTGTATTCATAATTCAAATTCAAGGAAGAGTTAATAGTAAATTCTTGAGACTTATTTCACATCTTTTTTGAAATGATTTTATAATCTTTTAAACTTGTTTTATAACATGATTACTTTAGTTTGAGGATGATTTAAGAGGAATTTTAAAATTAATATATGGGGACTAAGCATCCCAAAGAGGAAATGGTATTAAAGTTAACAAGAGAGGAAACACCAATTTCCGAAAAAGTTCGTGAGGAGTTTAGCATATAAAACTTTTAAGAGAAAACCGTTTTAGTAAAAATATCAAAGTTGAAAATGAGAAAATGTTTTTCTTAAAACATATAATCTAAGTTATATTTTGGGAGTAGTATTGAGGACAGATATGGGGGACAGTTCAAAACACTCACATCCCCATAAAAACATATAACCAATGTTGGTACAAGGTTCATACTTTTTAAATGATTTATTATTGCGTTATAAACATAGATTAGTGGATCGACTTAGTTGACGAGTTCTATATCTCGTCAAGGTATAAGAGAGCTCTGGCAACGTGGGCGAGATGTTGTATCATTACAAAGATCATCGTGATTTTTAATATTTAGAAATATTCCAAACATAGTATATTTTTTATTGTTACCTTCAAGCTGAGTTATATTTTATTTTCGAGTACATTTAGTTCTTATCTACTGATTTAAAAGATTATATTTATATCACATTATTGTTATTTCTTTTCCATTGAAATGAGATGGGGTTGATTTGGGGTTGAGTTGAATTGAGATTTGGTAAGTTTTTTCTTCATCTCCTATTCAATAATAAGTCATGTTTTAGATTTGACCTTGCATGCTCGTACATGCGATGCATTGATACCTTATGGTCTGCATTTTTTGCAATGCAAATACAGGTAACCAAGATCATCAACTGATGCGTAATTGACCATGTTGCAGTTCAAGAGTTTGTTAGTGATCCTCCTTGCTTCTCGAGGATCCCACATTTATATTTTCGTCTTTTAGTTTTGTAATTATGATGTCGTGGTCTTGTCCCAATTCCCAGCTATGAGATTAAAGGATTCATAGATAGATAGATAGTAGTTCATGACTTTTTTATTTTTAGTTGTCATGTTATAGACTTGACTTGCCCTTGAGGTCAATATGGGTGTTTTATTTCTAAATTCTGATTTACCTTGTAAAACAGTTGAGTAAAGTTTACTGTAAAATTCAACTTATGTGGAGTAGGTCTTCCACATAGATTGAGCCAGTCCAAGGGTTCACTTGGGAGAAGTAATGGTTCTCGAGTGCTGTCCACGTCCAAGGTTTAGGCTCAAAACATCACAAACATAGTATAATTGTAGAGTATTCAAGAGTTCCATGGGGTCTATAAGTCATGTATGTAGATTACTAGTTATTGATGTGAAGTGTACCACATCAATAATTAGCAGGCTGCAAAATTTAGGAACTATGTCACTTCTTTCATACTTTTTCCGAGTGATGGAGTTTAACTCTATAAAATTTCTTTTTAATTTGTGTTAGCGCGTATCTTTCGGATTATGCCTCCACAAAGAGATATTTCAGGTCATCTTTCTAGGAGGAATGTTCATCCTCGGGATCAAGGGGTCCCTAAGGGACCAGAAATGTAGCCCCAATGAGACGTCAGTAATTTTGAGTTCTAAGAGACTATATAGAGGTTGAGTTGATTTGTGAAAAATAAAGCTGGTAAATATAGAGGAAACAGGCATAAGGTAGCTGATACTTCAACTATCTGTGATTTCCGAGTGATGAATCCTCTATACATCACCTATTCAAGCGTCGTTGAGGATTCGATAAACTTTGTTGAAGAGTATATAAAAGCTTTTGAGGTTTTGCATGCATTGTTGTTGATGTTGAGTGAGTGCAACTAGCCGCATACTTAATGAAGGGTGTTTGTAGAGTGTGGTAGGATCGATGGAAGAAGAGTAGAGATGAGTGTGCACTATGTAACATATCGCAATTTGAAATATCTAAGAAGAAGCTAATAAGTAGAAATAATCATTTTTGGAAATAATGACAAATCAGGAAAATTATTTAAGTTAGGAAAATTGAGTATTTGGTTAACTTCAGACGGCTATAACTCCTTACTCATGATGCGTTAGGTGTATTTCCATATATGGTTTGAAATCTCTTGGTTGGATAGTTCAAATGATGCCAATTTTATTCAATTACGAGTTGGTATGAGGGAGATATACCCTTTAGAACTTGGGTTGTTGGAATAAAGTAATGTCCAATCTGGATTATAAACGGTATTTTAGTATTTTCATTGACCTATTAATTAATCTGTTTTTATAAATTTAATATGACTCAAAATCAGAACTTATATATTTTAGAAATTGGGAATTTACGGTAGTGCTTGGAGAAAGGAGAAAAGAGGAGACACAAGAAGAAAGGGCAAGATTCGTCAAGATCAACTAATAGAGTTGTGGTTTTCGCCAAAGATTTATTCCTACAAGGTATTTGAGACTTTCATCATGTTGGGATCGTTCTCCCACATGTCAAACATATTTATTTCATTATGGATTTATCCTAAAACTGTTTGAACATTGATTATTTTGATGCCTATCTTGATTCTTCCTTTTTCTTCTTCTTTTTCTTTCTGTGTTTTTTTTCTTTGTATCACGTCCTTTTCTTTCTATTCTTTTTTTTCTCTTTTGCTTTTTTTTGTCCTTTTGTCTCTCTTTGGTGTAATCTTTCTGTACTACATCTTTTTTTTTTCTGTTATCTTTCTTTTGTTATTTTCTTTTCTCCCTCGCTTTTCCGGGGAAAGCTTTTTTGCTGTTCGTTTATCTTCCAGTTCTGTATAATTTCTTGTGTGCGTCTTATTTTGCAGTCTATGTCATTTCTATCTGGAGCAACTCTTCCTTTTCTTTTCTTGATTCTACATTGTTCTTGAATTTGACGGAGGTGGGGAATTTTTGAGATCACTACGTCATATTATAAAGGCTTTTCAAGTTAGGTTTTTTAGGTGCATTTTATGGGTATTTGAATCTAAAAGTAATTTAAGAAAAAGAATCGGGTTGGGGGTGAGTTAGGGTTGGAAAATGAAAATTTTTCATATGTGGTTGCGTGACACGCGCCTAGTTCTAGTTTTTGAAAAATTCTGCTTCTCTTCGCATAGCTGACACAAGTTGTTCTGCCTCAAAAGAATTTTCAAAAAAAAAAATTAAATGCTACTTTGTGTCCTGGACCGATCCTCAATTTTTGATTGTTAGTTTTTTTAATGTTTCGCTCTATAAAATCATTTACAAACAACATTAGATCCTTCCGAACAAAAATCATAATCCTTGGTTCCACAATTCAATTTATGGAAAAGGGTCAAAAATACCTTTAAAGTATTGAAAATGGTACAAAATTACCCTTCATCAACCTATTGGCTCCAAAATGCCCTTTTCATCCACCTATTGGCTCCAAAATACCCCAGTCATCCACCTTTGAGTTCAAAATTGACCACTTATTTTTGATTTTAAATTTAAACTATTTAAATATTTTTAAATATTTGATGTTCAACTATTGATTATAATTTAATTTATTTGTATTATTTATAAACCAACCTATTACCCACCCATTACTAACTAAACCCACCCAATTAATAATCCAACTATAATATCAAAATAGTCATAAACATTACTAAAACACAATGAAAATATAGATTCATGAAAATGACATAAAAAATTATTCGAGTCCGAATCGAAGCCCCAACTAAATTTATGTTGAGCCGCTTATTTAGGATGACACTTTCAATTTGCTTCTCTTTCAAAAATTAGAAATTTCTGATTAAAGGTAAACAAGTAATACATCCTGAATTAATTAATGCACTTTTAAAAAATATAATATTATAAATATTTATGATTTTTTTTAAAACCTTTAATATATTATTTTGAAAAAAAGTTACCTATGAAGTAACATCACATAATTGAGACGTAAGAATAATTAAGATGAACATAGTTAGACTTGTTAGTTTATTGGTAATTTTTATTTAGACAATTGAATGTGTGATAATTTAATTCTATAGATATTTTTGTCTTATATTTTTAAAGACACTCAATTGGTAGTAGCTTTTCTGTTGTTGCATTAATAATGTGACGGGTTTTTTAATTTGGAGGGTTTAATTAGTAGTGCGTGGGTAGTGGATTGAATTATAAATTATACTATTAAGTTAAATTATAAGACATTGTTGAGCGCCACATATTTAAAAAAATATTTAAATAGTTTAAACATAAAACCGTCAAATAAGTGGTCAATTTTGAATCAAAAGGTGGATGACAAGGTATTTCGGACCCAATAGGTGGGTGGGAAGGGCACTTTGGATCCAATAGGTGGATGGAGGGTAATCTTTAACCATTTTCAATACTTTGAGGGTATTTTAGACCCTTTTCCGTTCAATTAAAGGATCAGTAACTATTCAAGTAAAGTGTAGTTCAGAGTAAAGTAAAGATGCGTTCTTAAATGTTTTTTCAAAAGTCTTTCATAGAAGTTCTAACTTTATTTTAAGACAAGCATTAAAGTTGCGTAAAGAGTAAGAGTAAATTTAATTTTCTTTAAAATAATATATGGGAACTAAGTATTCCCAAGAGTAAATGTTTTGACATTTAAGATTAAAGGAAACTGAGATTTCCAAAGAAATTTGAATAATGAAAAGGGAATATTGATTCCAAGAGAGTTTTAAGCTTATTTTTGGCAATAATCTCAAACTAGAGACTTTTTTAAAAAACAAATTATTCAAGTATATTTTGGATTACTATTGAGCATCGATACAGGACACGAGTTCATATATAACACTTAAAAAATTCAAGACGAGTATTAAAGCTTATCATAGGTGCTATGAGTCCTAAACACTATTTAAGACCTATTATAACGAATATAGGTCATTTATAAAGTTTAGGAACCAAATTGTCCATGACGTCCGAAAATTATTCAAGGAGATACTAACGTGTCTAAGCGTATTTGACTAGATCTTAAGAGTAGGAAATTCATGAAATGTTGTGGAAGGGTGTCTTAACATGTTTTTTATGATTATTAGTGTTTGAAACGTCTGGGTACGACTCCCAATAGACCAACCAAGGGCCCTTGAAGAGGACCCTAGCACGTAGAAGGCAACCCTACATGGGCAGTGTGCAATAACAAAACCTAAACAACGGGGCGCGGGTTGATAAAAGGGGCGTCGATGCAAATCATCGACCAAAGATTGTCTATTTGTCAGGAGGGGCTTGTCTGCACACTCTCTAAACTTATTAACGGGCGTGCAACACGGAAGGGGGGTTGGTCCGTCGATTAAGCCACAAGGCGTCGACGGGGTTCCGTCTGCAGGGGTTTATTTTCCCGCAATTTTTAAGTTAAGTACAAAATAATTAATTAAGGGGTTTAAAATTGAAATAGAGGTAAAAGAAAGACTAATTCACTAATTTAATTCCTCTCTATTGGAAGGCACCATTGAAGACTATCTATGCGAAGGATTTGGGGTCTTTAAACGGACGATTTCACCATCAAATCTTAATCAACCGTTGAGATATGAGATATAATTCACTTTTGAGACCTCTTTCCTTAAAGGGTTCCCTATAAATATTATAAAAAGTTTGGTTTTCATGTGGGATCTTCTCAATATCAATAATTAGGTTATGGATTGATTGTTTTATATTTTCTATTTTATAATATGAATAGATTAACATGTATTCTAACTTAAATATGGTATATCTTGATGATTTGGTATAGTTTGTAGATGATCATCCTTAACTCTTAACCCTAGGTTTGATATTAACATGAATTGGGTTGAAAATTGTTCAATTAAACATAGTTATTGGTTGAATTGCTATTAATTGATGTTGTTACATTAATCATGAACAAATTAGAGTTAATTGTACCCTTTCGTGACAGTTCTTGAGATGATAATCTGGGTTAGGAAGTAAATTAATCTAAGTGTCTTATCTTAAGCTATGATCTAGTATTGAATAGTGATTTAGTGATTCTTCTAGCCTTGTTATCATGTTGATAATTGAATTATGATGTTGCAGACCGAAACTAGATTGAATTGAGAGTTTATGGTAAGAGCTTGATGATGAGATATGAAGAAGACTAGGTAAGTCTTATGATCTCTATCCTTTACTTCCAATTGTGGTCAATTATGATTAAGACATGATGTTATATTGGAGCAAGCCTTGTATTAGGGTTGATAGGTTCATATGATATTTAATATAAATGTCTTCATTATATTGTGAGGTTATTTAAGGTGTATGTTTTATAGAGATGGTGATGACTATCAATGTACCCTATTATGATAGGAAGTGCTAATGTGCTACCCTCACTTATATGAATTTTAATAAAAGGATTTATAGTCATGCAATTCATATTGAGCTTGTGATGATAATAATTATACAAGGTTAGACCCTATGACCTAAACTATGCTTTGATTGATAATTAAAACCTTAAAGACATTTCAAAAAGGCAATCTAGCTTAGCACCGAGTGAATTACAGTGAGAAGTGTCCCTTCCCACTTAGGGAAAGTAAGAGCACTAAAGTAATCTTGAGATTGGACAGTACAATACATGTAGCATAAAGAGGGTCCCAACTATATCTCTTAGTTCTTCAACTATGTTGCCCCCATAGAATTTCTAACTAGTGGATCCACATAGTTGCTATGTTTTATCTTTTATACTACCTCTGCAAGTAGTCCACCTTCCTTCGGTGTAGGATATTATGACACTGGACTCCACACTAGCTCATGTGGTCTATGTCAGTTAGAGAAACATATTCTCAAAAAAATTGTAAAAGGAATTAAAGGATTGAACTCTAACTAGGATAACCTAAGGGGAGTAGCTTAGTCTATGTAGGGGTATGAGTCTCTACCTAAGCATTGCACTAGTAGCATTGAGGGGAGTCTTAGGAGGATCTTCTTATGTAGGTTTATGCTTATAATGATATATGGTATGTATATGATGAACTTTCACATTCATGATACTATTTGTTGATTAGTTCATTTATGAGTATATGTTGGTTTATATTGTTAAAGAAAGATGAAATGTACATCTAAATTCCATGTTATGTGAAGTAGGATGTTAGTCATGATTTTTGTTTGGTTACTTTATTAAGTAAGGTTATGGGGATTTGCTTAGTCATTACACTTGTTGACTTGATAGGGGTTCATGGGTAATTGACTTACTTTGTTATAATAAAATGTACTCTTATTCATGCTTATTGTTAAATATGACTTGATAATGGAGTTTATTGGATGCGTATCTACTTACATGATATGAATGGTCCACTTGACTAGACTTGATGTTGTAGTATTGTGATGAACATGCCTATGACTTAATAAATGTAAAATATTTATTGGTATGGTCTTTTTGTATATGCATGAAGATTTTAAATGAAAAATTCATACTTATTGAAATGTTCCTTTTTAACATGATTTGATCTTATATGTGCATATGGTCTCATACTTAGTACAAGTGGCATACTAACCCCTTTTATTCCTTTTTTCCCAAAGTTTCAGGTTCCGGTCCTTGAAGGCTCATTCAAGACGACTTGAATAGACTTTGATATTCTCTACTATCCAAGTTGGTAGGTCCTCATTTTCCGAGGGCGAAGCCAATATCTAGCTTATGGAGTTGCCTTATTTTCTAAGACTTGTATATTCATTCTTTTTTCATTTGTGTACGATTTTTATAAGCCTATATGTGTCTTCTTTAGATTGATATAGGTCTATGCACAAATTTTTATGATCATTTAGATTGTATGAGATGCGACAATCTTTAAGACTATGTTATATATATATATATATGCAACAAAAGTAGAAGTCTAGGTAACCTTCCGATATGAAGGGTCTATGTATACTCGATATATATTATATGTATGTAAGGGCCTATGTAAGCCTTCAAGTAGAAGTAATAAAAAAATTTAAATTTCCACTAAATTCGACTTATGAGGGATGAATCAATGAAGATTTGCATGTTTTATGAAGTTATCAATGATTTACGGATGCTTTAAAAGAAAACTAGAAATTCTAATATGAATGTACTTCTCACTTATTATAATGATCATTATTGTCTATGGTATTTCACACGTTCATATTGGTAAAAAGTTTTCTCATCTAGGTTTAATTCTTTTTAAGGACTTATTCTATGTATGGATCTCAAAATTGTTGATTGTTATTGATATTTACCTTTATTATGTTCAAATGATATTTGGATTTTAACTATTTTGTAATGATTTAGAGTAAGCACCGAGAGGGTTTTTGAGGTGGATGCTCAAATGGGGTAGTTTACAATAGCTACTCTATGTTGTTACCAATATGTTGAAAGTATTTCATATTGATGTTTATCTATTTCTCAATCATAGTTCTACCTTGTATTTTCTAATGTCATACGTCTCTATTAGTTTTGATGTTCTTCTGGATGTGTTGTTAGACCCTTTTTTTTAATCTATGCACATGTTGGTTAATATTTTATGGCTAAGAAACTGTATACAAATCACACTGTCTCCTTATCTTATCGAGTTACTCATGTTTATCTCATAGAGATTGATATGTTAAATTGGGATGTTATTATTGGTATGTATATATTTGTTGTAGAACCCGATTTGTAAAGTTTCCATTTGTAAATGAACGCATCCTAGAGTGGAAATAAGGAAATTCAATGCCTGATGTTTTGTTTGTTTCTTTTCTTATAGATAGAAAAATGTATTATAAGGGTTGCACATATAATTTTTTTAGTGATAGAGATGCAAATTCCAAAACCCCTTTTCTTGGGTAGGTCCCAATTATAAATTAGTTCCCAAAAGTGTTTCCTGATATTTACCCACTTTCTTCCTAATGTGATAGACATTGGTATTCACCTTCTCTTTGATATGCAACTCATCTCTAGGCCTTCTTACCTTATGGATTAAATAGAATTTAAGGAATTGAAAGACCAATTAAAGGTTTTGTGGGATACAAGATTAATTCGACCGAGTATCTTTTCATGTCGTGCTCCAATTTTTCTTGTCTATAAAAAAGAATGGTTCGCTTCACATGTGTATTGACTACGTAAAATTGAATGAGGTTACTATTAAGACTAAGTATACTCTTCGAAGGATAGGTTATTTGTTTTTATGAACTTGAAATAGCAATTAACTTCAGAGGATAGGTTATTTGTTTTTTGAACTCAAAAGAGCAATTAACTTCTCTAAAATCGTCCTTTGGTTGGGTTATCAACAATTGAGGGTGAAGGAAGATGAAATTGTGATGACGCCTTTCCTGAATCAATATGTTCATTATGTGTTTTTGTTTTAGTTGTTTTCATTTGCTAAATCTCTAGACATATTTTTTAATTTGATATATATGTTATATAGAAAGTACCTTTATATGTGTTTGTGATTGCATATCTATAACATCTTTATTTATTCAAGGTGTGATGATGAGCACATTGATAATTTGAAATTTTTTGAAAATCCTCAAGGAAAAACAAATCTTTGTAAAGTATAGTACATCTGACTTTTGGTTAGGATATGTGTCTTTTCTTTGTCATGTTGCTTCCGATAATGTAATGTGGTAGATCCCCTGAAGACAAACACAGTTAAAAGTCGACCTGAACCTCTATCCCCATTTGATATTTCTTGTTTATTGGGTCTTATTAGTTATTGTATAAGGTTTGTTGAAGGGTTTTCTTCTTTTTCCACTCCATTGATGGGATGCGTGTCAGAAGAGTTATCAAGAGTTGTAAGATACTATTACCTTCAATCCAATGTTTACTATACTCTAAGGTTTTGGTGGGGTTGTTGTTTATACTAATGCTTCAAAGATTGGACTAGGGTGTGTCCTTATAAAAAATTGGAAGGTTATTGATTATGCTTCACGACAACTTAAAAATCATGAAAATAAGTATCTTAGCCATTACTTATATGGTCTTCATGATGATATCTATACCAACCAAAAGAGATTGCAATATGCTTTCAAGAAAGTGTATCAAAATTCTTGTTGAAGAAGCTGAATTGAAAACTAAAAGACTACAACATGAGTATTCTCCATCACCTGGTAGGGAGAATGTGGTTGTGGATGCTCTTAGATTATTATTAACGGATAGAGTTACTCAAGACGAGAAAGGTGAAAATAAGTGTGTTTTTGTCGTTCATATATTGGCCCGATTGGGTGTTCAGTTAATTGATTCAAATGACGGTGGTATTATGGTTCATAATAATTTATAATTTTTTTTGTATCATATGTAAAAAAATTGTGGCTAATGTCCTAGTTATCAAAAAGTGAATGTTGAACATCAAAATAAGAGAGGTTTTTCCCAATATATTAGCATACCTACTTGGAAGTGAGAAGATTTAACATATCCCTATTCGAACAAATTATTAGAAATAAGTTAGAATAAGAAATAGTCATTTTAGGAAAGAGTTAAAAATCTGGATATTTGTTAAGTTATTAATTCTTGGTGAATTTCAAATGACTTAGCTCCTACCTCAGAATGAGTTATGTGTGCTTCTAGATATTATTGGAAATATCTTGTTATTATCTTTCCAACACAACAAAACTTGTGCAGTTCAGAGTCTCTATGAATGAGATATACCATGTGGGGTCTAAACCAAGTTAGTTCAGTTTACGCAATAAAAAAATACGCTAGGGATTTTAGAGAAGAATATAGAGGAGAAGGACAAGAGAAGTTCATGATTGATCAAGTTCTTGTGAGTTTAGTTGTGGTTTCACCAAGATTCAATCCTACGTTATATCTGAGACATTCATAGCTTTGCCGATCGTTCAACCAAGCGCCAAATATGTTTTTAGCGAAATTCATTTATAGAATATTGAAAGTGTGTAGTTCCTGAAGTTTGCTCTAGTTTTTGAGATATGATGGAAGTGTGGAGTTCTTGATGAAATCGTGTCGATTTAATGGTTTTTTTGACTTATATTCTTGTTTAAATGGGATATTTAAATATAAAAAGGGATGAACAAAAAAATTTATTTAGGCAAATTGGAATTAGAAACGAAGAAGGAAAAATTGGAGCAAGTATTCCAAAGAGTTACAGTGTTTCAAAATTTGAGAAAGAAAGGAAAGACTGATTTCCAAGAGAGCTTTTAAGATAAGTTTCAAGTAATTCTTTGAAACAAAAGAATGAGTTTTGTTTTAAAAACATTTATCTAAGTAAATCTTGGAGTTGTATTAAGCACCGATATAAAAATGTAAGTTAATAATAACTCATGTCTTCATAAACCATTTAGCCATAATGGATAGGAAAATAATCATACATTTTAGAAGATTCAATTGATTTTCAGCATATTCTAGTGGATCTAGTTAGTCAAAACATCCTATATGAAGACAAAGTATCGGAAAATTCTAATAGTGTTGGCAAAACTTTAAATCACCACTTAGGCTGGTTGACGATTAGAGAAACTCCCACATAAATTATATTTATTATAATATAAGAAAGTTGAGTTTTCTATGTATTTTTAACAAATTTAATTGTTTCTTATTGGTTTAAGTGTTTTGTATAACTGCACTTTATTATTGTTGTGTACTCTGCATTAAAATCATGTGATTCATGAGTTGAGTAAAGTAAAGGTAAGTGTTTCTTTAAAATTCCATTCAATGTTATGTTATGTTTATTATTCCCGCTGCATACTCGTACATTCAATGTAGTCATGTCATTTTGTTTGCATTGTTTTATGATGCAAACATAGTTAACAATAATCAATATCAAACGCCTCTTTAATCTGTTAGAACAAAAATAGTAAAGAAACTGATTTGAAAAAATAAAAATAGAGTGAACTTATGAAATTCCTTGTGTATATTAATCTGCAGATAGTCTGAATTTATACAAAGAAAAAACATAAACATTAAAACTTAAATAAGAACATGTGTCACTAACTACCATAAAAGGGGGCCACTTACAGCCATAATGGGGCCACTAACTTCAGAAAGTTGAGCAACTAAATTTACTAAGTCTAGCTAGAAAATAGAAAGTACTAAATTGAAAGAAGTAAAAAACAGTTAAAATAATAATAAGCTGAAAAATTGCCAGTTGTCTAACACTCCTCCTTGGCATTTTTGTGGCAAACACCAATTTTTTGCCTCAGATCTTCAAACATTTCCTTTGGCAATGAGTTGGTGAAAATGTCATCTTGATGGTTCTCAAATAAACAATGAACAAGCAACACTTCATTATATTGTTGGACTTTTTTAATAAAATGAAACTTAATCTTGATATGTTTAGTTCGACCATGAAACACTGGATTTTTTGAGATTGAAACTGCTGAACTGTTGTCACACATGATCTTGCTAGCCTCTGTTTGTTCATGGCCTAAGTCCTTCATAATCTTCCCTAGCCAGATAAATTGATTCACAGGAGATGCAACAACTATGTACTCAACTACTGCTGTTGATTGAGCTGTAGTATCTTGTTTTTTAGAGCTCTAACTAAACAACTTGTCCCCAAACAGAAAAGATATCTAGATGTTCTTTTGGAATCATCAACTCCACCATTTCAATCACTATCAGAGTACCCGGTCAGGTTCTTTTTTACTTCGGCAGATGTTGGGAAAAAAAATCCAAAACTTGCCAGTTCCTTTAATATACCTGAACACTCTTTTAGCAGCTGTGAGGTGTGTATATCTAGGCGAATGCATGAACCTAGAGAGAAAACTAACAACAAATAGAATGTAAGGCATGCTTGTTGTTAGATATAGAAGACTCCCAATGAAGCTTCTATACATACTATCATCCACTTTTTCGGAATCCTCATCCTTGCCAAACTTCACACCAGTAGATATTGGAGTACTCACAGGTTTGCAGTCTTGTAGTTTGAATCTATTTAAAATATCCAAAATGTATTTCAACTGGCATACGAAAATTCCATCACTGGACTGCAAAACTTCGATGTCGAGAAAGTACTTCATGACTCCAAGATCAGTCATTTCAAAGATTTTCTTCATTTCATCCTTGAACCTTTGGATTAGTTAAATTTTGCTTCCTGTCACATGCATGTCATCCACATAAATTGAGACAATTAAGGACTAACCTGCAACATTGACTTTCACATACAAAGTAGCTTCACTTTGACTTCTACTAAAGCAAAGTTGGATGAGATGATTGTCCATCCTCTCATACCATGCCCTTAGGGCTTGTTTTAGGCCATACAAGGACTTTTTTAAGAGATAAACTTTATCCTATTTTCCAGGAGTTGAGAAACCATCAGGTTGCTCTACATATATCTCTTCAGAAAGCAAACCATTCAATAGAGCCGATTTTTCATCAAGTTGATGAATCTGCCAGAAACTATGAGATGCAAATGCAAGAATAATCTTGATTGTGTCATACCTTGCTACAGGAGCAAATGTTTCCTGGTAATCCACACCATATTGTTGTGCGTATCCCTTCAATACCAACCTAGCCTTATGTTTGAAAATTGTTCCATCAAGATTGAGTTTTGTCTTGAAAATTCATTTTACACTAATTACCTTGTGATTTCTAGGTCTGTCAACAAGCTGCAAGGTTCTATTCTTATCGATCATGTCTAGTTCTTTTTTCATAGCTCTCCTCCATGACTGAGAGTCTTATGCTTCAACACAACTTTTTGGTTCAGAACTAACCAAGTTACACCATTGATAGACATCTTTTAAGGATCGAGTTCCCCTCATTGGTACATCATCCACTAGTTTATATTCACAAAGTTGAGTCTGCTCTATTCAATACTAAAGAAACTTATTTGAAAAAAAAATGAAAATAGAGTGAAATTATGAAATATGTTATGTATATTAATCTGCAGAAAGTCTTAATTGATACAAAGAAAAAACATAAACATTAAAACTAAAATAAGAACATGTGACACTAACTACCGTAAAAGCGGACCACTATTAGCCATAATGGGGCAACTAACTTCAGAAAGTTGAGAAACTAAATTTACTAAGTCTAGCTAGAAAATAGGAAGCATTAATGAAATCAGTAAAAAAATAGTAAAAATAATAATAAGATAAAACAATGCCAATTTTCCAAAAGTTAGTTGGTGAGACTCCTTGCTTTTCAGAGGACTCCTTTTACTTTGCTTTTTAGTATTTCAATTTTCAGGATGGTTGTGGGTCTTGTTTTGACAATCAACAGTGTATGAGGCTTTATATATGGATTTTAATAGTTCTTCAGTTTTATTCAGTTTAGATATTGTTTAATGACTTCAACTTCCCTTATAGTGTATTTGAATGATTTTTCTTGTTACATTATTGAGTTATGTGATTTATCTTTTAGATTTAAGTCTTTGATTGAGTAAGTAAGTAAGCCAATACAATTGTTTGCTTTGGGACAACAATGGTTTTGGAGTGTCACTCCGGCTAATGGTGTAGGCTGGAGATGTGACAAACTTCACTTTATCCGATTTAATGACTCTAGTGTTGAGATACCTCTTATTCACTTAGATAGAGTAGTAAAAGTGTTTCCAGATGCCTTTCAAGATTTTCTTTGCGGAATTCCTCCTATGATAGAAATAGACTTCGGTATAAATGTCCATGGAAATACACGTCCTATTTCTATTCCGCCATATAGAATTATCCAGTTCAGTTGAAAGAGCTTAAAAACAATTGAAAAATGTCCTTGAAAAGGGATTTATCTGACAAACTGTCTCACCTTTAAGTGCTCCAATCTTATATTTTAGGAATAAGGATGGTTCTCTTAGAATGTGTTTAGATGATCGCTAGTTGAACAAGGTTACCATCAAGAAAAAGTATCATCTTCTGAGAATTGATGATATTTTCGTTTAGCGTCAATGTGATACTTGTTTCTCTAAGATAGAACTCAGATAAGGCTAATATTAGTTGAGATACAAGGAATATGATATTTCAAAGACATTATTCATGACCTATTATTATCATTATGAGTTCCTAATTTTGTCCTTTAGTTTAACTAAAGCATGTGCATCATTCATTTACCTAAAAAATAGAGTATTCAAACCTTATATAGATATGTTTGTATCATATTTATTGATAGCATTCTAATCTATTCAAGGAATGAAGAAGATTATTCTACTTATCTCAAAATAGTTCTCTAAACTCTAAAGGATAGAGAGTTGTATATCAAGTTCTCTAAGTTTTAGTTTTGGCTTGAGTCTTTGAATTCTTTGGTAACATTGTGTCTTAAGATGGAATTAAATTTGAAATCCAAAAAATAGAGGCAGTGCAAAATTGACGTAAACCCAAATCTCTCACTAATATGTGGAGTTTTTTGGGTTTGGTTGGCTACTATAGAAGGTTCTTAGAGGGGATCTCATCAATTTCATTGCCTTTAACCAAGTTAACTTAGAAAATAATAAAGTTTCAATTGTCTGAAGCTTTTGACAAAAATCTTCATAAATTGAAAAGGAGGTTGACTACTTTAGGTATTGACCACACCAAAAGGTACACAAGGTTTATTTCTTTATCATAATGCATCTAGAGTTAGTTTGAATTGTGTGTTAATGCAAAATGAAAAAGTTATATATTATGCCTCTACATATGTAACACTTCGAAAATCTAAGACGTGTTCTAGATCCTAACATGAGTTTCAAAAGGTTTAAACACTGATTTAAGGTCAATGTTAATGAATATAAGTAATTTAGAATGTTTAGAAGTCAAAACATCAAAGAACTTTCATGACGTCCCGAAACAAGTTCAATGAGGTGGTAGCGTGCCTTAACCTATTTTACTAACTTATAGAAGACAAAAAATGATAAAAATATGTGAGAGGGTGTCTAACACGTATAGTTAGTAGGTTAAATATCCAGTCACCAACAAATGCTACTAATGGGCCGTTCGTGAATCGAAGGCGCGTCGATGCCTCCTTCGATTATAATTTAGGCAAAATATTGGAATCCTGCAAATGGAAAATCTCTCAAATCATTGACGGATGTGCAACATAGAAGTGAACAGTTCCCATCTATGGACACACGATCCGTCGATCGTGGTCTTGGTTGTGGAAGTCATTGTTTTGCTTCACGTTAAATTAACTCATTTAATTTTTTGGATTAGTTAGGAGGTTAATTATGGGTTATGGGAGGTCTAGTTAAGTTAATTAACAACAGATAAAGACTCTAAGCTAATTAGACTACCCTAAAACTCATAATTCTCAAACCCAAAACTCTCTAGTTTGTCTCTTCTTTCTCTCTAGTCGAAGAACTCCATGGACGACAAAGATAGAGGAGGGTTTAAGGACTGAAAAGTGTCAAGTTTCTCCATCAATCTTCATCAAACATTTTTGTATGAGACTTCTTTCACCTTTGAGAACATTTTCCTCAAAGGGTTCCATCAAATTGATTTCAAAAGTTTAGTTTTCGTGTTAGTCTTTTAAAATATCATAATTATTCCTGTGAATTGTTTTTTTTATAATTTATTTTTGGTATTATGAATACATTAACATGTAATTAACTCAATTATGTTGCTTCTTGATGTATTCATCTAGTTTGTAGAAGATGACCTAATTTCCTTAACCCTAGGTTATGATATTAATATGAATTGTGTAATGTTCGTTCAATTGAATTTGTTATAGGTTGAATTATTACTAGATGATACTACTGTCTCAATTATGAATAGACTAGGGTGAATTATAGTTTTATCATGCTAGTTCTTGAGTAATTGATCTAGATTATGACTTTGACCTATGTCTCTTATCTTAAGCTATGAACTAGTGATGGATTGTGATGTAGTGATTGAATTAGCCTTGTTATCATCTTAGTTATTATTGTGTGATGATATTACACCCTTATTGGATTGAAATAAGGGTTGATGGTATGACTTTGATGAAGGTTTATGAAGGAGATTTTGTAAGTCTTGTGATCTATATTCTTAACTTCAATTATTGTTACTTGAGGTTAAGTGATGATGTTGTATTGAAGTATGCCTTGTATTAGGATTGATATAGTTTGTATGATGTTGAATTGAAATATCTTTAATCTTGTTTGTGAGGTGTTGGCTAAGATGTAATGTTCTAAGGATGATTATTACTTACCAATGTTCCTTATGATGATGTGAATATATTAATGTGCTAACCTCACTTATATGGATTGTAATGAAAGTAAAATAGTCATGAAATTTTTATTGATATATGATGATTATTTTTATACTATGGATAGACCCTATGACCTAAATTAACCTATGATGATTAATAAAGGTATTAAAGACATTACAAAAGGGACTCTTGCTTAGCATCTAGTGAACTAGTGTGAGGGGTGTCCCTTCCAACATTTGGAATGTAGGATCATTAATGTACTTTTGAGATTGAATACTTCAATGCATGTAAGATAAGAAGGGTCCCAACTATATCTGCTACATCTTAAACTATATTGCCTCCATAGGAATATTAGCTAGTGGATCCATGTTTGTGCTATATTCATGTTTTGGTACTATGTTGACAAGTAGTTTGCCTTTTTTAGGTGTAGGGTTTTATGAAACCGGATTCGACATAGCTCATGTGGTCTATGCGGTATGAGTCAAGATCTTCCCAAAAGGTAAAATGAACTAAAGGATTGAACTCTAACTAAGATGACCTAAGGGGTTAATCTTAGTCTAGGTAGGGGTATCTCTACCTATACATTGCACTAGATAGACTTAAGGGAAGTCTTAGGAGGATGTTCTTATCTATGTATATTCTTACAGATGTAAAGGATATGTATATGCTTACCATACTTGTTAATGACACTTGGTGATGTTTATTACTCTTATGAACACGTACTTGGTCTCTATTGCTAAAGTATGATATTATGTAATCTTAATGTTACGTTTTGTGAATTAGTGCGTTTCTTATGGTTATTGCTTAGGTTACCTGATTAAGTAAGGTTATGGGGATTTGCTTAGTCATTGCACAAGTGGACTTACAGAGTTTCATAAAAATAATGGTCTTACATTGTTTATTATTGAAATGTACTGTTATCCATGCTTGTTGCATTTATAACCTGATGATATAGTTGCCTTGATCATGTGTCCAATTATGTGATATGCATGTTTACTTGACTAGACAATTATTGTTGGTTTTGTGATGTGCATGCTTTGGATTTATTGAATATATCAAAATTGATTGGTATGATCTTATTGAATGTGCATAAAGCTTTTTAAAGTAAATTGCATACCCTTATGAATTGTCCCTTTTTTTAACATGAATCAATAATGTATGTCCATATGGTCTCATACGTAGTACAAGTGGTTTACTAACCCCATCTATCCCTTTTTCCCCAACATTTTAGGTTTCGATCGTTGAAGGGCTTTTTAGACGACTGTAAAGAAGACTTGGAATTCTTAAGGGAAAAGCCTCTATAAGGCTTATGAAGTTGTTTGAGTATTAAGACTGTTATGTTCTTTCCTCTTTCATTTGATTACTAAACATTATACAACCGATATGACTCCTTACATTATTGATGTATGGGCTACGCCCAATTTTTTATACTTATGTTAGATGGTTATGAGATGACACACCCATTTAATAATATGTTATACTTTATATATCGTTGTGCAATAAAATTTGAAGTCTATGTAATCTTGTTATACGAAGGGTCTATCTTATACTCGATATAACTATTATCTATTTGTAGAGATATATGTGAACCTCAATGTAGAAGTAATGAAAAGTTTTTAAAATTTCCGCATTTTTAACATATGAATTTAATGATGTTAGCTAAGAGACTAGTCTTAGTCCTCAAAGAGGACGACGACGCCAGTTACGTCTAGTGGAATTCCCTCATAAATTTTCTTGTATCATGGTACTCAATTGACTTCTCTGTTTTGGAAATATTTCCAAAAGATATTGGAGATCGTGCTAATCTTATTATGGTCTTTCATCCTAAAAATGATGGGCAAGAAGAGCATAATATTCAATTTTTTGAAGATATGTGGATAGATTGTGTGATTGACTTCAACTGAAGTTAGGATGATCTTTTGCCTTGTATTGAGTTTTACAATAATAAGTATGATTCAAGCGTTAATATGTCTCCATTAAAGCTCTTTATTATAGGAGGTGTAGATCTCATATGGGTTTGTTGAAGTTGGTGAGATTTCCCTGATATATCCCGAGTTTGTAAATGAGGCTATGGAGAAGGTTTGACTTATTAGACAAAGGTTGCAAATAGTTCAAAGTCGACAAATAACATATAGTGGTGTTATAAAGAGAGACCTTGAGTTTGAAGTAAATAATTTGTTCAACTTTAAAATTTCACCCATAGAGGGTGTAATGAGGTTTAGAAAGAAAGGGAAACTTAGTCCCCATTAGTTGATTTTTAGTCTTATTAGTAAAGTTGATTAGGAAATTTATTTTCCTAGTTACTAAGCATCGGAACATCCGATTTTCCTTCTTTCTTTGTTCATCAAATGAGTTTGATGATCCAACATATATTATGTCAATGGAGAGTCATGGTATATAAAGGAAAGTCTTTCTTTTGAATAAGTTTCGGTTGAGATTTTAGACCGGCTAGTTAAGAAGTTTATAAATAAGGAAATTGTATCCATGAAAGTCTTAAAGAGAAATAAAAGAGTTTAGAGTGCTGGTTGTGAGGCCGAGACTTATATGGTATCCCGTTTTCCCAATCTCTTTCCCTCTAACCCTAAATCTAGATTTAGGTATTTAGTTTCTCATGGTCCATCCTCATGCCGTAGTTAGTCTCATGTTTTGACATGCATGCTCATGAAAACTTAAGTTTAAAATATTTATTTACTTGGATTTCTTCATTATTATGTGAATTTGATAATGATTTGCATGTATGCCTTACGAAATGATGTTTTTAATATGTGTAAGCTTGAAGTTGATGTTTTTCCTTTATAATGTGTTGTTGATGAATTTGTGTTCTTTTTAAGTTATTAGATATCTTCCGTACCTTTCTTACGTTACCTTGAGTCCCATTTGAGTATTAATTTTCCCAAGGGGAGATATTGCAACACCTCAAAACATGGAAAAGGAAGAAAATAGTTTTTTTTGACTGAAATGTTTTATTGGTATTAGATCATTGAAGCTTGTATGGACCTCTAACGATCCTCTTAGTTGTTTGATGAATTTTTTTACCATTATTTTTATATTAACCTTTTTAATAGCTTTTACAAATAATTTATGACTTATAAGAATGAACGACACGATCTTGAGATTTATTAAAGGATTATTTTGTTGCTAATTATGATGGGAAAAAAAAGAAATGGAAAATAAATAAATAAATAAAAATTCTTATAAAAGATATAACAAAATGCCCTAACTTTTGAAAGTCACTGCAGCTGATGAAAAATTTGAAAAGAATTAAAGGAAGAGAGGAAAATTACGCCGACGGAAAAAAGAAAAGAAAAGAAGTAAAAGAGGGGAAAGGGAGGAGAAAAATTTAGATTTTCATCCGAAAGTGTTGAGGCAATGCTTGTAATCTTTTTCATTAATTTTTTGTGTAGTTATGAGCAAATTATTAGGTTACAAGCGTGTATAATTTATGTTAAATTAAGGAAATATAGGCATAGGATTCTTAGAACAAAATATTGAGTTGAGCGTCGAATAACGATCTGTTTTAGATAAAATTTTGCATGTGAGTTTACTTTATCATGGTTAAATATAATATGAAAGAACACTTCATAATCAAATTTTCTTGCTTGGAATGAAATTTTTAGATGATTTTTGATTCGAAACTTAATATTGATATATGGATGTCATTAGATTAGTATTATTATGAATGCTATATATTTGATAAATTGAATGAAATTTGAGATTTTATGAAAGGGGAAGATTCAACTCTCAAAGTAATTATTTGATTGTTTGAGGCAAGTGGATTTCTAAATCCTTGTTAAATGTATAAAATAGTGTATTTTCTTGTGGTATGTGTTAGGGTGTACTGATAATTTTTTATTTGTTTACTTGTCCATATTGATAATTCTAATGATTAAAAAGGGGTAATAAAAGACAATTTGATTAATTATTTGTGTTTTTGTCACAACAGGTGATCACTCCCTAGAAGAAACATGGCGTACTTGACCTCTCAGAGGTCTTATAGAAGATCATAGTTATCATTCATCGCATTATCATAATAAATTTAGTGGAAAATTTAAAAAATTTCATAGCATATCATATGCTAGAAACATCACTTCACATATATATAAAATACAAGTCATAATACATTGTTAGACGCTAAATCTCTTTTGTCAACTTAGACTCAACAACATAGAATATAATAGGGACACAACTCTTTTCCATAAATTCATAAACTAAACTATTACAAGACTTTATAGAAACTTAACATAGGAAATCCTTGAAATTAAGGATCCATTTCATTGATCTTGGGAATGACAAATCAAGCCCTTCACCTTAGAGACCTATTTTAAGAACCCATAACTTAAAGTTTGTGTAAAAATTAGAGAAGAATGGAGTTAGTACAATAATGCACTAAGTATGACAACCATGCAAAAACATGCATTTAAAAGGTACATTTTTACTTGAAATCCATGCATCATTTCTTTTTGTGAAAATTTCATAATACTTGATACATTAACCATCATATAACTTACATAATTCATTTAGGAATATATCATGATCTTAATATCAAATAAAATCACATGTAACATTTAATTCCCCTTTTGACACATTTCACAATAAGCACTTTCACATTATCGTGAGCTTATTTTCCCTGTACAATGAACTTCTTCATATTATAACTTCTTGACATTCCCAAGTGACCCTGTAGTAACACTTGGTGCAATGTATAGATAATGTCCATAATACTATCCACACTCAAGAATCACCATAAGGCCACAAGGAAACCACACATACAACCTTTCAACTCAACACATTTAACAATAGGACAATTTCATATAACAAGTCACATACTACAAATTAGACTTAAAATAAGACTTTGCTCACAATCCTAATTTAAGTGCAATGTGCGTGTGAATTCCCATAACATGACACACTTAGTAAAACTATCATAAGACCATAAAATCATAACCTATACTTCATGCATTAACATGTCAATCGTAGGAAATTTTATTCACGCCAAGAAAGACCTACATAATATAGTCATTAAGACCAACTTTATGCATATTAGTATAAGACCGCATCATATTGAATCAAACCATGGATTTCATCACTATAATGTAATGCACAACGAACATAAACATAGTCATATACATTAGAACACCTTCTCAAGACTTACCTCAAGAGCCACTTGTGCAATGCATAGGTGAAGTCTCATATCCCTACCTCTACTAAGCAACTACCCTTAGGTTATACTAGTTAGGATCTTGGTCATTTTCTTCCGTTGTCCATTTTACGTTATGAAAACAATAGCCTAAACCGATAGTAAGATCATGGGTTCTACATGGAATTTAGTGTTGGAGCGCCTCGAATGGAAGGTGCTCTACCTACTAAGGTAGAACATTACACATGCTAGCATACTAAGTGATATAACTTCCTAGATCCTATATGGCAGGGATAGTTTATGGAACATTGGGGAATACATGGAAATATAACTCTATGCCCTTTGGCTGCGAGGCTAACCACCTCGTGAGGACTATGATGAACCTATCTTCCTACAGCGGGAAGGAAAACCCCGCATCTTCAAGTTCTCTCGGTGCTTAGCTAAGTTCCATTTTATTAAAAAACCTGTATTAATATTACTTTATAAAAACATAAGATTTAGGAGATGACTCCTCAAATGCTTAGCTCATAGGTCATTGATGATAGTTCATCAACCTAAATCATGTGAGAAACCCTATCACATGGATATAGCATATATATATAGCACCATCTAGTTTATGGTACATTTGACACACCTCTGAAGAACCCTCCATTGATTATATCATCACACATGTGTGTGTGCATAATTATATGTGAGCAAACCTTTCACATAACACATTATAAACACACATGTTCATACATTAATGCATAATTGTATTTATGAGAAATCCTTTCATCTAATCACATTAAGACAGTATGCACATTCATAACATAAACATGCATTCATATTCATGAACATAGTAATCCAAGCCTAGGAACAATCCAATCAAAGCACACATGTGCATTGCATAGACAAGGTCCTATACCCTTGCCCAGACTAGTACACCTATCATGTAATCCTAGTACATGATACATTACATGCTTCATAGACATATACATTACATGCATAGTAGTAGACATAAATGCATGTGAGAATTATCTTTAATTAGACACCATGAACCTATACTACTTGTAAGCATGCATAAATGTGAGTGTGTATATATTGGTTAACATGATAAAATAATTGATATCAAAAACCTATTGAGGCTTCCACCCTCTTAGGGCCACTATACACATTCATGTATAGACAACAAAACACAATTTAGCATAGAAGATAAGCTAATCTCATATTACACTTAAGACCTAACCTTAGCTATTCAAAAATTTAAATAGGAGTAAATAGGTAGGGATCATTAACCTTTTATGCTCATCAACACATTACCAAATCAAACCCCAAAATAATAATTTATATGCTTGTACAATAATCATACAACCTCAATAACTACTAGATTATAAGACTAGGCATGATGCTTCCTATTGGGTGATCATCAACAACACACATTCATAATATAATTTCCTTCCAGGCCATGAACACATTAGATATATATGGAAAATAAAGTAAACACCGCCACAATAAGTGGACCATACCATACAATGTCATACTAAGCCTCATCAACTAACAATTCTATAGCAAATTCGAAAGGAAGAGCCATTAATATTAATTCATCCACCTTTGATCCTTATTGACCGATACCTATATTTAATCAACAATTCATATCAAGGGCAGTAGCTAAAGGTACTTTAACATAATCGAAACCATGAATTAACCATTACATGATCAATATTATACCAAGTATACTACATCACCAATCTATAGAATTAGAGCAATGTAGATCATCCTTCCAAAAACTCCCTTTCTTTGATTATCCATGATTTATACACGTAGTTCATCAATAATATCAATATGAGGCAGTATCTACAAGTATCTTTACATTAAGCAATTCCTATATTCATGCATTATATAGACGATATTACAGTGAATATCATGCTTTAACAATCAATAGGAAGTAGAGATAAATTCTTCAATCGTCAAACCATATTTGACCAACAATACATAATTCATCATCGCATTATATCATAGGCAGTACCTTAGCATTAATTTAACATAATTGAATCAGGTAAAAATCAAGCTAGAATAAAGATCAAAAGATGCTACACTATAGACCAGCCTTATTTAAACCATCAAATCTTCGTCCTGATGGATAACTCATCAACAACTCGCAATCAATACACATATTAGGAAGCATATATAAGCATATTAACATCATTGAAACACAATTAAATTTGCATAAGATCAAAATCACAAAGCCCATAAATCGCTATAACGAGAGTTTGAAGAGAGCAGGGGTTCACCATACAATTGGATTGAAATTAACGCCGCAATCATCATATTAACATCAAATCATGATGACACCTTTGAAAATGTTTTGATAAAGAAAACATTGCCAGATTTAATAAAGAAAAGTTTGATCATATTTTCTCTTTGTAAACATTGATAAGAACTCTCTAGACGGAAGATTAACTAGACATGAAGGATTACCATTCCTCATTGTAGAATAAAACCATTGAAAATTTAATAAGAACCCATGGGGATCAAAGCTCCAAGTTGTTCTTGTGATTCATCTCCAATGGAGGATTCTAGGGAGGATATTTTGCGAGAGAGAAGTCTAATTTGAATTCATGGATTGGGAATGGGGTTGTCACATTTTTAACCCACTGATTAGACCCAAAATAACAAAATAAAGAAACTCGGGTCAAATAAGAATATGGGTAGAATTTCCCATCACCCTTTTAATTAAACAGTGTGCATGGAAATTGTTGCACACAACATCGACGAGAGCAGTGGACGGGGTGTCGTCTGGTTGACTAGCCATCCTGCTGCTATATCGTTTACCATTACAAGTCCTTCGTTGATGTCTTATCGCACATTTCCTATTTTTTAGTGACGCCTCCCATCAATGGGGAGTCCATTGATACACGGGGCGTCAATTTACACTGCCTAGGCAGTTTCTTGACAACCCTTAGGTTCTCTTTCATGGCCCCTTGCGGGGCCTTGGAGTGTCGTACACATAGGTTTCCACCGTATGTATAAACCATAACAATAAAAGGACCTTCCACATAAGTTTAACCTAAAACAAATACTCGCAACACGTCCAAACATTATAGGCACACTCATGGCACACATGAACGTCTGAAGGTTAACTTTCGAGCGTCTTGGACCTTCTTAAACGTTGGACATCAAAAATTCATGAAAATTAAGATACTGCTTATAAAAATCATTATTAATAATATAAGGACTTCATAATCTAATTATATAAATTTAAGGACATAAAAAAATCTAAGGCCTCTTGGTGACTAGTCGTCGAACGTATTGGTCATTTCTTGACATTTGACTTTCAAATGTCTTCAAAACACTCATGCATACTTTAAAACACTTAATAAAATGTTAAAAAGATTATAGAAACATGTGAGTCTCTAGACACCCTAACTCATTTTGAGTTCTTACAATATCCCCCACATGGGAACATTCTTCCTCGAACGACACTTATGTAACACCCCGTAGCCAAAACAGACCAAAAATCAGTTTTTAGATAAATCTGCAGGTGAAAGTGATGTAAACATTAATGGAACATACCCTTACCCATGTTCCATCCGGAACAACTTTCGATGGGATAAGAAAATCCCCAAAAACTCTACCGGTGAAAATAAGCAAAATCATATCGACGGACGGACCGATGGTCTGTAGGTAAGACGACGGTCCATAGTTAATCACCGTTGATCGAGACCCCCTTCACCCACTCTCTTACAAGAGCCACGGATGACCATCACGGTACGTAGGTGGACCCACGATCCGTAGATCTGACCGTAGGATGGAATTAACAGACATTTAAGGGGAAAACGAAGTTGGGTCAACTTCAGTTGATCATTTCTCTTAGCAGAAAATTAATTAGGTGTCACATGACAAACCCACAGATAGATAGTTAAATTAGCTTTACATAGCCACCGATCATGCTAAAATAATACCTTTGAGTAAAAAGTTATGCAATTTTAGTAAAAGATTGTCGACAGTCCCAACCATGGACCTGACAACGGAGCGTTGATCAAATGACAGAACGTCTGTCATGGCCGTTGTTTGGTCTGACAACAACTTATAAAGGGGTCTTTTAGTCTTTTCCAACTTTATTCAAACCCTAAGTTACGTCGTTTTTACCCTAAATCATCATATTTTACTCCGTTCAAACCTAGAAACATATTTAAAACTTACCCAAGTAAAAATCACTAAATAAAAAGTTAGAAAATTAGAAGCAAGAAAGGAAAAAAATCTCAAGAACCCTTGTTAAAGAACGAGACAAGTTTCCAGCAGTTCTAGCGAAGAAATCTAAGTGTTTCCCCTTGAATTTCATCACAACGTATGTGGGATATAAGTATTGGTTCCTTTTACCCAATGATTCCCTAGTATAAGTTTGTTCCTCATTCTCTTGTCATTATTAAACTTAGAGTTTCTAGAACTCTGATAGAATTTCATAAATTTATTAAATATCCAAGTCAGATTTCCATGTTATTATTTTGTTTATCGAATGAATTTCAGAACCCTAGCTTTGTATTTCTTTGGTTCTTGAATAATACATGCTAGGTTAGCTATTTCATTTATACAAATATACATGCTTCAGTTTTTAATGCATCATTATCAAATGAAATGTTGCATTCTCAGTTTGCATGTTCAGTTTTGAGGTATCCAGTATTTACAGAAACTAAGTCATAATTATTTAATTTACATAATTTATTGGAAGTAACATAATTCGAGTTGGACTAGAGTTCAATGAACCCAATATTCCCAAAACTACTAGCCAAGTTGGTTGTAAGTCCCCACTGTGGGCAATAAGTTTAGTGATTATGTCACCATGCCTTTATACCTTTGGCAGCATATATTGTGTCCTCTCAATAGGCGTACATATCGCACTCCACATATAGCTCATGTGGTTTTATTATCGGTTATTAGTAACACCCACAGTTCAGTCAGACTCTCTTTATTGACCATTTATCATTATATTCAGTACTCAGTTTCACCATGTTATAAATTGGTAATTGCATCAATTTAGCTCAGAAATATGTATATCATGTTCATATTATTATACTTGCTTTTGTGCTTGTTCAGTTATGTTTTATTTCAGCTTTACTCTAACTAATATGCTTAGTACCTTTCAAGTACTGACACATACGTGCGTTATAACTTCTCGTGATGTAGGTCTAGGTTCTCAGCATCCATATCACACAGAGATAGATTATCAATCTCAAGATTAACAGATTCAGGGGTGAGTCCTCATTCTCCGATGACAACCATGATGAGTTTCATTTCAGTCCACAATCATTTAGTTTCAGTTTTTGCTAGATTTAGTTGCGGCTTGTCCTTGTATTTCTAGTCAATCAGAGGCTTATTTCAGACAATTATTTTTAGCTTATTATTGATTTAATAACTTCTTTGTATTAAACTCATTAATATTTCGTTTATCTCAGTTATAGAATATAGGTACACCCCATCTTTTCAGTATAATTGATGATTTAGCTTTCGAATTTAGTTTATCATCTTTAGTATGCTTATGATCATGCAAGCAGGGTTATTTTGGGATCACTTGTGGTACTAGTTTCCATGTCCATGTCTCGGGGGTAGCTCGGGGTGTGACAAAGCTTGGTATCAGAGCACTAGGTTCAAGAGTCCAAGGTGTATGAAAAGCCTCACTACGTAGAGTCTTTCTCATGGGTGTGAAGTTCACCACATCTATTGAGAGGGAGGCTATAAAGTGTTTTAGAAAAACTTAACTTTCTTATTACTCTTATCATGCATAAGGTATGATCTTATTCCATTCTAACTTGTCGTTCTACGTTTCAGATCATGCCTCCTCGTAGAGATAACTCTAGGAAATGCGAATGCTAGGAATGAAAACGCAGCTCCTTATGTCCAAGACCAAAAAGTCTCCAATGCTGAGTTCAGGAATGCCATACAGATGTTGGCTCAGAGTATGACCGACCAGAACAATTGGGTTCATGCTCCTCTGAATAAAAATGGTGAATCAGAAGCAGCAAGGGTCTTTGACTTTTTTTGGATGAATCCGCCTGAGTTGTTAGTGTTTTATTCATTTTCGGAAAATATTTCTTTTTCGGGTTTTGAAATTTTCGAGAGTCGCCACTTAATATTTTAGAAAAAAGTATAGAAAAGTATGTTTTCAAAATAGTTAACAGAAAAAAGCATTTGAAATATTTAAATGGTTCGGGGATTCTTATTATCGTCTTAGGAAGGTTTTGAAAACACCTAAGATTTCCGCTTACTTGCGGTAATCCGACAACTAATTTAATTTTTCTAAAAATTATTTAAATTAATTTTTGATATAAAATTTATTCGAAATTGTTTTGAAGTGAGTTCTTAGTTTTTTTTCTAAGTGAAATATAAAACTTGTAGAATTTATTATTTTTTAAATTATTTAAACTTAATTCAAATTCAAGTTGATAAAACATTACGTCGTTTCACGGGGAATTGAATTCTTTAACATTAAGACTAGCAACAAATAAAAACAGATAAGTTAAAGAAAATTAACCGAGGGAGAGAGAGAGAGAAGGAGTGAGGGAGTTAGGTCCAAATCCGGGTTATCTATCCGCCTCGACCACTATTTGAACCAATTTTCTTTGGGTTTTTGACCCACTTAACTTGAACCTGTCCTAAAACTATTCAAAATAGTAAATACAGAAAAGGAAACACAACAAGGGCTTAATCCTTACATCATAATTTCAAACTAAACAAAATATGGGTTTTTCTGTCAAAAATCTTCAAATTCTCCGTTCTGCATGAGTTGTTTCAATTCGAGGACCTATGTGTCAATTTCATTTAGATCTTAAGCGCTGGAGGGCAAAATCGATACTCAAAAATGCAAAGGGGAAAAGGGAGGACTCCAAAATGACTTGGCGAAGCCTCACATGAAAGAAAAAAAAGAAGAGTTAACATGAGTAAGTCAATGGTTGTCATGAAGTAATTTTGCATATAAAGATGGCATTGGGAAGAATTAAATCCATCACCTTAACACTTGCAATCACAATACAGATCACATAATGCATACGAAAATAGGAATTAATTCAGCAACTACTGGAACAAGACACTTCATTTATCTTTATTGTAATTTTTTTTACGAATAAGTGAAACCCAATAAAAATATGTTAATATTATGTAAGAAAGATAAATTAAATATAAAACTATCTTCTTAATCAAAGATCTTCTCAACTTCGACAATGTAAAATAATTAACTTAAGTAAATAAAAAACTAAATGGTTTAAAATATAAGCTACTATATAACTAAAATAGTTAACAAAATGTTTTGTATAAAACAAAGTATTTATCATTATTATTATTATTATTATTATTATTATTATTATTATTACTTTTTAGTCGATTTTGAATATCCAAAAATGCGATAATTAAATGCATAATTTTGCTAAAATTGCGTTTAAAAAATCATAAAAGAGCAACAAAAATATAGTTTGCAAGATTTATTTTCCGAAATTTGCAAGACTGACTATTTTAGAATTGCTTGAAATTGAAGAAACTTGAGGATTAATCAAAATTGGGCGTCAACAGCTGTCCCTCGTTTTACTTGGATTGATGCAAGAAATTTTAGAAAAATGAAATTGACCAAGAAAATTTTGACCGACCCCATTCATCTTTCAAACAAAGATTTTGGTATAGACTTTAGTATTTATGGCCTTACCCTAGAAATGGGTTTCCTATATATCACTGGCTTTATGAAAAATCAGGCCACTTGTAGTTCGAAATGCTTGATTTAACACATGATGTTGAAAGAAATCAAAATCCATCTCAATATAGGATTATGAAGGTACCAAGACACTCCAGAATAAGATTTAAGAGCTAATGATTAAATACAACTGAGTTTCCTACATCGAGTTCCCCTACATATCCTTAAATCTTAGGCATCGGGCTGCCTGTAGTTCGACTCGGTCGGTTGAAAGGGAGATCTCTTATGCTAGATGACTCTAGGCTAGATGAGTGACAAATTAAGTCGAGTAAGAAAAAGAGGCTTGCAACCTTTTAGTCATGAATGTGGTGCACTTTACACCCATAATTAAGAATTTACATGGACATAATTTCCAAAGCTCTTGGTCTATTGCCACTCTAATTGGAAACTTGCTTATCGTAGAGCGAAAATCTAGATCCGAAACATACACTGACAAGCGCCAAAGAAAAACCCACATGCCTTATGATAGGGGTGTCGTTTTATTGTGATGGAAGTCGTTGCTCTTCTCATGTGATATGAGTTTTAAAATCCTCTCTGGATTATGTCCAATTAGCTGATATTAAAAGTTCCACGTTGTACTGCATCCTTTTTTTATATCGTTCGTACCTGTTGTTTTTTTTTTTTTGAGAATTCAACCTTTTAATTGTTCTCGAAAAAGTCTGAGATAAACATCATTAGCATAAAAATGCAATTCAAATGGGAGATAGTGTCTTTTACCGTGCTGGCACTTAGTTGTACTGCTTCATAATTTGACACCAACTCGATCGGTTTAACATAAATCAAATATAGATTATGTATTAAGGTTTCAATATCGCCATCAATGTACTCTTCATTTTATGTCGGCTTCATCGACTCGACATATAGAAAATAAAGCTTATGTCTTATGTTTGTGATTTAATCTTCAGTATACTCTTCATTTGATGTTAAAATAAATAAAATTGATGCAGTGTTAATATTTCTTTTGATGTCGCCTTCGATTATTCTATTGGCATTCACTCTTTCCAAGTAAAAGATGCAGTTTATGCCGATGGATAAATATTTGTCCAGTGCATTCACTCTTTCTCGTGATGCATGATTTCTTGCTGGGTATGTATACCTCCCACAATGTACAAATTTCTGTGAGGAATGAACATCTTCTCGCGATGCATAATTTTTGCGAGGCATGAATATCTTTTCGTCATGAATACATATTGAGTCGCGATACATAATCTTCGGTGATGCATGAGTATTAACTCGAGATGCATGATCTTTCGCGATGCATGAATATTGACTCGCGATATATGATATTTCGTGATGCATGAATATTGACTCGCGATGCATGATATTCTGCGATGTATGAATATTGACTAGCAATGCATGCTCTTATGTGGGGAGTGAATACTGACTCACGATGCAAGATCTTTCGCGGGTCATAAATATCTTCCCGCGATGCATAAATTTGTGCGAGAATCAAATATATTCGCGTGATGCATAACTTTCTATGAGACATGAATATCTTTTCGTGATTCATAACTTTCTGCGAGGCATGAATATCTTCTCGTGATACATGAGTATTAACTCGCGATGCATGTTATTTCGTGATGCATGAATATTGACTCGGCGATGCATGATCCTCCGCAATGCATGAATCCGCGATGTGCGAAGATTGACTCACGATGCACGATCTTCTGCGGGGCATAAATATCTTCCCCTTATGTCATCCATGGTACCAAATGAAGATAGTTCTTCAATCGAGCAACATAATTATCTTTTGGGTGTCTTGTGGATAATGATGTTGTCTCAATAGACAATAAAATATACTGATCCTTTAGGTAGTGTATCATCTCAGTCATCAATATTAATAAATGCCCCCCCCCCCCGGGTAGTGTATTGTCTTTATTGACCATACAATAAATTGCCCCTCCGGGGTAGCATATTATCTTTATCGACAATAAAATAAATGACGCCTCTGGGTAGTAATAATATCATATCTTATAATATGATGTAGATGATGTCCTTTATAGAAATCGTAAATTCCTACTTGCGGTTTTCACTTGATTCATCATTGAATCTAGCGGGACGTTCTTTATAGGTTTCATGTTTTTGGTAATTGAGTGAAATAAACATTTCATATTCCCAAGTCTCTGGTAAAAGCAACATAAAATAATTCATGCGTCTACATCAACACCGTTAGTTTTTGGAGAGCTTTCTCCCCATTTGACTTTCCATATTCGTCAAAAGGAGAAATTTTATAATTTCTGAGCAGTTCTATGAATCTGCATCCACAAAAAAATCATTAGTTTTAAAACAGACTGATCTGTGTCGATTCTTAAGTTGTTTGCTCCTTGTCCTGCTATATCCTGTTGATCTTCCTTATGCCCCAACTTTAGATAGATAAAAAAAAATATTTTATGCCAAAACAAATGAAACATAAAAGCAAAATCATTAAGAAATTTTTTTTAGAGAAGTAATATTTTGAAAAAAGGTCACTTTCAAGTGTCATGTCACATTAGGATTAGCGAATGTCTTTGAGTTTGGTGCTCGGGGGTTTATTCGATGGGAAGAATTCCAAGTTATTACTGACTGTTGACAAACCCGTATTGAAATTTTGAGGCTGTGCTCAAAATTTCTTTCCCAGTTTACTCTATTGGCTTATCTTTCAAATGTCGTTAAATAAATCACGGAATTTTTGAGATCCTTCAAAAAATTCTATCCTAGTTGCAAATATTGAAATTTTTTCGGTCTCGTCTTGTTGAGGTGAAATCTTCTACTCGAGAAATTTGAGTCCCTCTCAAAAATTGTGTCCCAGTTTCTATTGTAAAGAGAAATAGAAATCCTACAGGAAATATGATGAAAACCTTGTGAATCCTACGTATCCCGTTGAGGCAAGAATCTGGTCAAACGTAGTTCCCCTAAAAAATTAGCAAAGATAAGAAATTTAAAAAGAAATCGATCGAGGCCGACTTAGGCTGCCTACGTATCTTATTCTTGAGAATTCATGTCGAACGTAGTTCAAATACAAATAAATAATAAATGGAATAAAATGAGTGACCGAAGGCAACATAGGCCGCCTAAATATCTCATTTTATAGAATTCACGTCAGAGGTGGTTCATTAGAAGATGGATAAAATTTAAAACAAAACAAATACAAGAAAACAGAATGATTAAAAGTAAATAACAGAAATGCATACAGAAGATTCACACGTAGTATCTCCTGAAAGAATCTAAGTTGATCGATTTCGGTTATGCAGTGCCATCCATCTCCGACCGGACCAAACAACCTCAAGATGGTACCTTGCGAACCATGTAGATTCCTTGCAAATTTGGTGTGAATTTTCCTATATACTCATCCTGATGAGGAAAAATGTGTTGAAGGACCAACTGACCTATTTCAAATGTTCTAGCTCTGACTCTCTTGTGGAAAGCTCGAATCCTTCTCTATCGATATAGTTGACCATTAAAAATGACAATCATACTCTTATTGGAAATCAAAGTTAACTGATCAATCCGCTTGCTGACCTACTCAGCATTACTCAATTCTGCTTCTTGGATGATCCTCAAGGACGGTATCTCAACTTCAGTAGGTATGACTGCCTCTGTTCCGTATACTATCAAATACAGAGTAGCCTGAATCGGTGTTCTAACGATCGTTCGATAACCCAACAGAGCATATGGCAACATCTCGTGCCAACTTTAGTGATTGTAAATTATTTTCCTCTAAATGTTCTTGATGTCCTTATTTGTGGCCTCTACATATCCATTCAGTTGAGGACGATAAGCAGTTGAGTTTTGGTGAGTAATGTTAAGCTGCTCACATATATCTCTCATCATGTGACTGTTGAGATTTGCATCACTATCAGTAATGATAGATTCTGGTACTCTGAACCTTCATATCTGATTATTGCGAACAAAAGCAACTATAACTTTCTTGGTTACCAACTTGTAAGAAGTTGCTGCACCCACATGGTGGAATAGTCAATGGCAACCAAGAAACATATGTGTCCATTAGAAGTGGATGACTCTATCAGACCGATGACATCCATACTGGAAGCTATAAATGGCCAAAGTGAACTCATAGGATTGAGTTCGTGAGGTAGTACTCGGATCAAATCACCGTGCACTTTACATTTATGACACTTCTGCACAAACTTGAAACAATCGATCAATATAATCAATATCTCAATGTTTAATAATTAATGTAATGGTGGCAAGAGCATCGACAAACCCATTTTATATTTTGGAGTATGTCTGAACTCGATCTTATAAAATCTTTTGCACAACTTCTATATATATTGCACAAAAGGTATAACCTTTAGGTTCTTCACGACCCATTCTCCTTGAACTTGAAGAATTAATAAATATGAATTTCCAATAACCAACAACTCATGGACATTCATGTCGATGGCCATCTTCAAACCGAGGACACAAACTTTATATTCAGCCATGTTCTTCGTGCAATTAAATTGTAACTTAGCTTCCATGGGATAGTGTAGACAAGATTCTCACACTAAGACCGCTCCGATACCTTTACCTTGGTGATTCACTGCTCCATCAAATAATAGTCTCCAAACAGGATATGCTTCAGAAATATCTTCACCCACAAACGATATCTCTTCATCGTTAAAATAAGTCTTGAGTGGTTCATATTCTTCATCAACAGGATTTTCTGCAAGATGATCAGGCAAGGCCTTTGATTTTACAGCCTTCTGAGTCACATGCACAATGTCAAATTCACTCAAAAGCATTTGCCATTTAGCTTACTTTCCGATTGGCATCGCCTTCTAGAAAATATACTTTAGAGGGTCCATTCTGGAAATAAGGTATGTAGTATAAGAAGACAAATAATGTCTCATCTTCTGGGAAAGCCAAGTAAAAACCCAACACGTTCTCTCAAACAGAGTGTAACGAGACTTGTATGGAGTAAATTTCTTGCTTATGTAATAGATAACTCTCTCCTTCTTTCTTGTCTCGTCGTGTTGAACAAGTATGCATCCGAATGCACTATCTGAGACGGACAAATACAACAACAAAGGACTCCCTTCTTGTGGAGGAACCAATACCGGTGTATTTGACAAATAGTTCTTAATTGCATAAAAAGTAGTTTCACACTCATCAGTCCACTTTGTCGAAGTGTCTTTCTTTAACAACTTGAAGATACTCTCACACACCACGGTCGATTGAGCTATGAATCGACTGATGTAGTTCAACCTCCCTAAGAAACTCATCATCTCCTTCTTAGTCTTCGGAGGAGGTAACTCTTGAATTGCCTTAATCTTTGAAGGATCGATCTCTAAACCTCTTTTTCTGACTATAAATCCCCACAATATTACAGATGGCACTCCAAAAGTACATTTAGCAAAATTCAATTTCAAGTTGTAACGCCATTAATGGTAAAAAAATTTCTTCAAGTGCGTCAAGTGATCCGAACTATGGCGGGACTTGATTATGACAACATCCACATGCACCTCGATCTCTTTACAAATCATATCATTAAATATGGCCGGCATAGCCCTAATATAGGAAACACCGGCATTCTTGAGGCTAAATTACATCACCCTGTAATGATATGCACCGCAAGCTGTAATAAAAATAGTCTTCGTCCATTAGAATCTGATAATAAACTACGTAACAATCCACAAATGACTGCATTTAATGCTTAGAACAATTATCAGTCATAATATGGATTTTTGGCGCATGAAAATTATCCTTTGGTCTGGCATTGTTGAGATCCCTGTAGTCAACTCAAAAAATTTTTGGCGACTGAAACAACATTGGCCAACCATGTCGGGTATTGTGTCACATTCACCAATAGCGACTCGATATACTTGTTAATCTATTCTTTGATCATTAAACTCAATTCAAGCTTGAAATTCGGAGACTTTTGCTTCACCAGACTCTTGATCTCCCAGATCTACATTTTCAGTTTCCTCTAAATTCGGCTTATTCTTATTTTAAAACTACAAAAACTCTTCAGCAACATATTCTGGTGCCTGATTTCCTCTTCTGATTCATCAACTTCGTCATAACCTGCCTTATTTTGTTCATTCATCTCGTGACATGACATGACATTGGCAGGTTTAATACTTATATTACTGAAACCATAGACAAAAAAAATTAGAAAAACAAAGTATAGCAGATGAGTAAATAAAAAAATTTCAATAAAAGAGGCTTTCATTCAAATTAGGAAATAACACAAACTTTGTCTGTGTCAAAGGTCCATGTTTCCTTTTTCAAACATAAATTTTAAAATTAAAGAAAATTAAGAAAATGCAAAATGGTTAGTGAGTCTTAGGCCTCATCTGGACCGCCACCGATTTAAATATGCATAAATGATGCCCTTCTATCAAGGAGTTTGGGCAATAAGAATCCGGGTGGAGGTCAAATTCTTCATCATCTCCCCAGGCTCAACATCACGGATACCAACTAGTTTGACCTCTTCCTCAATAAAAACGTTGATATCCTCAAAAAGGCCGCAGATTCCTTCCCCAAGGTTGTCATGCTCAGCATACTACTGGACCAAGAACAATTGATACAGATGAGGGATTAGCTTAGCCAATGCTCGCTCATTCTTTTTTTCGTCTTCATATCATCTTACGTGGGGATGTACCCCAAACCATATCTATCTCCTTAGACGGGGACCATAATAGGATCAATATTTCCTTGGGAATTTCTTCCCAATCTGTACCCTTGTTCAAAACCATTATGCATCATCACAGTGACTATCATCTTGTACACGACAGGCATAGGATTTGGTGGGGCCAAGTTCTTACTAGTGGCATTTACCTGTTCAAATGTGTGGAAATCTGTTTCTCGCGATACCTCATCAATAATTGACGCCTATCTGCCAGAGTTACTCCCTTTGCCATGAATAGCCAGCTCTTCATCCTTCCAAACCAGTTTCATCCTCTAATGGAGAGTAGAAGTAACTACTCTAGACATATGGATGAAAGGACTTCTCAGAAGAAGTTTATAAATGGTGTCAATGTCTAAGACTTCAAATTGTGAGTTGAACTCTTCCGGACCAATTTAGATGATTAGATTCACCGTTCCGAATGTATCTCTCTGAACCCCATCAAAGGCTCTTACATTGATTTTGATTTGTTCAAACTTCCAAAAATCAAATCGTAACTGCCTCAATGTCGGCAATGGTCAAAAGTTCAGACCGGATCCATCGTCCACCAGGACGCACCCTTCTCGCAGAAAATGATAGTGATGTGCAACGCCTTGTTGTTTGACTTTCCCTCAAAAGGAAACTCGTCATCGAAAAAGTTAATCCGATTCCCTCGGATAACTTTGTTAATCATGGAGTCCATATTGTAACTGCTTGTGCCTATGGTGACATATGTATCATCAAGAGCATTAATCAAGTACTGTCTATGAAATTGAGAGCTCTTCATCATGGCCAACACGGAAATATAGGCTAGAGTATTCTCCAAATGTTTAACAATAGAATAATCCTTTGGGTGCATCTTTCTCCAGAATTCCTCCACTTTTCCTGCGCTTATCGGCCTTTTTCCCTGATCCTGCTTCTGTCCTTCAAGATCCAACTCTTCAGTAGTATAAAACATCCTAGAAAGGGTCATATCCTACCGAAGTAGTTTCAATTACAAATTGTGGCCTGATAAGAGTATCTGACTACACCAAGGCAACAACCTTTGGGGGTGTCAGGTTCAAGAACTATGTTTTCTCTTTGATGCTCAAAAAGGCCACAACCATTTTTAACACGTTGTGAATAAGTGGAGTTATCACCTTAGTCACACACCAATCATCGTCCTTCTCTATCATGTTTATATTAACACCTCCGTGATTAAGCAAAGGTTATGTATTTGCATTAAGCGCGGCTGCTTGAAGAGAGACAACTTCTTGGTCGATCAAATCTTGAATCTTGGGCATGAGGTTTATACAATCATTGTTACCATTCACAATGATGTTTGAATGTTATGCACACTTTTGATAAGACGTATAGAATTTAGAACTCGTATCCACTGATTTGTGGCCAACTGGGTTGATATATTCGGCCACAGCTAGTCGCTCGTACAACTTTGTTCGTCTTTTGGCGAGCGTAGTAAAATTCTTGGGATGATTCTTCTTTAATCTAGGTCAAGGTGGGTCATAACTTACTTATGAAGAAGACATTGGTTGAAAACTTCTTTTATTAGGATGGGGAGCCTGATTTCTGGGATATAGATTTTTTTTGGTAGTTTGGCGATGAATCATGGTAATTCAGAGGGGATTTTGGTATAGTGGAGCTCGGACTTGATAAACATGAGGGGGTGCTCTATAGCTCGACCGCCCATTAGCACAGTAAGAAGGAACATTTTGGTAGTGAGGGGGTGGAATTTTGTAATGTGGAGAAGAATTTTTATATACGAGAGGTGGGTTATGGTAATTTGGATGGGGGGATTTCGGTAAGTGGAGGTAGCATTTTGGTAGATTGGAGGAGGACTATTTGGATGACTAGACTGTGTGTAGCAAGCTTAGCAACAGTTATAGGAAGTTCGAGGATTACCTTTGGTGGACGAGGGTCTTCTAGGGGTCTTCATCCCCTCATAAGTGACATCAGCAATATCTTCTCTTTTTTTCTTTAATAATCCCGACGATCCGTGTGACACGACTACGCGGGTTATATTCCCTTTTTTCAAAACATCTTCGATAGTCTCACAAATCTTGACTATCTCAGCAAATTTTTCTCCAACAAGCAATAGGATTCTATCATTATATTCAGCTCTTGCACCCGCACAAACACTTTCACTATTTCTTTCTCAGACCTAAGCGACCTTACCCGGGCTTCTTCCTTCTTCCACCTGTAGGCGAACTCTCTGTTTCACTCAGTGGATTTCTGCTTCATCTTTTCCAAAGTGTATCATTCGGGAAGATTTCTACGTTGTAAGAGAACCAATTAGTAAAATCTTAGGCTAGGGCATTCTAGCTGGGTCATTGCTTTGTTTCGTAAGAGGTTAACCATTCTAGAGCCTCTACACACAGACTTCGACTAAATAGCCGCATTAATTGAGCTTCATCCCTACCAACTCCAACAATCTGGTTGCAGTAGGCTCTCAGATGAGCAATAGGGTTTCCCTTTCCTCCGAAAGTATCAAACTTCGTGATCTTGAACCCTTCTTGAAGGTCCAGATTTGGACGGATGCATAAATACTCATATTTAAGACCAGCGGCATCGGGGATGCTTTGGAACTCTTTTATTTCTTGATCTCTTCTTTTATATCAACATTTGCCTCTACTTTTGCTCTCCATTATATTTCATGTTCCTTATAATGGTCCAGCTTAGAAATGTGCAATTCATTCTCAGCAGCGACGTGAATCAGAAAAGTGGTTCATTTTGGTAACGGTGAGGCTACGGAGGGACTCTGGGTATTTTGCGCGTTTTGGAAATTCTGTGGATAAGTGTGAGGATTGATACTTTGGTTTAAGTGGTGGTGGGGTTTTTAGGCATGGAAATTATTTTGATTAGGATTTTAGATCTGGTTTTGTCGTAGTGGAGCGGTTTGATGTTTGGTATTTTGAGTATGAGGTTGCATTTGGGGGTGGTTGTTTTGAGGAGGAGGTGGAGATTGGTAGGATGCGGAAGCATATTCGGTTTTTTGGGTATTCTGATCTATAATGGACGCATTCTGAGCAGGTGTAGATGGTTTATTCTGAGCTGGATCCATATTTGAAGAAGGGAAGTAGATTAGAGGTCTCGCATCGGCAGGGTTAGCAGCAAAATATGGCGGAGGCAGATCCTGTCTCCATTACATCTCCACTCTCATCTGTCAATCTGTTGCATCATGTTCAAAATCAATTCGCTCTGGTCCGCTATGGTGGGTTGAGCCACCACAATGACAGTGAGACTTACTTCTTTGTTACTGTCTTCCATTACAGTTTTTCCTGTGTCTGAATCTCGTATAGGGAAGGAATCTACTGGACTTTTCAATCTGCTGGAATATGAATGATCTTCCAGCTTAATTGACACGGATCCGTTTCAAAGTATGCGAGAAGGAAACAAACTAAATAGCATATTTGTCAGTTTAGATTTTAAAATACCAAATGCATAATATGGCATAGAGAGCAGATAAACACATAAGTTGCTTTGCTTAAGGATATCTTCAACTCACGATTAAGGATGGAAACAAAATTTTAAAGAGATGGAGTTTGCTTGCTCTTTTAATTTAACACTATCATAGAATATCTAAATGACATTGAGATAAGGTCTTCTTGAAGCTATCCTTTGATGTCCAATGATCTGATCTTTGTATCTTCTTATAATATCAAGGGGGTAGAATGATTTTTTTTCAAGATAAGGGCCGAGCCTTTACAGGCTGCCTACGTATCTCACAAGAAGAAATCAGGCCCAACGTAGTTCAAGTACAAAAGGAAATATTTTTTATTCATTCATTCATTGTGATTACAAGGTAATCGAAAGGCAACAACAGAGCTTTAAAGATAAAATGATGACTAGATCTTAGTCATTCTTCTTCTTTAACAATCTCAGAAACGGGGATCAAACTTGACTTGAATATTTCCTATTTTGACGAGGGATTCGAGGTCATGATATAAGTTAAGACACTTTTGAATGTTGTGGTCTGTAGCATTGTGATAGAAATGGTTGAAGACTCTATTTTGAACTAACTCTGTGTAGATTTCCATATTCTTTTTCTTCAAAGGAGTGAATGAGCAGCAATAGAATATGGTATTCTCTGTAACACGTATGTCATGCCGTGGTTCATCACATGCGAGGAGGACGCTGTCACCCCAAGTGTTTTGAATACCGTCCATACTGAACAAATGAAGGACTGCGTTCTTAAAGTCTATGCACTCCTCTAAAGTATGCCCTTTCTAGTTGAAATAACACTCACAAGTCTTGTTGAGGTCCCCTTATCCCACTTGGGAAGATTGTCTTTCGACGGGCCCAGGCATACATCTAAATCGATAATTCTCCAAGATGAGGGCGAAGCAAATGAGCTCTATCCTTTTTCGGCATTCCTGCGGATATGTTTTGAGAGAAATATTCTTGTCTCTATTTGCCAGATGTCCTTCAATAGAAGGTTTGCGGGCAAGTTCCTCCTCATAACTCTATTCATTTATTTCTTCCTCGGGGCGTCAAGGAGGAAACATTAAGTCATACAAGAGCTTTCCACTCTTTTTTTCTGTGTCAATCCTCTTTTATTCACTTGGATTAGCCTTGATACTCTTTCCTTTGTCCATGACAATGATATTGCCTTTCTTAATACGTTAGAGTACGGATTTAGGACTTGGAGTATGAGATTGTTTTTATAGGGTGAGAAACTCAAGAGTCGGACCATTTTTGTCAGACATTTTTGTGATACTGATTGGTATATTTTTTGGAATTTCTGGCAGGAGTGGGTTTACGATATCCTCATTCACAACAATATAACACATAAATAGTTAAAACACACATATATTCCGTCCTAAACGTAAAGGGGACCCTTTTGTGCCAGGCGTAGGCAAAGCACATTTGAATAATGTACACGTGAGTTTGACAAATAGTTAACCCCCTAAAAAAACATTCACAAAATAATACTTAATGTTCACAAGAGAAATAAATGAACCAAATAAAAAGACAAACCCTTGCAGGGGCCATTTAAATGTACAAAATTCAATAAATACTGGCCTACGCGGAGGCTGAGAATGACAAAAATACATATAAAAACCCGCATAGTGGTTAAATCCACTATGCTATCCCTGATGGTCCTACTTCTTCGTTGTGTATTCATGAGTCTTGTATTGGTGAAATATATATTGTAGTGTCATCAAGAATTCTTCACCAAGGCGTACTTTGTCTTCCTAACTTTCATATCGAATCTTCTGAAATTTCTCCTTGACCAGGTATAAATTTTGTCATATCCACGTCTTAGTCTTTCCACCTCTCGAGTTTCCTTCTCAGAGCATCTTGGTTCTCAACAAACATGACGTACTTTTCTTGGGCTTCCCTTTTTTTCTTCTCTTAGCTCGACAACCGCTTTGTTCTCTTGGTCTGTTACGCTGCAAAAATTGTGCGGGATTGGTGAGGAGATACTTTGTAAGTTATCTCTCTTACAAAATTTGTAACTCTCACCATAACCCGTGTTGAATCTGTATAGGGCAATGGTGTATTTATCCCTATGCTTGGAACCTTTCGATCCCCTTATCATTTCTAAAGCTTCTTGTACTCTGTAATCCCAAATATCATAAACATAGGTGCTATAGTACGCCTCTCGGGGTGTAGTTTGCATCCTCCCAAACTGTCACAAGAGTCTAAAGGGTGCATAAGGGAGGATTTCCAAAAACATGGTAGAGGAAGAAGAAGTTGTTTTCGACTCTCTACGGCGACTTATTTTTAGATGAAGCGGTCGAGAATCCATTTGATATTTGTCTTCACTCAATTTGGAAAAGATATTATCCCATCTCCCATTAGTTCTGCGATTATCCAAATTCTCTAAGTATAACATGTCATTAAAATCTCTAAGGTTATTCTTTTTATCGAGAGTATGCAACTCCCGAGTCCTAGCCCCCTTTGCCAAGATACACATAATCCACCACTGAAGGAGTAGGTTGCACCTCTGGAAATATTGATGCCCCTCTTTACATTTTCCTAGGGCTTGGTACATGTCAGACAGTATGACTAGGAAAATAGGATAGTACTTCACTTGCCCTAGGTTCTAGTACCCTTTAAATAGTGTGTGCGTGAGTGTTATAACTTGAGTATTGATGCTCAAAATCGGGCCTTGTGGGAAGACCATCGTTCCTAACAATGCCACAGCAAATGCTAGAGGACGAATTTCGTTCACTGTCTATAGGAAACCCTTAACTCACATTCATAAGTGGCGTAGAAGCTTGCATGCCCAAATCTAACATAGATTTCTCTGAATAATATTTTGGACTCCTGGCACCAGTAGACAAAATTGTTCCCCAACCCGATTCAGTCTCAATATTTTCTACGGAGAGTTTATTAGGGATGAAAATATCATGTTGTTTTTGTTTTTTTTCTTTCTATCGAAGTACCCAGTATGTCGATGCAATATCAGATCTCCTCAATAGTATGGGTAATCTTCATGTTTCTGAATCAGAAAACCATTCTATCATTATACTAGTATCCTTTGAGGACTTCAATCAGTTCCGGCCAACCGTTCTTGTTGATCAACTCGGTTAACGCACCTATGTATTTTTTGAGGGTTCATCTATGATCCCTGTGAGATCATCATACCACATTTTCAGTTGATGTAGTGCTTCTGCAATAATGTCAAACTTTGGAAATTAATTCATACCTACAAAACAATAGTTTTACCCACCCCATATTAGTATCAACACGTACATCACTAAAATATGAAGCAAAATGATGTCTCGTGAGGTAGGAGACTGGAGACACATTTTCGGCGGTTTAAACTAATGGACTTAATACGCCTTGGGTATTAATCCATCTTAGTCTAATGCTTAATTTTTGGTTTTGGTTTCAATATATCTTAGGCTTAGTAGATTTTTTTTCAAAATGACGGTTACCCGAGTCGGACAAACAACGTGCTGAAGCTATCAAACAAAATGGAATGACTGCATTCCAACTATTTGTTTGATACTTCAAAATTAAATCTTTTTCTATTTCTTAAAGAAGCCCTAGAAAGCCACGTAACTTTCATTTTCGTAATGCAAACTATTCGCCGTTGACGGATGTATGCCATGAAAATGCAACATTTTTAATTTTAAGATAAAGAAAACAAGCAAAAAAAATTAATCACATAGCCAAACAACATTAGTTTTAAGGTTAGAATTCTAAAACTCCACAGCAAAATCGCCATTTCTGATTTATTCGTTTTCAAAATTATTTATTTTTTGTGGGTTTTTGACTTTTTGCGAGTCACCACTGATTTTTTTAAAAAGAAATCAAGAAAACTATGTCTTCAGAAGACGTAACAAAAGAAATTATTTGACAACTTTAAAAAGTTTGGGGATTATTATGAACGTCTTAGCAAGGTTTTAAAAGCACCTAATACATCTGCTTACTTGTGGTTATATGACAACTAATTTAATTTGACTAAAAATCGTTTAACTTAATTTCTTATATAAACTTTATTAGAAGTTTTTTGAAAGTGAGTTCTTAGTATTTTTTTATCTAAGTGAAATATCTAACTTGTACAATTAATTATTTTTTAAATTATTTAAACTTAATTCAAATTCAAGTTAATAAAACATTACTGCATTTCACGGAGAATTGGATTATTTTACTTTGAAACTAGTGACAAATAAAAGCAGATAAGTAAACGAACAATAAGAGATGGAGAGAGAACGAGAGAGGGAGGTGTGTCCAAATCCGCGGTATCTTACCGCCTGGACCAGTGTTTGAACCCATTTTCTTTGGGTTTTTGACCCTCTCAACTTGAACCTGTCCTAAAACTATTAAAAATAGTAAATACAGAAAAGGAAATACAACAATGGTTTAGGCCCAACATAATAAATACATACTAAACAAAATATGGGGTTTTTTGCCCAAAATATTCAAATTTTCCGTTCTGCACAAGTTCTTTCAATTCGAGGACCTATGTGTCAATTTCATTTCGCTCTTAAACGCTGGAGGGAAAAATCGATACTCAAAAATGCAAAGGGGAAAAGAGAGGAGTCCAAAATAACTCTCCAAGCATCACATGAAAGAAAAAAAGAAGAGTTAACATGAGTAAGGGTCACGTATTACACGTGTTTCTACATGCTCTCATGCGCCAAGGAAAAGATAGAGCGTGCAGGGTTGTTCGCTTTACTGCTATCACGCGCTGTTGTTGACTTTTATTAATTCTGTAAATATTTTGTTGCGATTTGCAAATAAGGGAGGTGGGGTGGACCGGGTCAAGAAAAATAGGCTGGGTCGAGATGAATTGGGCTGAAAGAAATGATCGGTGGGCTGGAAAGTTGGAATGTTTGGTAAAATTGCGTAATGATGGTCAGACTTTGCTTGAGAATTGTAATGGAAACACAAAATTGGCTCGGAAAAGAATGCTTTTAAGATTGGCGAGATAAACTCAAATAAATTTCAAAGGTAGCCAAATCGAATTCGATCAACAAAAATTTTCCAAAATTTGGACAAAACAAAACTAGTACGAATTTATCAACGAGCTTCTTAACTTCGACAAAATAAAATATTTAACTGATGTAAATAAAATATTAAGTTGTTCAAAATATAAGCTACTATATAACAAAAATAGTTAACAAAATGTTTCATATAGTTCAAAGTATTTATCATTATTATTATTATAATTACTTTTTTTAGTCAATTTTGAATATCCAAAAATACAATAATTAAATGTGTAGTTTTGCAAAACATGTGTTAGAAAATCATAAAAGAGCAACAAAAATATATTATGCAAGCTATATTTTCAAAATTTGTGAGACTAATTATTTTACAATTGATTGAAATTGAAGAAACTCGAAGATTAATAATTATCGGGGAGGGTGAAAATTGGGCATCAACACTTGGGATCACAGACTAATGAGGGTCCTCAGAATTTTTTTGATGAGATTAAGATGATCTTTGAGGTAATGCAAATCACTGGGAATGATCAGGTTGAGTTGGTATCATACCAATTGAAAGATGTTGCTCATATCTGGTACACTCAGTGGAAGGAGAATAGTGGTGCAAATGCAGCTCCTATCACTTGGTATTTTTTTAGTGAGACTTTTCTCACTAGATTTTTCCCAATAGAGTTGAGAGAGGAAAAGGCTCAGGAATTCATTAACTTGAGGCATGGTAACATGACATTCCAAGAGTGTGGTTTGAAGTTTTACCAACTCTCCAAGTATTCTCCTCACACGGTTGCTGACTCTAGGGCTTAGATGAATAATTTATTGTATGTAGTGTGAGATTTGATGTAAACCGAGTGCATAAATGCTATGTTACTTGGAGATATGAACATATCTAGGCTTATGAATCATTCTCAACAAGTTGAGGGTGATAATCCTAGGGAACATGGTAAGGAGAATAAGAAGGCTAGGACTGGGAACTATGACTATTCTCAGCATAAATCAGGTGGTGAAAATCGATCGCAGAGTCACAAGAAGTTTTCATCCCCAGTCCCTTGATCATATAGTGTTCCATCTTCTAAGAATAGGTTTGACCAGAGGGGTAGAGCACTAGGCTCTTAGTATTAGGGAAGTGTTTCAGGCACCGAGACTTACCCCACTTTCCCTAAGTGTGGTAAGAACCATCAGTGTGAGTGTATTTCAGGAAAATAAAGAGTTTTTGGGTGCGGTCAGTATGGTCATAAGTTTAGAGATTGTCGTACTAGACAAGGTAATGGAGGTGGAAATGGTAGAGCTTGTCTACGGCATCAGCAGCACCAACAAGTTTCCCGATTTAGCAGGGTAACTCATCTGGTATGGGTGGAGGTCAACGTCAGAATAGGTTGTATGCTCTTCATGCTTGCCAGGAATAGAAGAGTTCTCTTGATGAAGTCACTAGTACGTTGCGTGTCTTTAATCTTAATGGTTATGCATTGTTATATGCAGGGGTTACTTCATCTTTTGTAACTCCTACGTAGCAGTCCAATTCATTATTAGTGTAGAAACTCTCTCAAAACCGTTCTCGGTCTCTACTCCAGTCGATGACCCTATTATGGATAGACAGACATAAAAAATTGGCCTATAACTCTCTCTTAGAAAGTCACCTCAGCAGATCTGGTAGAGTTTGAAATGGTAGACTTCGATGTTATTATAGATATGGATTCATTACATTCCAGTTAAGCCTTAGTCGATTGTAGAATTAGGATTGTTCGTTTTCTGTTTCTAGATAAACCAATCATAGAGTTGAAGGGTAGTATCTTAGCGCCTATCGATAGATTCATTGCATACCTTAAGGCCAGAAAAATGATCTCAATTGGTTATCTGTATAATCTATTTTAGGGTTAAGGATTCTAGCTCTGAAACCACAACTCTTGAGTCAGTTCCAGCTGTTTGTGAGTTCCGGCAAGTGCTTTCAAAAGATCTTCTTGGAGTCCCTCCCGAAAGGGAAATCGACTTTGGAATTGATCTTCTTCAAGATACCCAACCTATTTCTATTCTTCCTTACATAATGGATCCAACAGAGCTTAAGGAATTGAATGTTTAGTTTAAAGAAATTATACATAAAGGCTTTATCAAACCTAGTATTTCATCATGGGGTGAACCAGTGTTGTTCATAAAGAAGAAACATGGTTCTTTCAGAATGTGATTTGACTATAGACAGTTGAACAAGGTCATAATAAAAAATACCTATCTGATCCCCAATATTGATGACTTGTTTGACCAACTTCCTCATGCTAGTCATTTCTCAAAGATAGACCTCAGATTGGGTTATCAAATACATAGAGTCATAGATAGTGACGTTCCGAAGACAGCCTTCAAAACATGGTATGGTCATTATGAATTTATAGTTATGTTATATGGACAAACCAATTCTCCTGCAACTTTAATGGATTTGATGAACAGAGTACTCAAACCGTACTTGGACTTGTATGTTATGTTCTTCATTAATGATATCCTCATTTACTCTAGGAATGAGGAAGAACACGCAAGTGCTTTGAGAATTGTTCTACAGACTCTCAAGGATCGCCAGTTATTCGATAAGTTTAGCAAGTGTGAGTTTTGGTTGCAATCCGTTGCTTTCCTTGGTCACATTGTATGTAGCAAAGGGATCCGAGTAGATTCACAGAAGATAGAAGAATTGGAACCATGGCCAAAATGTACCTCTGCTAAAGATATTAGAAATTTCTTAGGTCTAGCGGGTTATTATAGAAGGTTCGTAGAAGGATTTTTATCCATAGCTCACCATTGACTTGGTTGACTCAAACGATGGTAAAGTTCCAATAGTCACATGATTGTGTGCAATGCTTCGCAGAATTGAAAACTAGATTGACTACAACTCCTATCTTGACTCTACTAGAGAGTTCTGATTGTTATATGATCGATTGTGATGCATCCAGAGTTTTCCTTGGTTGTGTGTTGATACAACATATAAGGATATAGCTTATGCTTCTTGAAAAAATAAGGTACATGAGAAGAACTATCCAACTCATGACCTCAAGGTTGAAACACTGGTGTTTGGACTCAAGATATCAATACATTACATGTATGGTGTTCATGTAGATGTGTTCATTAACGATAGGATCCTATAGTATGTGTTCATCCAAAAAAATTTAAATTTTCGCAAGAGGAGATGACTTGAGTTCCTTATGGATGATAATATGAGTGTGCATTACAATCCCTGTAAGGAAAATGTAGTAGCACATGCTCTTAGTATATTATCAATGGGTAGTGTAGCCCATGTTCATGAAGAAAGGAAGGACCTTGTGACAGAATTTAATAGGTTTGCTCGCTTGTAAGTTTGCCTTATGAGCATATAAGACAGTGGTGTAACAGTTAAGGATGGGGCAGAATCTTCTTTTGTTGTAGAGGTTAAGGAAAAGCAAGACAGTGATTCAATCTTGCTTAAGCTTAAGGGTGTATTCAACAATAAGAGAGTGGTGGTTTTCTCCCAAAGGGGAGATGGTGTACTTCGCTATAGGGTAAATTGTGTGTTCTTTATGAGGGTGAGTTCAAAAAGTATATCCTTGCAGAAGTCCATAACTCTAAATATTCTATTAATTTTGTTGCCACTTAGATGTACCGCAATCTCCAAGAAGTCTATTGTTGGAATGACATGAAGAGGGATATAGAAGATTTTGTGAGTAAGTGCCCCAATTGCCAACAAGTCAAGGTAGAACATCATAACCCAAGGGGTATGACTCAAGAGATCGATATCCCAACTTAGAAGTGGGATGTTATAAATATGGTGAATCCATTTGGGTGATAGTTGATAGGATAACTATGTTTTCTCTCTTTTTGGCAGTCAAGACTAAAGATTCGACAAAACACTGTGCCAAGCTTTACATTAATGAGATTGTGAGGTTACATGGTGTTCTGTTGTCTATCATCTCAGATAGAGGTCCTCAGTTTGTCCGTCATTTCTGGAAGTCATTTCAATAGGGTCTTGGTACTCAGCACAACATTTCATCCGCAAATAAATGGACAGGCAAAGCATACCATTCAAACCCTAGAGGATATGTTTAGAACTTGTGTGATCGATTTCAAATGTAGTTGGGATGATCACCTTCCTCTTATTCAGTTCGCTTATAACAATAGCTATCATTCTATAATTCACATTGCCTTTTATTAGGCTTAATATGGGCGTAGATGTAGATCTCCTGTTGGATTTCTTGAAGTAGGTGAAGCAGCTTTTGTAGGACAACATTCAGTCCTTTATGCGATGGAGAAAGTATCCTCACCTCCTTCTTTCCAATTCCACTCAATCGTGAGGTAATAGTTCCTTTTCAGTTTTTCAGTCATTCATGCACAAATTCAGTCTTAGAATTATGTTCCCTCAATTTGTACTTGCATTTTTACTGTATTTGCATGTTCTCAAAACTATATTCAGCAAAAAATCAGTTCTCAGTGTTTTGTAGTTGTGTTTGTAGCTCTCTCCCTCTATTTCAGCTAATTTAGTCTTCATTCGAGGACAAATGTTCGCAAGTGGGAGATAATGTAACACCTCGTATCCAAAATAGACCAAAAAATAGTTTTTTTTTAAAAAAATCTACAGTTTCAAGTGACTTAATCGTCGACGGACTGTAGTCTGTCCAACGAAACTCTCCTGAACAACCATCGATGGGATCAGAAACTCCCCAAAAAACATAGCGGGGGAAAATTAGCTAAGTCTTGATCGACGGACGGACCTACGGTCCGTAGTACGTGACCGACAATCTAGACCCCGTTTATCCACACTCTGACAAGAGTCACGAATGACCAACACGGTCTGTAGTTGGACCCACGGTTTGTATGTGGGAATTAGCAGACAGTTAAGGGGGAAATGAAGTTAGGTCAACGTAAATTTATCATAAGTCTTAGCAAAAAATGAATTAGGTATCCCGTGACCTACCATAAGATAGATAATTTAATTAGCATTACATAGACACCGACCTTTCTAATATCAAACCTCTGAGTAAAACGTTATGACCGCTTTAGTAAAGGCCTGTTGAAGAAGACCAACCTATAGACCCAATGACGGAGAGTCGATCAAACGATGTACCGTCTATCCTGGCCATCATTTGGTCTTACAACAAGCCCTAAGTTACATCGTTTTTACCTTAAATCATAAAATTTTAGTCAGTTTAAACCTAGAAACATAAGTAAAACTTACCTAAGTAAAAATAATAGATAGAAAGTTAGAAAATTAGAAGCAATAAAGGTGAAAAAGCTCAAGAACCCTATTTCAAGAACGAAGCAAATTCTGCTGTAGTTCCATCAACAAAATCTGATGTTTTCTTCATGGATTTCATCACTAAGTATATGGGATTTCACTAATGGGTTCCTTTCAACCATTGGGTCCCTAGTTTTTCATCCTGTTCTTGATTCTCTTGTCATGATTAAACCTAGGGTTTCTAGAACTTTGATAGAACTTCATGAATTTATTAAATATATGTTCTAAGTTAGATTTAAATGTTTTTAAACAGTTTATCTCATGAATTTCAGACCTGTAGCTTTCTATTTCTTTGATTCTTGAATTACACATTACAGGTTAGATATTTCAGTTATAATTATACATGCTTCAGTTTTTGATGCATTATTCTCTGATTAAATGTTGCATTCTCAGTTTGCATGTGCAATTTTGAGCTATCCACTATTATTAAAACTCCGTCATTATATGTTAATTTACATAATTCATTGGGATTTGCATAATATCGTGTTAGACTAGAATTCAACGTACCCAATAGTCCAAAAACTTCTAACCAAGTAGGTTAAAAGTCCACTCCGTGGCCAATCAGTTTTGTGATCATGCCAGCATGCCTTTATTCCTTTGGCAGGGTATATTGGATTATCTCGATGGGTCATATACATTGAACTCCATATTTAGCTCATGTGGTTTTATTATCGGTTATTAGTAGGTCCCACGGTACATTAAGACTCTCTATATTGACCATTTAGCACTATATTTAGTATTTAGTTTCAGCATGTTATTTGTAACATTTCAAAATTTCAAGACATATTGAAAAGCATAATCTAGGTTTTGTAAAGATTAAACACTTCATTAACTTTATTTAGATGTATACAGACTAATTTTTAGGATGTTTCATAGTAAAAACGTTTGTATACAACTCCCAAGGACCAACCAAGGACCCTTAAGGAGGATCCTTGGTTGTTTTCTGTAGCACTGCCCAGCAATGTGCCCTGACGTATGGGTTGATGTGGTGTGGGTGGCTTTACAAGGCATCGAGGACATTGTCGCCCATACTAAAATATCAACATGCAGTGGCGGTAGGGACGATGGGGCATAGGTGGGTTGATGGGGCGTCGACGGCTACCTTCGTCCAACTCTTAGAAAATCTATGGGAAACTTCCTTGGCTCATCTACCATTCATGACGAAGGAGGGGGCAACGGACTGTCGACTCACAGAAGAAGTGTGAATGTGTCCTCTGTGAGTGAAGAATTTTCTTCCATTTTTTAAAAAATGATTCCTTTTAATTAATTAAAAGATCTGGTTGTTAGTTTGGGGATTAGAAGGTCTAATTAAATAATTTAACAGCCCATATAAATAACCCAACCCTACTTAATCTAAACATAATCCATTAAATAAAAGTCTCTTTCTTTTCTCTTCTTTCTCTCTATAAATTGGAAGACTCCATTGAATAGCTTCGGAGGTGAATCGGGGGCTAGAAAGGGTGCATTCCTCTATATAATCTTAAGGAAACATCAAGGTATGGGTTCTATTCACCTTTGAGATCTTTTCCTCAAAGGTTTCCTTCAAAATTGTTTTTCAAAAGTGGAATTACTTATGGGTTTCATCTAATTACGAAATTGAAGTTGTTAATTGGATTATTTATGATTTCTTTGGGGTTTAATAGATAGATTAACATAGTTAGTAACTTAATTATAGAAATTAGGGTGTGGTTTGATCAAAGTTGAAAACTATGATCCTAAACCCTTAATCGTATATTTGATCTTGATATAAATAGTTTTGGGTTCTATTCAATTGATGTTATTGTTGGTGAAAATCATCTTAGGTGCTGATACTACATTGTTTATAATAAAAATGTGATGAATTGTAGTCTCTCATGTTGGTTCTTGAGTATTTATCTAGATTAAAAAGATATACTTAATTATCATGTTTTCAAGTGATGATTTAGCATTGAATTATGGTATAGTGATTCATCTAAATTCGTAAATATGATGATTAATGTATTACGTTGGTGTGGTGACCCAAATTTATTGGAGTTACGGGTTGATGGTAAGACCCTTTATAATGAGCAATGGAGAAGCGTTGATAAGTTTTGAGAATCCTAGTTCTTACTTTAAATATTGTAAATTGTCATTAAAAGATGATGTTATGTTGAAGTATACCTTCCTTAGGGTGATAGGATTGTATGACGATTAAATTAATATTTCTTATGTTTTGGTTGTGAGGTTGCGTAGGATGTACATGTTATGAGTATGTAAATGTATAATTATGCAACCTACTATGATATGATACGTAAGGTGTTAACCTCACATATAATGAGTTGTGATGAAAGGACTACTTCTCATGCAATTCTTATTGAGCTATGATGATGAATATCCATGGGCTAGACCCTATGACCTAACCACGTGTATCATGGTAATAATACTAAAAATACATTTCTATAAAAGGGACTTTAGCTTACCATCGAGTGAATTTGACAATAGGAGGTGATGACTTATTTGTAAAAAGAAAGGTTCACTCAAAAGATACACGTGATGTTAAAAGTCATCTAAGGGATTCCGTTAGAAGAGGTCCAATTACCATATGGTATGAAAGGGTATATCAACCTCTTAGTTCTTGAACTATGTTGCAACCATAGGATACTAGCTAGGGGATCCATCTAGATAGCTATGTTGTATTAGGTTCTACCTTGGCCGGTAGACCACCATACATCGGTGTATGGTTTCAAGACACCGGTTTCCACACTTAGATCATGTATTATATGTAGGTTAAGTCAAATGTTCCCTAAACTAAAAATTAAGAACTAAGTATAGACTAACTAAAGTGATTTGAAGGGTTTGACTTAGCCTAGGTAGGGGTGTAAGACTCTACCTATACTTTGCACTAGTTTGCCTTGATGGGAGCTTTGGGAAGTTAATATTATGCATATGAGTTATGATAAATTTAAGTGCTCTTATATGATTGTTGTAATGTGCATGAACATGTAAATGATGTTATTAGATAAAGATATGATTCCATGAATAAATGAAAATTATATGGTGTGAAGTAAGATAGTAATTGTAGTTCTTGTCGGTTTACATGATTAAGTAGGGTTATGGGATTTACATGGTCATTGCACTTGTTAGATATATAGGAATTCATTATTTGTTGTCTTACTTAACTATTCATTCAATAACTTTTGATATGATATGACGCTAATAATTACTAATTGAGTTATATGCGATTTGTGTTCAAGTATGTTGATATGCATTTGACTTCCTTAAATGATGCATTGTGCATAAGTTTTAGAAAGATTAGCAATCATGGTTTTAATTAAAATGTCCCTTTTTAGATGCTTTGGTGTTAATTGTGCAGATTATCTCATAGTACATGTGGAGTTCTAACCCCATTTTCTTCCCTTTTTCCCTTAACATTTTAGGTTCCGGCCGTTGAAGTTTCATTCAAGGCGTTTGAAATGAAGACTTGGATATTCTTATCATCCAAGTGGTAGGTCCTCATTTTCTCGAGGATGATGGTTGTATTCCTCCTATGGATTAAATTATTTATTATGACTCTTGTATTGATTCTATCCTTAATCTGAGACAATGTTGTATACTTGATATGAATATGATTCCATGTATGTAGAGGTCTACGTAAACCTTCGATTAGATAAAATTGAAAAATTTTAAATTCTTCCATATGTTTAATTGATAAATGCAATGATGTAAGGCTAAAATGCTAGCCTTGGTCCTCTACGAGGACGACGACGCCAGTTTCGTCTAGGGGGTAAACCCGGATGTGACAGTATTTATTGGTCATTGCATCAAGTTAGCTCAGAAATCAATATATAATGTTCAGATTGTTATATTTTCTTTTATGCTTGTTCATTATGTTTTATTTCGGCTTTACTCTATCCTACATGCTCATTACCTTTCAAATACTGATGCATACGTGAGCTACATCTTCTCGTGATGTAGGTTTAGGTTCTCAACATACAGATCACGCATAGATCGATTTCCGATCTCTAGATCAGGAGATTCAGTGGTGAGTCCTTATTCTAAAAGGAAAATAGTCATGAGTTCCGTTTCAATCTTTAGTCAACTAGTTTATGTTTTTGCTAGATTTTGTTGGGGCTTGTCCAAGTATTTCTAGTCAGTCAGAGGATTATTTCAGACATAGTTAGTTTAAGCTTAGTTTTGAGTTCATAACTTCTTTGTATTAATGTCATCAGTATTTCATTAATCTCAATTGTAGAATATGGGTATTCCACATCTTTTTCAGTAAAAATTATGATTTATCTTCCGCATTTAGTTTATCATCTTTAGTATGCTCATGATCATGCCTGCATGTGATGGAGCGATTTGGATACTAGTCATTTTGTTGTGTCTCGCGTCTTGGGGGTAGCTCAGGGCGTTACAACTTAGAACACTTGAATCACAACAAGTACCTCAATGAATAATATAGAAGCTATAAACATTCGTAGCATCATCACATAAAAGTCAATGCACCACAAGCAAGGAAGAAACTTTAAACCATTTAGCAATCAATTCAACACAAACAATCAAAGCCTTTATTCACTCACACTTTTATACATCAAACACATAGGCTCTTGTCATGTTTGTACGATCTTTAAGTCACACATATGCAGATACAACAACATTCAAGAAACAATGAGGCACTCTTACTTCAATGCACTTAGACTTGTGTTAAATAAATCAGCAAGGGTCTTTCTTATAGACATTCTTCCATTAAGGCCATACTCAACTATACCAGGCTTAGTGGTGTCAATGGAGGAATTTCCCTCTCCTCAACACACTTACATGTCTCATGAATTTGTAGGAAAGTAATTCATAAAGGTCAATTTACTATAAAAATGAAAATTTCTCAACTTTTAACCAAAGCATGCTCACAATTTTCTTCTAAATGTAGTCAAAGTTGTAATTCACACCACACACATTTCAACAACATGATGTCATATAAAAAAGATTCCCTTCCTAGCATGACACTAGATTTCATAAACGTGCATCTATTTTGGAAAATCTCACAGTTTATAGTTATACACAAGAACAATAGCTACCAAGTCTTCACATTGCAGGAGTGAGCCTACAATCATTATTTCCAAATCATAAAAGTCACATTGTTTTTTAGAGACTCCCAATTTTCATCTAAAGGAGAATCCGCTTTTCTATTAATGTATTAAAACACCACAAAGTATATTCTTAACATATCTCATGAATTTACATGCACGACTAACATAGCAGGATGAACAATAAACATGAGAAAACCATAATTTGATGAAAAATCCATTTTAACTAAGACATACAAAAAAGAGGGAGAACATGCAACTCATAATTTAATGCAAGACTCCCATCATGAATAATATATTACAAATTCTTTAGTCTCAAGCTCAAATAAACATAGAAAGAAAAGATTGAAACATCAACAACCTCACTCTTCTCATTATCATCACCCACTAAGGATAAACCCAATTAAGAGAAAATTAACCCAACTATAATCATTCCTCTAGTCCTAACACCTAAAATAAATCTATAACATTCAACATAGGTCATAATATCCAACCACATAAGATCTCAACTATACCATGAATATAAAGGGTCACAAAACATTAGGGAAACAATAAAGGAGACATAGCCATAAGGCCTCTTTCTTTTCTTTTAACATTAGAGTAATGTAAATTCTAGGTCAATAAAACCTACATTATCACCCTACAATGTAATTTCACTACATTAACTTCTAGGACAAAGCATATCCAAAAGACTCCAACCAATGCAAGGCCACTATGAATCATTAAACATATATGAAAACAAAAATGAAATATTCCATCATATATAACGAGCAAAATTAACACTTTTAAACATATATACTTAGGGAATAATGCTTCCATAGGTAGTCACTAAACATTAGAAGATCCAATCATTACATAAGGCTACCATAATGCAAAACCATATAGTGATATTCCAATCATAAAGGAGACTCATTTTAACAATAAGAACATTTAACATGCTTTAACCATATCCTGGCATACATTTCTAAACATAACATGATATTTCACATAGAGCTCTTACGTAGCCCCAAAGGGTATCATATCAACATAACCTATCATTTCTCATATTTCACATATATAGCAATAGTTGACATCACATAATAAATTCATGCCAAATTAAGCTTCATACATACCCATAAAACCAAGATAAGCATCAAAAACTCACCTTTTCTTTCTCAAGCATAAAGATACCATATCATCCAAGCAATAAAATCTAAAAGACAATCGGACAAGAAAACATAGGCCAGAGTTCTTATAGAGTTTATGTTTTATAGTACGACATGATAATGATGAGGAAGGGAAACTCTATTGTCCTGTAGCCTCTCGCTCATATATGTGTTATGACTCACTACTGATGATCGAGACACCACAAGCTTTGGCAATCTAAGACTTGTTGGAAACTAAAACAACTTTCATAAACTTGATGATCTGATACTACATTTGTTATGACCGGGGAGCACCCCCTATAAGTAACATGGCATAGTTGACCTCTCTGAGCTCTTATTGAAGCCCATAGTTATCATTCATTGCATTGAAATTGTAAATTTAACAGAAAATATTAAACTTTTCATACCACATCATATGATACGAATATCAATTCATTAAGATCATGAGTAAGGTAATTCTTATCAAGAACCTTAAGTTTCTTAGAAGCATAAGCAATCACCTTACCATGTTGCATGAAGACACATCCTAAGCCCACTCGCTAAGCTCAAAAATACACTACAAAGCCTTCATTGCCTTCCGATAAGGTTAACACCGGAGCGTAGGTAATCTTATCGTTGAATTCTTGAAAACCTTTCTCAAAAGCTTCCGACCACTAAAACTTCACCTTGTTATGGATCAAAGTTTTCAAAGGAGAAGCAATGGACCAAAATCCATCAACAAATCTTCTATAATTGCCGGCTAGACGTTAAGAAAATCCTTATGTCTATGGGATTCAAAGGTCTACGCACATTTTTTACCGCATCTGTCTTCTTCATATAACCCTCTACACCATCACCAAATATAATATGGCCAAGAAAAGAAACCGACCTTAACCAAAATTCACACTTGCTAAATTTTTCATAAAGTTGGTGTTCTTTGAGGACTTGCAAAGCTAATCTCAAGTGACTCCCATGCTCATCTTCACTCTTACAAATATAAGAATATCATCAATGAACACAATCACAAACGAGTCGAGGTAATCTCGGAACACTTTATTCATTAGGTCCATGAATACTTCTGGGGCATTTGTTAACCTAAAAGACTTAACTAGGAATTCATAGTGACCATATCTTGTTCGAAAAGTTGTTTTAGGAACATATTTACATCTCACCCTTAGTTGGTGATATGCTGACCTTAAGTCAATATTTGAAAGTAACTAGCACCTTGGAATTGATAAAATATATAATCAATTTTAAGAGAGGATACTTGTTTTTTCTATTGACCTTATTGAGTTGACGATAATCAATGCACATTCTAAGGAACCCATCCTTCTTCTTATCAGACAAGACCAAAGCACCCCATGGAGTAGACTAGGTTGAATGAAACCCTTCTCTAGTAAATATTTGAGTTAAAGATTCAACTCTTTCAATTCAGTCCGAGCCATCCTATATGGAGGAATTGAAGTGGGATTCGTATCCGATAACAATCAATGTGAAAGTCAATTTCTTGTTTGGGAGGAACTCCTAGAAGGTTATTAGGAAAAATCTCAGCGAACTGTCTCTCTACAGGGACATACTCATTAGAATGAGTTTCACATTTTCGGTCCTTAACTATCACCACATGATATAAACAACCCTTAGATATATTCTTACAAGATTTCAAATAAGAAATTATTTGACCCCTTGTCATAAAATTTCTCAATTTAAAATCTAGAATAGGTTTATTATGTAATTGAAATATCCGTACCATTTTTATACAATCTACGGAAGCAAAACAATCATTAAGCCAATCTATACCCAAGATGATATCTAAGTCAAACATGTCAAGTTCTACCAAATCTGCAAGAGTAACTGTATTTGCCAGCATCACAGGACTTTTCCTATAAAATCTTTTTGCAACTATAGAGTCACCATTGGGGTACAAACTTAGAAGGGTTCAATCAATATGTCGGGAAGTACATAAAACTTCCTAGCTAAAAAAGGTGTAACAAAATAAAGAGTAGAACGTCCAATAAGCTCTTGATTGAACGTCCCGGCCCGATGCAAGTCTCTTGATTACTAAGACATCATCAAGATGGTATACCTCAACCACTTCATTTGCATTTTCCGCATGCCTGAGGTTGATTTTTATAAGGTTGCCTCCTAATCACCGCCTGATTTAACGTCGCAGCACGATGTAAGACTCTTCATTACTAAGACTACATCAAGATGGTATGCCTGAACAACTTCATTTGTATTTTTTTTTGCATGTACAAAGTAGATTTTGATTCTTTGCCCATTTACCTTGATTATTTAACCTTGCACCCTCCTTGTTCTCCCACTCAACCGCACCATGATGGTATACTTTAGTGATCAAGAATGGACCAGTCCATTTGGACTTGAGTTTGCCTAGAAACAAGCGCAACCTAGAGTTGAACAAAGCACAAAATTCCCAACCGCATATTCGCGCCTATCAATCTTTTAGTCATGGTACTTCTTCATCTTTTCTTTGCAAAGGGCTGATTTCATATGCCTTCAAGCGAAACTCATCGAGCTCATTTAACCAAATAAACTTTTATTCCGCTGCTTCATTCCAGTCCATCTTCAGTTTCTTTATTGCCCACATGGCCTTATTCTCTTACTCAACCGGCAAGTGACAAGCCTTCCCACATACAAGTTTGTATGGAGACATACCTATGGAGTATTGTATGCTATCCGGTAGTCCCAAAGAGAATAATCAAGCCTCCTTTACCAATCCGTGCCCTTTGGGCTTGCTTTACCGTATGTGCGAGGTTTCCTTGATCATGCATAGTCCTTATGTGTTTATGTGAATACAACCATACTTAGTACAATTGTGTAATAACCCCAATACTATTACTATTTTATAGGTGAAGATCTTGAAAAATATTGAAGATACGTTTAAGTAGTTCGGACTAGAATCTCCCGACCATTGGTAGGTCCTCTTGTGTTCGAGGATACTATGTTTATTATTGTAGTTTTAGTACATTAGACATAGTGTTTCATTTCAAATAGTTGTTCTAAGATTTTGTATTAAGTCCGTTTCGCAAATTATTATTATATTATGGATTATTTTACTTCAATTGCTTAATCTTATATAGATGGTTGTTTAATCTGAGCTATGTAGTATATCACTCTTATGCATTAATTATATAAAGTCTAAGTATACTTCATTAAGTTTTGAAACGTTTTAAATTTTCAGCAAATTTAACTGTATGAGTGTGATGAAAGCTAAGAAGAGGCTTATATGCCACCTATAAGAGGTTAACAGCACTGGTTGTATTTGGATTCCAGAATTCGGGTGTAACAAACTTTGAATCAGAGCATAAGGTTAAATTACCTAGGAACTAAGGCTCAAAACCACCACGTTGCAAAGTCTCTTGCTTATGGTTATGAAGTGCATCGCACCAATGACTTAGAGATTTAGTGATGATAAGAAACCTCCCATCTTCTACTCTGTGTTGTTTAAAGCGTTGACGTTTTGTGTCATTATAGCATCTAACTTCCTTCTTGTGTGTACGTATAGAAAATGAATACAAGGAGAAACGCAGACAGGAGAGTGGTAGAAGCACCTACTGGGGGAAACTAAGATCCTCCTCAATCCCCAAATGTTTGAGTACAAGTGTCTGTAAACCCAGCTGCGTTGACAGATGGAAAAGTGATAAAAGCAATAGTTCAGATTGCCCAAGACATTACTACTCAGCAAAGGGATATCAAATCCCAGGACACTAGAGAGGGTGCTCCTAGGTAGACCCCACATGCTAGAACCATGGCTATCACACTTAGGGATTTCATCAGAATGAATCCTCTAGTCTATTTCGGGTCCACAATGTAACAACCCTAAAAAAGGATATGTGAAGTAATTCTTAATGTGTCTAGAATGCCTTCGATTAGACTGGGTTCACACGGATTGATGCGCGTAGAACCAAACCTCTAAACCCTTGCGACAGCCAAACCAACAAAATTGGGAAGTTAGTTCATCTAGGAAAGGTTGGGTCCAGCAATGTAGGGCACCCGAATATGAAGATCTACCCGGATGAGTCTTAACCGACCTAAAATGGGATAATCTTGAGTATGTAGGGTCTAGGGGTAAAATGGTCTTTTTCCATGCTAAAAGTTATATTGTAATTACCATAAATATTTAATAACTTACTAAATGAATATGGTGGAGGGGAAATTCGGGTAGAGAGGGCCGAAATTGACCCTTTGAGCGAAATCTTGCTCCGCCTAGGTTCGAGCCCTGGGCTAGTTTGACTAAGTCACCAACTAACTCTCTTAATCCCAATCCAATCGTGCTTGAAGTTTCGGTGGTGAGTCTTGGTTTCGTGGTAAATTGGCAGCATTTAAACAAGTTTTGAATGACATTAAGGTATGGGTTTTCTTATCTCTTGGTCCCTTTCCCAAGACACCCCTAAATTCAGCTTAATTCCAGTAAAAAAAACTAAGGTTGTCCCCATTGCATGCCCCTGTCATTAGATCCTTTTAAAGATTTAAACTATGAGTTGGTATGATTTTTGGTAGATTGTTTTAGGGCTGGTTGTGATTATGTGTTTTAATATATATTCAGAAATTATGTGATAAATGAAAGATGTATTCCGAAAAAGTGAATTACGTTAACTTGATTGTGCATGTGTGTGCCGTGAGTTAGTCATGGTTTGAAGCCTTGACTTTTAAATTTTAAAATGTTTTATTTCACGTATAATACTATATTAAAAAAATCATGTTTACATGATTTCATGTTGCTTAATTGAATGATAATTCTGGATCGTAAGTAACCTTGAAAATGCACCTAAAGATCTCCATAAAAACTACTCGACATTTCTTGATGTTTAACGTGAAAGAGGGTGAGAATATGGACTGAAAAAAGGTGATTAAATTCTCAAAAATAACTTGAAAACTCACCTAAAGAAGCACTAAATGTCACACGAAAATTTATCCCCAATCTAACATCTAAAGGTTGAGAAAATGGAATGCAAAGAGGGTGAATTTGTTTTTGTGGAGCTTACTGTAAAAAAATCACGTTCTAAAATATTTTTTTAAATGCTTGAGGTCAGTGGGGATTGAACCCAATACCTCACCATATACATGTCATAAAAAAAATGTGGTAAGAGGGATTCGAAATGGGGTAAAGCTCAAGTGAAAAGTAACGGGTTAAATGAAAGAAAATGAAGTGAGGCGTGTTGGGTTAACAACCACAACTTCTAGGACGGATGAAGGGTAGAGTAGAAGAATGAAATAAAGAAATAATAAACATGAGGTATGTGGGATTCGAGCCCACAACCTTTTGGCAGAATGAGAAGATAAGGAGAAAATGTAAATTAAAATAAGGTGATGCTGTGGGGATTCAAACGCGCAAATTCTTGGCGGATGAGAGAGTCAGGAGAAAAAAATAAGAGAAAAAAAAATAGATGTGGTGAGTGGGGATTTAACCCACAACCTCTTGAATAGATGAGATATGTAAGAGAAAAATAAAGGAGGAAAAATAAATGTGGTGAGTGGAGATTGAACCCACAACCTCTTGGATAGGTGAGAAAGTCAAGAGATTCATTAAAATAAAAAGAATGAGCTTGTGGGGGGGTATATACCACAACCTCCTTGCCTTAAACAAAAAAGACGGGAGAAAAAGAAAGGAAAATATTATTGGAGTTATAGGGATTATACTAGGTTCTCCCAAATCTGAAAAATGCAATTATCTAGTTTAAAATAAGATTAAGTATTGTTCAAGGGACTCGAAATCAGGTTCCCTTTCCCAATTCCGTATTGAAACATAAGTCATACGTAACCAAATAGTCAATGAATGTTGCCACTAAAGATCGAAATCAATCTCTTGGCATATTTACAAGATGCATAATCTTGTACCACATAATCTTCGGTATACATGAATCACTTAGACAAACTATGAATGAAGCCTCATGGATTGTATGTATGGACTCATAAGTCTACCAAAGGTTTAAAAGTAAGTGAGCCTAAGATGTATGTGATAAAATGATGTAACCCTAAAAGGGTTAAGTTAGAGTGTGAAACACACTAAATGGCCAAGTGCATTTCCATATGATGAAATGAACATTCACGTGAAGGGGTTAGTAATTATGAAAAGAAAATAAGTTAAAGTTAATGAATGAGGTGAGAATATGATAAGAGGGTAATGTGAAATATGAGAGTAATCTCAAATGAGCCTAAGTAAATGTTACCAAAACGTACTCACCTATGAGAGAGTAAAGATAATGAAGAGACCAGTCTATATGAACACTCTAATGAAAGTATTGAAGTGAATGCATACTTAATACTTATGATGAGATGAGAAATCATCTAATGAGCTATGACGTCCTCTTGCTAGAAGCCAACTTCCATGATGTATGTGTTGATTGTAATAGAACTCTATACTAAGCACCGGTAGGCTAGCTATGAGAGGTCATACCTTCCTTCGGGAAGGGCGGAGGTCCACGTAACTCTCACTAGATAATACTTCCCAGAATGCTGATTATGGGTCTCATTAACTCTCCTAGTCTTTGAACCTATACTGCCAATATAGGAATCTAAAAAGGTTCAATTTTCTATATACGCTAGCATGTTTTGGTTCACTTTGGCCGGTGATTACACCTCTTTTCGATGTGAGAATTACACACTAGATTTCATGATACTCACATGATCTATGTTGGTTAAGGTTAAAGTTTTCAAAGAAAGAATGAGGCCAGCCTCAACGAATGCAAATAATGAAATGAACAATACCAAAGGTGTTAGGATAGGATAATAAAGAGGTGAGATAGACTTAAGTAATAATACTATGTTATTCTTGGTCATAGCACAGAGAACCCGATGAGAGTCTTAAACTACATCCTAGGTACGACTTGTGGTTGCACTTGTATATGAAAGAATGAAAATGAAGTACTTATGAATGAATGAAGCAGACTCTGTGTTTGTTAAAGAAGGATCCCTAGTTGAGGTCCCATATGTTGAGACCTCATTTTGGGAAGTCCTAATGACAAGTCCATGATACCAAAGTCTCATGGCATATGAAAGATTGATATGAACTACGTGTTATGATATGTGTAATATGTTATGTGCTTCTTGTAAAATGATAAGTATGATGATGCATATTACTCTTATGGCATGACTTTCCTAATCCAAATTTGGCAAGTCCACTTACTTGACTTTCCATAATTCATATTGTTAGGAAAGAGATCTTCTTAATCATGCATGTACTTGGTGTATGCTTGCATATAACCATACATAGTAAAAGTGTGTACTAATCCCACACTACTCTATACTTTTACGTGCAAGCACAGGCGGATGCTAGAGCTTACGATACGATGATGCAACTATCCAGACGTGGAGCATTCATCCGTACATAGGAGGCTCTTATGATTTCAAGGACACCTGCCCATTATATTCTAAATTAGATATAGGTTTAAGTTAGTGGAGTATGTTCCACTAGTGTTTCATTTCCCGTTTCATTTCAGACATTGTATTGGTGCCATTCTGGCAAGTACACACTTAATGTAGTATAAAACTATTTCTTTCATTTGATGATCTTAATATTAGATTGTTGATTGTGAACATTTATGAGTTTAAGTATAAGTATAATCTTATATATGAATGTTAAGTAACAAAATTTATAATTTTTCTACTAAAATTAACCTAGATGAAGTAATGATGATATACGCAACCTTTGAGAGGTCAACGACGCGGGTCTCGTCTTGGCTCTAAACTCCAGTAATGACACAGAACTAATAAGGATTCCTAGGAGATTGTAGATGAATCCTACAAAATTCTCTGTGCCATGGGTGTTAATGAAAAGGACAAGATTGAGTTGGTTGAATATCAATTCAAAGATGTGGCTCAGGTATGTTAAAAAATGTGGGGTGATGTTCGAAAACAAGAGAAATCCCCATCACTTTTGACATTCTGCAGAATACATTCATGGAGAGGTTCTTTCCCAGAGAGCAGAGAAAGAGTAAGGTTGAGGAGTTCAGGAACCTACAACAGGGAGGTATGTAAGTCAAGGAATACTCCTTTAAATTTTTTAAGCTTTAAAAATATGCTTCTTCTTTGGTGTCCAATAAAAGGGATGAGATGAACAGGTTTATGACTAGAATATCTGATGATCTTGAGGAGAATTTCCGGGCATCCATGTTTCCTGATAACATGGACCTTTGTAGGTTGATAGTACATGCACAGCAGGTGGAGGAGAGTCGTCGGAGGAAGAGAGTTCGAGAAGGCAAGAAGCCTAAGCCCTCGAATAAGGATGGTTCTAGCAATGGTAGGTGTTCGTTTTGAGTTTAGGACATGGACAAGTTCAAGAAGGGCCACCAGCACTAAGGTACTCCTACTCGTTTAATAAATACTAATGCTAAAGGAGACTAAAAAATCTGGCCCCACGAAGAGCAATGATAGAAATGTCCAGCATAACAGAAAGTTATATGGTAAGTGTGGCTGTTTGCATAAAGGTGAGTGCCTGATAGGTACTAATGCCTGAAATGGGTGCGTAAAGAGTGGGCATGTGGTAAGGGATTGTCCACATGTGAGGAATCAGGCCAAGGTAGATACTCAACCTCGACCAAATACTACTGTGTCAGCCGAACCTCCCAAGAGGAACATATTCTATATGTTAAAAGGTAGAGAGGAGTAAAAGAAGTCAGTTGATATGGTTACTAGTTCGTTGCATGTCTTTTCTTTTCCTATGTATGCATTGTCATATCAAGGATCCACTTTGTCATTTGTTACTCCTTTAGTAGATAGTAAATTTGACTGTCTTACTAAGATTTTGCATGAGCCTTTTCTAATCAGTACTTCCAGAGGAGACATCATTAGACTTGAAAGAGTATATAAATATTGTCCAATTAATGTTCTTTATAGAGTTACCTATGCTGATATAATATAATTACCCATGCTTGATTCTGATATAATTTTGGGTATGGATTGGCTCCATAAGTGTAATGGTACCATAGACTGTCGAAACAAATTAGTAAGGTTTCAGTTTCAAAATAATTTAGAGCTAAAATGGGAAGGGTGTGGTTCAAATCCAACAACCCAAATAGTTTTCAATCTTAAAATCAATAAGATGTTATCAAAGGGGTGTTTATACCACTTAGTTAGAGTCAATGACTTAGAGCACGAGATTCCTTCCATAGACTCAGTGTCCATAGTGAATGAGTTTCAAGATGTCTTTACGGAGTATTTACAAGGAGTCCCTCCTAGACATGAAATTGATTTCGGTGTTGACATAGATCCCAACACCAAACCAATTTCCATTCCTCGATATAGGATGACAACAGCCGAACTGAAAGAGTTGAAGTTGTAGTTAAAGGATTTATTTGATAAGGGCTTCATCCAGCAGAACATATCCCATGGGGCGCTCTAGTGTTGTTTGTTAAGAAAAAATATAGAACTTTTAGAATGTGTATCGATTATTGGAAACTCAACAAAGTAACTATAAATAACAAATATCCTTTCCCAAGAATCGATGAAATTTTTTATCAACTTCAAGGTTCAAGTGTATTTTATAAAATAGATCTTCGTCAACATATAACCATCTTAGAGTGAGAAAAGAAGATATTCCTAAGACCGTTTTCCATACTAGGTATAGTAATTCCGAGTTTCTTGTCATGCCATTTGGTCCACTACGTACCAGCCGTGTTAATGGAACTTATGAATAGAGTTATCCAAGAATACTTTGAGTATTTTTGTCATAGTATTCAAAGTTTACATCCACATATACTCAAAGACAAGAGAAGAGCATGAACAATATTTAAGAATGACATTTCAAGTACTCAGGGAATATCAGTTGTATGCAAAATTCAGTAAATGTTAGTTTTGGGTGAGATCAGTGACCTTCCTTGGTCATGTAACGTTTGACCGGGGTGAAGAGGTTGATCTGAAGAAGATTGATGTAGTAATGAATTGCCCGACACCCCTAACTCCTACAGACATCCGAAGTTTATTGTGTTTAGCTTATTACTATTGCAGGTTTGTTAAGGGATTTTCCATTATTGTTGCCTCCTTGACAACATTAACAAAGAAGAAGGCGAAGTATGAGTGGTACGAAAAGTGTGAAATGAGCTTCCAAGAGCTCAAAGACAAAAACACATCGGCCTAGTTCTCACGTTGCCGAGGAGTGGTGAAGGGTATGTGCTGTACTGTGATGATTTTCGAGTAGGTTTGGGATGTGTTCTTATGCACGGTGGCAAGGTGATTGTGTATTCATCATGACAATGGATAGTCCACGTGAAAAATTACCCTATAGATGATCTTGAGTTAGCTATTGAGGTATTTGTATTAAAACTTTGGAGACATTATTTATATGGTGTATATGTTGATGTATTCACTGACCATAAAAGTATCCAGTATGTTCTTACTCAGAGAGAATTGAATCTACATTAGAGATGATGGCTAGAGCTGCTCAAGGATTATGATATTAGTGTCCTATATAACCCAGGTAAGGACAATGTAGTGGATGATTCTTTGAGCCAATTGAGTATGGGCAGTATGTTTCATATTGATAATGAGAAGAAGGAACTAGAAAAAAGGTACACCAATTGGCTAGGTTTGGTGTACGGCTACTAGATACATCAAGTGGCGGTGTTTCAGTTCATTCTAGTTCTGAATCCTCTTTTGTTGTGGATGTTAAAGCTAAGCAGCATCTCGATCCAGTACCCATGGAGTTTAAATACTCAATGTTTCGTAAGTTAAATGAATCATTCCCCTAGGGGTGATGGTGATATACAAGAGATGATTATGTGTGCCCATTATTGATGATATGAGGTCTAAAATTATTGCAGAGGCTCATGGCTCCAGGTATTCTATTCATCCAGCTTCCACCAAAATGTATCATGATCTCAAGGAAATCGATTGGTGGGAAGGTATGAAGTGAAATATTTTTCTGTTTGTGGAGGAGTGCCCCAATTTAAAAAAGGTTAAGGCCGAACACCTTAAGTCTGGAGGTCTTATCTAGTCTATTGAGATTCCAACATGGAATTGAGAGGCTATTAAAATGGATTTTGTGGTTGGTTTTCACAAGACAAGGAGGCTGCATGATTCCATTTGGGTCATTGTTGACAGATGACTAAGTAAGCTCACTTCATACATATGAAGTTTACTTACAGGGCCGAAGATTATGCCAAGTTGTATATTGATGAGAATTAGAAGTGACATGGGATTCCTTTATTCATAATTTCGGATAGGGGAGCCAAATACATTTTTAACTTTGGGAGAACTTTCCAACAGGTGAAGTTATTACTACTTTTCATCCCTAGAAAAATGAACAAGAATTGAGTACAATTCAGACCCTTGAAGACAAGCTGAGAGCATGACCTATTGACTTCAAAGGGAGTTGGAATGTTCACTTGCCACTGATTGAGTTCTACTATAATAAAAGTTGCCATTCTAATATTGGGATGACACCTTTTGAAGCACAATATGGCAGGAGATGTAGGTATCTAGTTGGGTTATTTGAGGTAGGAGAGTCTTCCATACTTGGCCTTGACATCATACATAAGGTTGTGGAAACAGATAGAATGATCAAGCATAGATTGTTACCTCTTAAAATCGTCAAAAATCCTATCATGATAACAGGAAGAGAGCTCTGGAATCTAAGGTAGCTGATCAAGTTTACGTGAAGATGTCACCCATGAAATGTGTTATGGGGTTTTGTAAGAAAGGTAAGTTGAGTCCGAGGTATATAGGTCCTTATGAGATCTTAGAGCAAGTAAGGAATGTTGCCTACGAACTGAAGTTACCAAATGACATGGATTCTATTCATCCAATCTTTCACGTTTCTATGCTTTAGAAGTGTCCAGGCGATCTATCATCCATTCTGCCAGTTGTTTGGCTTGGTGTCGATGAGAAACTTTCTTATAAATAGGTTCCAGTTGAAATTTTATATCACCAAATGAAGAGGCTTAGAAACAAGCAGGTTGACACCGTAAAGGTGTTATGGAGGACCCACCTAGTTGAGGGAGAAATATGAGAGGCTGAGGCCAACATGAGATCTAGTTACCCTCAATTGTTTAGTTCTTGAGGTTCGATACAGTATTCCTAAGTCATATTTTGTTGATGAACTCTAAATTTTAGTGCATTAGTCGATTTTGGTGTTTAAAGTCCTCAACTATGTTTTTATACTTGCACTATATGAGGTTATACGAGTTCATGATTGCATTCATGTTGCTCTTTTTGTATGGTATTGATATTATTTTTGTGTTGCATGAGTTGTGATGTGCATTGAGTTAAAATAGTATTGAGGTATCAAATAAGCTTTCAATAATTTGCATCATCCAGAGTAAGGAGTAAGTTGTTAATAAGATATTCACAAAGATAAAGTTTCAATTATGTTGATGTGTTCTCGAAAATACCCTCTATGTGTCAAAATGAAGTGTAGTATCAATCGGGGACGAATGTTCCTAAGAAGGGGGGATAATGTAACATTTCACAAAAAGGAACTCAACTAGTGAAGAGTCTATTTAGTTTTAAGAGTAGGTATAGGGGTACATAGGCATCCCGATGCCCAATATTGAGTAATATTGGGCATATTATAGAATATTGGTTTATGGGTGTTAGTCAATTTCTGTGCATTAAGATATACTTTGATGTTAAAATGCCCCAATTATACTTTGATGTTAAAATGCCCCAATTTAGTCTTACTCACGAATTATACCTGCAATGAAGACCCTAAGCTAAATTTTTAATATACCAACCTACACACAATTAGGTACGAGGTATCCATGTGTCAATCCTAGGTACCATAGCACATGATCATTGAAAATGATCATGTAGTTTAAACAGTGCCCAAGGACATAGCGAGGATCCTTGGGAAAATAAGTAAACATTCCAAATTAACCTTAAAGAATAGTCAGTAAGGAAAATACATGCAACACATGTTCAATCCCGACAAGGGAAAAGCTAACCGATTCGGTTAGGGAGGTTTGGGATAGGCGCACGTCTGGGTTTGCCCACGTGGGGCAAAGATCCCTAACTGTTCCTACGCTCTAAATAACTTACCCAACTATCTAACTAACCTAGGACTAACATAAATAAAATAACTAGTTCACCCGACATCCTAAGACCTAACCGGGTGACAATTGACTAGTAACTACATCAAGAAAAATCCTAGTACCTAACCTATTATGGTGTAAAAGGTTTGGTTATGGTCCTAGTAAATCGTGGGCATTTTATTAATTACCCTAGGTCAATTAATTAATGTAATGAGTAACTTAATTAATTAGTTAGAAATCAAAGTTAAGGCCGAGACCCTTAGAAAAATTTTATATTTGGCTAAGTCAATTGCTTTTCTATTTTTAGTCAATTTAGGAGGAGTGTTTTGGTAATTATCTAATTGGTTTATTTAATTAACTTAATTAGATTAAGTTGAATTACTATATATCAGTTCCTAAGACTTAGACTAACGTTCAAACACTAGAAAACTTTAACCGGTGAACCACCCCTTTCGGTGTGGGGAAGATACTGAATTTCATGTTAGCTCAAATGATGTTATTGCTAAGGATTTCTTTAAGAACGTAAAACAGAAATAAGAAGAACAGTAAGTTCAAAGAGAACTAAAAAAGCAAGAGTTAAAGAATATAAATCAATAGTTTGATAAGAATGAAGTTTTAATAGGTTATGGGTATTGCCAATAAAGATCGTCTTATAATGACTTCTCATATTATGGAAATAAAGGGGAGCAAAATATACTGGCTAATAATGCCTCATAATCTTCATATCATGCAAACGATCAAATAATGGACATAGCCAATAATCTTTATGTTATGCAAACAACAAAATAATGAGCATAGATAATAAAGATTTGTTTCCAAAGACTTATGTCAATTTAACAAGAATGGAAAGAGTAACTTGTGAGTAGGGCAGTCAAATCATTTCCTTTGTCTCTTGGATTACTTACTTGATTCGTTTTAGTTTTGGGACTATAATGAATCCTTGCACTTATTAGTAAAACATAGGATTAAATAAGATCATTGAACTACAACTTAAAATGAGAAACGACTAAAAAATAATCTGTATGGGAAAAGGAGCTCTCGGTTTAGAGGGAGCAAAAATAAAAATTTTTGCTCAACTAGTTCTAATATTTTGTTCATGATTCCAAGGAATTATATTCATGTAGAAAATAAGTTGTGTGATTTTAATGCATTAAAATATGTCATACTCAAACAATAAATGACATATAACGAATTAGGAAGTATAGTGATTTCACTTTCAAGAAACGGCATGTTGCTAGAGGAAGAGCTTTCCTTGATCATGCATAGTCCTTATGTGTTTATGTGCATACACCCATATTTAGTACAATTGTGTGATAACCCCTATACAATTGCTATTTTTATAGGTGCAGGTTCTTGGAGGGGATTAAAGTCACGTTGAAGCGGTTTGGACCCAGACCTTTGGTAGGTCCTCTTGAGTTCAAGGAAGCTACGTTCATTATTATAGATTTAGTACACTAGACATAGCTAGTGGATTTTGTCCTTGGAGTTTCTTTTCAAACTGTTGTTCGAAGCTTTTGTATTAAGGTCGTTTGGCAAATTATTATTATTATATTATGGATTCTTTCACTTCAATTGTTTAATCTATTATTGATGGTCGTTTAGATTGAGATATGTAGTATATCCCTGTTATGCTTAAATTATATGAAGTCTAAGTATACTTCATTAAGTTTTAAAATGTTTTAAATTTTCCGCAAATTTAACTGTATGATTGTGATGAAAGCTAAGAAGATTCTGCTATGCAACCTCTGAGAGGTTAACGATACCGGTTGTATTTGGGTTCCGAAATTTGGGTGTGCCATTAACCATAACAAATACATCAATATTAGATAGTTCAATACAAGATCCCAACCTAGGGTTAAGAGAAATATATCATCTTCTAAAAACTAGACCAATCCATTAAGAAATAACATAATTGAGTTATAACACATTTAATCTATTCATATTATCCAAAGTAAATCATAAACAAATAAAATTGAAAGAACAATTTCCATATCGGAAAAGACCCACATGAAAAGTCATCTTTCAAAATCAATTTGAAGGAACCCTTTTGGGAAAAAAGTCACAAAGATGAAATGAATACAAAACCTTAGATATTGATGAATATTTATTGAGACACTTTGGTTATTGAAGACCTAGAAACCACCTTGAGAAAGAAGAGTGAATGAGGAGAAGAATTATTAGGGCTTAGGATAGATTAATTAGCTTAGGGTCATTATAATGGTTGTTAACTAACAAATTACACCACTCTTAACAACTAATTAATTAACTAACCCCTTCATTAATAAACTTGTCTAATTTAAAATTATGCAGCAAAGCAATCCCTCACAGACGAGACCACGACAAACAGTTCGCTTGTCAAACAACAGGCAAGGGGACAACCGTCTTGTTAGTCCATAGTTTTTGTTTGAGACTTGTCCAAACAAGGCTTAATAGGATTTGGATAAGTTTTAATCGACGGAAGAGTTGCACGCTCTGTCGACTAGACAACGGATCGTTTGTTGAATCCGTTGGTGGACACTGCCTTGGGTTGCCTTTGAACCAAAAGGGAAAGGGTCCTTTTTCAAGGGCCATTGGTTGGTCCTTAAGGAGTCTTTCCTGGATGTTTTAGATTATGAATTAACTCTAATACGTGTTAGACACCCTTATACCATAATTCATCAATTTCTTACTCCTAAAACATAGTCAAGTAGGCTAAGGCACATAAGAACCTAATTGAACTAGTTTTTGGAAGTCATGGATGTTCCTTAATGTTTTGATTTCTAAACATTCTAAATGACTTATATACATTATTTATGACCATAAAAGTTTCTTAACATCTAGAAAGCTATGTTATACTCTACAATGCGTTGTAGACTTTCGAAGTGTTACATTATCCCCCCCACCCCCTTAGGAACATTCATCCTCGAATGACACTAAATCTTTTGATGGGAAAGAATGGACTCAAAATTAGCACACAACTAATCAACAATACATAACAACATGAGTCAAAACATCAATCATGGTATTCTTTTGCAATAAAAATTCAAAAACTTCAATTACCACATTTAATTCTCAAAATAACATTATGAGGAATTTCATTCTCACAACAACAAGAGCTCCATATACGATATACGAGTGAATTATGCCAAAAGACAACTTCCAACATTCTCAATATGATTTATTAAAGCCTAACATATCAAAATGAACAACATAAGTCAAAACAAGAAGAATTTCAAATTTTAAACTCAAAAAGCACACTTCATTGTAATGACACCGTAAAATGTACATTTTTGCAAAACTTTATCAATACAAAAGAAACATCAAATTTAGTCACTATTTTTATTATCAAGAGGAATAACAAACCTTAGATATCAAATAGATGAGGGTAATTGGACTTCATGTCGGACTCGTCCTCCCATGTTTCACCCTCAACTAGGTGATTCTTACATAACACCTTTACCGAAGACACCTCTTTTTTCCATAAATTATTAACTGGCCTATCAAGGATTTTGAATTAAAAACATTCAATAAGAGAGGTTCTCTTGTACACCAAGAAACTCAATAGGAAGAATAGACTCGGGATCTCCAATACAGTTCTAATGCTTGGAAACATTGAAATCGATGAAGATAGTTAAATAGGGAGTTTCAATTCATATGCAACCTTACCAACCCTTTTCAAGATTTCATATGACCCACATAACGAGGAATCAACATCCCTTTCTTGGAAATAACCCCACTCTCTTCATAGGCAAAATTTTCGGATACACCTTATTACCCTCTTCAAAGTCGAAATCTCTTCTCCTATGATTGGCATAAGACTTGTGCAGACTATAGGTTGTTTGCATAATATGAACCTTCTCCAAAGTCATATAAATCAAATAGGGTCCCAATAGTGAAGACTCACCTACTCCAATTTCAAATTAGAAATCTACATCTCCTACCGTACAAGGCTTCAGAAGGAGCCATAGTTAAAGATGAATAGTAACTATTGTTATAAGAAAACTCAACCAAAGGAAAGTGCTTATCCAATTTTCCATTGAAGACAATTCTACAAGCTTTATGAATATCCTCAAGGGTTTTAATAGTATGATCCACTTAGCCATCCGTTTAGGGATGAAAGGCGGTTCTTAAGTCACCTTGGTACCTAACCCTTCTTGGTGTAACTTCCAAAACCTAGATTTGAATTGTGCTACCCTATCCGATATTGTGGATAATTAAATATCATGGAGACACACAATCTCATCTATGAAGATCTTTGCATAATTTTCAGCCGAGTAGTAGACTTGATGGGAATAAAGTGAGCGGATTTAGTCAACCTGTCCACAACCACCCATATGGAGTCACATTTTTTTTGCGTACGAGGCAAACCTAAAAAAATATCCATATTGATGTCTTCCCACTTCCATGTAGGAACTAGGATTTCTTGACGTAAACCACTTGGCCTTTGGAGTTCGTCTTCACTTGTTTACAATTTGGACATGTTGCAACATATTCCGCTATGTCCCTCTTCAACCCTTTCCACTAAAACACTTCCCTAAGGTTATGGTACATCTTTGTAGAACCCGAAAGAATGGAGAAAGGGGACCCATGAGCTTTCTAAAGAATTTGGTTTCTCAAACCATCTACATTGGAAACACACAACCTTTGTTGATACCTCAAGACACCATCTTCCCCTAATGACAATGACTCATTAAGCTTACCAAGTACAAATTTCTTCAACACCACCTATGTTTGATCGAGTTGTTGTTTGGACTTCACACAACCAACAAAGACGACTCAGAGTTATGATGGACCATGAAACCACCATTAGGAGAATCCTCCAATCTAACACAAAATCTAGCAAACATATGAACATCTTTCATTGTGTCTTTCTTGGCTTCATCTACATGAGACACACTACCCATGGTCATAAGAATAGAGCATCCGCCACAACATTGGGCATGTCGCGATGGTATAGAACTCTCATTCCATCAACAATTCCAACCACCTTCTTTGTCGTAAATTCAACTCCTTTTGAGTAAACACGTATTAAAGACTCTTGGTGGTCAGTATAAACATCAACATGAACACCATACAAGTAATGCCTCCATATTTTCAAGGAAAATACCACGGTCTCTAATTCAAGATCATGAGCTTGATAACTTCACTCATGTTCCTTAAGTTTTCTAGAGGCATAGTCTACTACTCGACCATGTTGCATATGCACACACCCTAAATCCACTTAGGATGCATCACAATAAACAACAAAGCCCTTGGTACCCCCTGTAAAGTCAACATAAGAGCGGTGGTAAGCATATCTTCCTCCATATTTTCATGTTTTTGTTGCTTAAAAATATTTTTTTTGTTAAAACATCAAGTATTGAAAATCATGAAAATGACTTCTCTCGAAAGATCTCATTTATGCCATGAAATGACACTAAGTAAATCATTCTCAATTTTTGTGATAGAATTTTCTTGTACTTGTGTTGATTAAAGATAGTCAACACACAAACATCATAAAACCTCTCTCTTTCTCTCTCATACTCTCTCTCTCCCTCTCTCCGTCTCCCTCACTCCCTTTCATTCTCTCATTGGTGGTCACAATTTTTGAGGAAGTATTTCTAAAACATCTATAGTAGTTATTTGTGTATAAATGAGGATCCATTTTCGTCCTTTCTTATCTCAAACAAAGGTTCTCTCGAAAAATCCTTCTCTTAGTTATCCCTTTGTTCTAGTGTTTCAATTTGCTATCATATAATTCTATTATTTTTATGTTATTTGCATTTATATTTCGTGATTCTTATAGAGTGCACGAGTAAAATCTATATTGAGGGTCTATTTGGTTATGAAAGTATTCAAAAGTTTTTCATATTTTTATTGGTCAAAAATATTTTTTCAAGAAAAATCTAGTGAAAATCATAAAAATGACTTCCCTGCAAGTAGTTCATTTATCAAACCCATAGAGGGCCTATTTAGCAGTAAAAGAGAGTGACATCATTGGTTCAAACATCAAATGAAATTACACTAAGTGAATTATTGCTAATTTTGTGATAGAATTTTCCGGTACTTGTATTGATTAGAGATAGCATGTACCTAGAGAACAAAAATAGTAAACACACCATTGTTATAAGTGTTTGATCCTTACTATTTGATTTTATTAAGGACTAAATTTTTTTATAATTGATTGAACTTACATTATAAATGATAAAAGTCCCATATTAGCTCTTTATAAAATTGGAGTAGCTTGTTATATGAACTTGGACAATGTTCTCCTTAATGACTAGGTTTAGGACAAATCGAACACCAATATAAATTTAATCCAAAAGGATTGATGAATCAATTTACTCATCAAACACAAAGAATTTAAATATATATAGAAAGAGCACAATAAATTACTAGTAATAAATTATATTGAAGAAAATAAAGCAAGCTTTTAAACTTATTCTTGTATCGGGGACAGTACTTGTCTTTATCTAAGATAAACAAATGCCATAAAAACAAAAAAAAATTATTAAAAAGAATGAAAAAGGGAATATGATTAAATGATGTTTGTGAGTATTATTGGGGAGAATGATATTTCCTAATAGGAATACTGCAAGTTTGTTCCCATGTTCTTAGAAACAAGTGGTTCTATTTGGTTTAAAATTTGTCCCATTAATTTATTAGTTTTTTTGTGTGTGATGAAGAATTCTCTGATATGTCATGTTTCAAACATATATATATCCACTAAGTGTTATATATAATGTAGATAATGTGTTTGTACTTGAATCTGAATTATGAAATTAGGATAACAAATCCGGGAAATTAGGAGCACTAATGAGGTTGACGTTATTGTTATATCCTCATAGTTTGAATTAATAGGGAGCAGTGATGAATGTATTCTATATTACTTTTATTTTTTAGGTGAATATTAATAGACATTTATGTAGCATGCTGACACCTTTTTTCGCTGATGCATGATACCTACAAGCTATGTTAAGACAAAAGTTCATACACCAAAATATGGATATGCATTGAATACTTAATTGAACACGGTTAATTATGTGAGTGTTGGTTTAACAATTTATGCAGATGAAGCCCAAGTTAGCGGAGTTGTTGAAATTGATTTAACCAAGGAAGAAGTTTGTCCTAATAAAACACAGAAGGATATCCTACAGACCATAGGGTAAACATATTATTAAAATAAATGAAGATAGAGTAGAAGAAGATTGTGTAGTGAATGATGTAGGAAAGGGTTTTGACCATGCATTGATGTGGAAAATATGGGAAGAATATAACAATAGGTGGATGGAAGAAAACCACAAACTTTATCGGACTTCCATAGTCAAAATGAGTTTCTAAGTGAAACTGTCGAGCAACCATTTGATTTGATCATTCCCTTGCTGAGATACTAAAAAGAGTGTTTGGCTTGGGATTTAAAGCAAAAAGAATCTACAGGTAGAGGTGGTATTCTTGTTTACCATGGTTCCAATAGGGAGAGGGATCGAAAAATTTGTAGAGTATAAGTTTGTTATCACTACCTATTCCACAATTGAGACTGAGTACTGGAAAAATATCCTAATTTTATACTCTATGAAGTGGGATAGTATTCTTGTCTATGAAGTAATTAGTTCATACCTATACCCACATATTTGGTTTGCTTGATATTCTTCACTTGAGTCAATTGTCTATCTAAAGGAACCTGTCTACCTTTACAAGGTAGGGGTAAAGTTGTGTACACATGACCAAACAACTCTACAATCACAAGGTAGATAGTGGTATGGATGTTGTTTATATGATTTTTCTTACTGAGAAGTCTTTTCAAAGTTCACAGTTGTTGGTTCTGTGTGACATATGTTAAACTTCTTGGTTTCCTTATATATTATTTGTGTCTGATGAAAACTGTTTATCCATAAATTCCTAATAGATTACAATTTTGTGGCACATGCCCATTGTTTGAAAGATATACGCAACACAACTACAAGAATTATTCTTACGCTAGAATCTTCATTCATGTGGTCCTTAAGTGGTACTCCCCTCAAGAACCAAGTAGGATAGTGGTACTCACTTGTATATTTTTTGTGGTTGTTCTTTTGTGGCCAACATAATTCACATATTTACTGTCTAAAATAAAAATATCTTTACATCTGGACAGGTCCGGTTCGTGCAAACTAATCCTTACTCGTACTGCTTCTGTATAGATTGTGATTGCAGAGATCTTGAACATAGGTAGAAGTAAAAACTTATTTTTCATATTTGCACTTAACTATGTTTGAGAGAGAAAAATACATCTGAAAATTTGTTTTATTAAGTCATTTTCACCAGAGATTCAGTCATTAATGTTTCATCCTTGAGTTTTTTTTATTCTTTCATCTTTTGGAAATGTCTTGTTTGTTCGCTTTTGTGTTTATATTTATTTTAGCTCATTCATGTGCCCACATTGCCACCACGAAAAAAAAATCCGCACTTTTCTTGGTGAAATAGATTAAGTCATCAAATTGATATACTTATTTTGGTGTTTCATGTTATTTGTGATAAAAAAAATAATGTTGTTGCTGATACAGAGACGTTGCTATATACTATGTTTCTAGTATACTTCCTCGCCCATACAATTTCAAGAAAATCATGGACTCGGTAGAGATGCTATGGTTTTGTTGAAAAACAAAATTTTAAAAACGATAATGATAAGGCGTACTACAAAAGGAAGGGTTGTTGAATCTAATGTAATTTTTTTTTTCATAAGAAGATCTGTACGAGTATTTCTACATTAATTGAGGTAAAATCATTGAAGCATGGAAATGAAATAATTGATGTTGTTAACGGATTAAATCTTTCAATATTACATAATACGGAGATAGTAAATTCGTTCTTCAATATTTTCTTGGCTTATTTTTTCTTTTATACCCTCCCTCGAGCTATTATTTATGTACTATTTTTATTGTATGTTTTGTTAGGACCGAAAATAAGCAGGTGTAAACGCGGAAGCTAGCAAAGCAAACCTCGAAAGGCCACGAGTAAGAAGACAACGAGAAATATACCAAAAGACACAAAGATTTAACGTGGTTCGGTCAATCGACCTACGTCCACAATGGAGATGAGCAATCCACTATAAATATGAGAGTACAAAATACAGAGAGAAACAACCTCAACCAATTCACTCGGAATACATGGGAGGTTCACACAAGTGATAACGTATCAAGCTTGTGACCCATAAATTCTCCCCCTAACCAAAACTCTCAAAGCCCTTAAGACTACATTGTGAATGCTGATTAAGTTAGAAGGAACATGCCTCTATTTATAGAGTCCTAAACCTTTTCCTACAAGAAAAGGATTAGTCAATTCAAAACCTTTTCCTACAAGGAAAACCTATTTATGGTAAGAAATTTAGGGCAAATAAAACCCAACAAATCTCCCCCTTGGCCTGAATTTCGGACAAAATAAATTTGTCCACCTTCTTCACTTAATCTTCAACAACTTGCTTCTCCTCTCCATAATCTCCTTTGAAAAATTTATGTCTCAACACAGAGAGCCTCTCTGAAACAATTTCTCCAACAAAATCTTCGTTACTGTCAAAAAGGTTGCGGCTAGAACTACACCCGTCAAGATGAACACCTCTTTCTAACCTGGTTCAATCATCGATTATCGAACCACTAATCCTGACTCCATCATTGAATCTGGCTCTGATACCACTTGTTAGGACCGAAAATAAGCAGGTGTATACGCGGAAGCTAGCAAAGCAAACCTCGAAAGACCACGAGTAAGAAGACAACAAGAAATATACCAAAAGACACAAAGATTTAACGTGGTTCGGTCAATCGACCTACGTCCACAAAGGAGATGAGCAATCCACTATAAATATGAGAGTACAAAATACGGAGAAAAACAATCTCAACCAATTCACTCGGAATACATGGGAGGTTCACACAAGTGATAACGTATCAAGCTTGTGACCCAAAAATTCTCCCGCTAACCAAAACTCTCAAAGCCCTTAAGACTACATTGTGAATGCTGATTAAGTTAGAAGGAACATGCCTCTATTTATAGAGTCCTAAACCTTTTCCTACAAGAAAAGGATTCGTCGATTCAAAACCTTTTCCTACAAGGAAAACCTATTTATGGTAAGAAATTTAGGGCAAATAAAACCCAACATGTTTTTCCTTCACCACTTATATTTTTTCTCTAGCTATGTTTTACCTTGTTTTTTTTCTTGATCAATTTTGTACAAGAATTCATTCCATTTCATTATTCTTTTTTTTTTCATTTCTTTTTACACTATTTAATTTTTTTAACTTGTAATATGTATTACTCGTGGGATTACACTAGGTGTAATATTATTATTATTGCTGATGTAATATACATTGCTATTCTTTTTATATGATGAAGTGTAATATCTACCCATGAGAACACCCTACCTAGGTATGCGACAGTGATCATTTCCTACTATGTTTTCTTTGTCAGTAAAATCCTCATCCCATATTACTTGGTGGTGGACTTCATTCCCATCCATATGTTTTCTGCAGATTTCTTTACATCATGATATCACATTGAATTTAAGTTAGCGTAAAAGTTGATGCAATATTTAGATAAAAACTGGAAGTTCCCATTAGTTAGTGAAAAAACTCAATGGAAAAAAAATACAAGATTACAATTGAATATGAATTGAAGAAAATAAATATCTTCAAGGAGGCGTGGATATCTTGCTTTTTTTAAGGAAATTTCAATCCACTTCAGCATATTTTTTTCACAGGTCCTGCAGTAGTACTCTTTGACTTGTCCCCTCAAGGATACAACAAACTTCAAAGAATATAACTCAACAAATTATGGACAAGTGTTGAGTACAAAGCTCCACAAAAGAAACATCTCCTGTAAACTAATAAGAACTCTCTTTTATGACTAACATTTATGCACTCTATATTTTCTTATATGTTGTGTATTATATACGAAATTAAGACCCACACTATTTATACTAGAAGAAGTCTTCCTAGATAATTGTCTAAGAAGTTACATATTTTACATAGATTACAACAAATAATAGAGGAATAAAGAGTGAGGATAAAGGATAAATAAGTTAGAGAAGTAACGCCAAAGGCCACACCAACAACTAAGAGCTATTAACATTACAAACAGTAACTGCATATAAAGTAAAGTAGCACTAACTTCAACAAACGACCAGCAGCCATTACTCCCTGCAAATGAAAGTCAATAAAATATATATCCTAATGCAACAATGAATAGAGGAAATCAAAAAACATCGGTCAATGTGGCAATGCAACATTTTTTATATTTTTAAAATGTCCCGCACCAACAATCCCACACTCATATTAATATTAAATATGAGTGTCCATCAGCTGAACGATGACTATTATGAATAATGAATGTGTGCTTTGCATTGAACCTCCACGTAGTGAAACAATAATTTTTACTCGAGATTCCTAGTTGTCTAAGACTTTAAATATGAATGCTTAAGGGAATTAAAATATAAATGATCACAAATAATAATCAAGGTGTTGACATGAGCTTTAACAACCAGCATGTTATGGTCATGTGTATCCTGGTTTCATAAGTGCTTTAGACGATAAGCCGAATTCTAATAAGAAGCGACCTACTTCAACAAATCACATAGGTGAGATCTGTCGAGGGTGCTCATGTAAGCTTAACACTCCATCCATACGGGCTACAAATAATCGTTAGGTGTTATACAAACTCAACCTCCACAAACTACAAGAAAAATTACAATCACATTATAGGGAGGGCATAAAAAATAGTGCAATTTTCACAACAAGTCATCATATAATTAATTATTCCTTTTGAACCTGGTAATAGGATTTATAGTCCCCAGGTTGGGTTTTCTCTTATATGATTCAAGGATTAAAAGTCTTCAATCATATCCCCAATGACGTTCTCTATGCCTTATCTCTTGTTAAGGCCTTAATAAGAGTATCTGCAAGATTATCACTAGATTTGACATAATCAATATTGATGGTACCATTTGTGAAATATGATCTTAGATTTGTGTGTTCCCTCTTTATATGTCTTTATTTACCGTTGTAATAATGGTTTTGAACTCTACCAATTGCGGCAGTTCTATCACAATGAATTAAAATAAGACAAATTGGTTATTCAAAGTATGATACATAAAATAATAAATCTCTTAATCAATGCACTTCCTTACTAGCTGAACCTAAAGCAATTAGTTCAGCCTCCATGGTAGAGTTAGCAATTATAGATTGTTGTTCCGATTTCCAACAAACAACAACATCACCTAGAGTAAGCAATTAGTTCAGCCTCCATTGTCTAGTTAGAAATTATAGGAATCTTATGACAAAGTGTTCAAATGTTCATCACATAAGCCATCAAGTACACCAGTATGTTTTTTATAGAAAGCTACATTTTTCGTTCTAATTAAATATCTCGTAACTCTTGTTATAGTATGTAAATGTTCATTACATAGATTGCTTATAAATTGTCCAAGTACTCGTACTTAATATTGAATACCATGCCTAATATTTAAAACTTCCGATTATACTAGCATAGTACTTTTTATTTGCTACATCATGTTAACTTTCAACAGGAAATAAGTGAACACTTGAATCAAATAGAGTAGAAACAGGCTTGAAATCATGAAAGTTATATTATTTCAATATTTTCTTAACATAATGTGACTAGTCAAGGATAATTCCCTCAAATGTTCTTGTTATTTCTATTCCAAGAGAAATATTTGTCTCATCAAGATGATTCATATCAAAATTACTTGTAAGAACGTTTTTAGCTTCATCAATAACATATATGTTAGTGCCCATGATAAACAAATCATCATCATATATGCAAATAATCACATGTGAATTATTCCAATACTGATGATATATTCACTTATCACAATCATTTGTTTTTAAATAATTTTCAATCATGCACGAATCAAACTTTTCATGTCATGTCTTTGTAGTCGGTTTCAAGCCATATAGGGATTTAGTAAATTTACATACTTTGATTTCTTGGTCTGCTTCAATAAAATGGTGGGTTTGATCCATATAAACTTCATCATTTAGGTCTCCATTTAGAAAAGTAGTTTTTACATCCATATGCTTAATTTGCAAATAAAAAATTATAGTCATAACAATCAAAAGTCTTATGGATTTAATTCTTTTTACCGGAGAAAAGTAACAAAATATTTTAGGTCTTCTAGTTGTTTAAAACATTTTGCAACTAGCCTAGTCTTATATTTATCAAAGATCCATCCGGTGTCAACTTTTTCCTTAAGATCCATTTGCAACTAATCGTTTTACAACCTAGTGATAAATCAACTAAATTCCAAGTTTATTAGAAACTAGAGATTCTGTTTCATCATTTACTAGAAACTAGAGATTCTGTTTCATCATTTACAGTCTCTTTCCAAAATATATAATAATGTGAAGATAATGCTCCTTTCAAATTTTGAGGTTCATCTTCAACATTAAATATACAAATATCAGGACAAAAATCTTTTTCTACTCTACCTCTTTTACTTCTAGTTTTAAAATCACAAACTTCGTTATTTTTCAAAGTAGAGTACAAGAACTATGTAGTGAAAAAATATTTTGTTCAATCCTTTGACCCTTACTATTTTTAGAATAAAAATTAAATTTATTTTCATGAAAAATAGCATCACCATATTCTATCACATTATTATCTTCAAGATTAAAAAATCTATACGATTTACTATTTAAAGCATAACAAAGAAAAGAACAAGTAATTGCTTTCTTACCCAACATTTTAATCTTGGGATCCATTAACCTCACAAAGGCTAGACAACCCCAACTTCTTAAATATCCAAAAGTTAGCTTGTAATCTTTGCACATTTCAAAAGGTTTCAATTTAGAATTTTTGTGAGGCACACAGTTGAACACATAACAAGCAAATAAAATAGTTTCCCCCACAAATTTAAAGTTGCATGTGACTCTATAAGCTTGACATTAGCTAATTCAACCAAAGTTCTATATTACCTTTCCACTACTCCATTAGATGAAGGAGAAAAAGGGGGATGGGGTATTTTCATGAATTATTCCTAATTATATAACAAAAGAATCAAACTCATTTGATTCATATTCACAACTTCTATCACTTCTATATCTTTTTATTTTCTTCCAAACTGATTTTCAACCACATGGAGATATGTTTCGAAATTTTCAAAAGTATCACTTTTATTTTTTATCAACTAAACATATGTTAACTTTAAAAAACATCAAAGAAAGTGATAAATTATATATTACCTCCGCGTTTTAAAATTCCATAAAGTTCACAAATATCAGTATGAACTAATTCTAACAAATCAGTTCTTCTTTCAACTTCAAAATGAGGGCTTTTAGTGATTTAAACTTCAATACAAGCCTCACACTTTTAGAATTCCTTTTAACTTACAATTACAACATAATGATAATTTATATGACACAAACAATCATGCCAAAAGTTGGTAGAAGAAAGCGTATAAAGAGAAGTATAAACTTTATTCATTTCAACAATAAATTTAAACATCCCATCAAATGCATACCTATTTTCCACAAATATACTCTTCTTCACTATTACATGTTGATCAAATTCAATATTTAAGAAGAAAAAAAGACAACAATTTTTTTCTGATAGGAGTATAAAGTACATCTTTCAAAGTCAATACCATTCGAAAAGTTAAACACAATTATACATATCCATTTCTAAGCACTTGAGTAGTATGATCATCATCAAGAATGATGGTTTTAGGCACCTCAAAATTAGTACATTTTTTGAACCAGTCATTGTCACAACAAACATGACTCTTTGCACCATAATCATCCCACCATCCATCAAGATTTTCAACCATGTTATGACGGTAATCACTTCCACAAAAGGTTCTTCTGTAACGTTTGCCTCAGGGTTAGGACCACGTTTCTAGAATTTGCAAAATGGAGCAATATTCCCACTATTGCCATAAACAAAACATGATCCCATTTCTATAACTTGTTAATTTTGTGATTGGTTATTTTCACCATTATTTTTCTTGGTAGGTCTACCATTATTTTTCTTGAATTTTTTCTTCTTCGGCTTCAAAGAAGTATTTTTGTGAGTTATAGGAGTAGTATTATTTGACGTAGTTAAATTTACATTTGATGTATTATTTTTCTCTTCTTTTTGTAAAAGTGCATCTTGGTTCCTTGCTTCTTCTTCCATGCGGATTTTAATCATCAAGGTTTTCGTCGAAGTTTTCTTTGGTTTGTGGCACATAGTTTTTTTAAATTCCTTCCAAGAAGGTGAAAGTTTATCTACTATGCCAAAAACAATAAAGTAATCTCAAATTTTAACCTTTTCGTACCGAAGCTCTCAAACAATAATGATAATATATTGAGATTTGTCTAACACTAATTTATTGTCCATCATTTTGAAATGAAAAAATCTACTAGCCGCATATTTTTTTGCTCCCGCCTCTTCTGTATCATACTTACTCTGCAATGCTTTCAAAATTTTGTTTGCACTAGAGTAAGTTCTATCATAATAATCTTAAAAATTACAAGACAAAAAATAAAAAAATATAGTAACAACACTTATAGGAATCACCACCGTACATTTCCACTTTTTCTAGAAGAAAAATAGTTTCATCATCATTCATAGAGGTGATGTCTTCTTTATAAGAATTCTTCTCAGTTAAAAGATATTAAACATTGGGAAGACTTAAGTAGAAAACTACTTTACCTTCCATCTATTAAAATGGTCACCACTGAACCTAAATTGCTTGTTAAGGTCTCCAATCTTTAAGTCCCCCTTTTTTTTCAATTATAGTCATATTGAATATTCTTAAAAATTTGAGTGAAAAACATATTGGTAACAAAATACAACATTACAATTGAAAATAAAATCAACCAACAAATCTCTCAAGGCAGAGGCGCGGATATCTCGTTCTATTTAAGAAGATTCAAACCCACTACAACAAATATTATTCACCGATCCAGTAGTAGTACTCGATTACTTGTCCCCTCCAGTATACAACAACCTTCAAAAGTATAACTCAAAAAACTTTGGACAAGAGTTGATTCTAAAGATCCACAAAAAAACACCTCCCTTCAATTAAGAATAACTAACTTTTATGACTAAATTTTCTGCATTCTATATTTTCTTGTATTATGTAATATAAACCAAAAAGACCACCACTATTTATACTAGAGGAAGTCTTCATAGCAATGAATAAGAAGATAATGGTGATGTAAATAGTGAACATAATGGTCTTAGAAGTTACATATGTTCCATAGGTTACACAAAATAATAAAAGAATAAAGAGTGATGATAATTGAGAAATAAGTTAGATAAGTAATGCAAAAGGCCACCACCAATAGTTGAGAACTATTAACATTACAAACAGTAACTGTAAATGGAGTAATGTCTCTCCACGAGATACCCCGAGACGTGGAGACGGAACCTAAGACCACAAGTGATCCCAAGATAACACTGTTGGAATGATCAATAACATACTAAATATGATAAACTGACTGTGGAAGCTGAATCATAGTATAAACTAAAAAGATGAGTAATACCAATATTCAATAACTGAGATATTTGAAAACAATAAGTTTAATACAATGGAAATATTAACTCAATACTAAGCTGAAACTAACTGTGTCTGAATATAGCCTCTAAACTGAATAGAAATGATGGGACAGTCCCAAACTAAGTCAACAAAAAAACAAAAACTTAAGGATTATATACTGAAAAGAATCTCATGAATTGTCCTCGGAGAATGAGGACTCACCAGTTAATCTGCTGAACTAGAGATCGAAAATTGGTCTTAGCGTGATGTAAATGCTGACAACCTTAACCTACGTCACAAGAATATGTAGCGCACGTATGTATTAGTACTTCAAGGTACTGCTCATGTAGGATACATTAAAGTTGAAATAAAACATAACTAAGCACGCACAAAAGCAAGTATAATAATCTAAACGAGATATATTGAATCCTGGCTAACTAGATGCAATGACCAAATATATAACATGCTGAGACTGAATGATAACTTAAATGTAAATATGGTCAATGCATTAAATTTGACTGATCTATGGTAGCTACTAATAATTCAAAATAAAACCATATGATATAAATGTAGAGTCTGATGTATACGCCATATCGCGAGGACCTAATATACCCTACCATAGGTATAAAGGTACATTGGCGTGATCACTAAATTGGTTGCCCACAGAGATGACTTACAACCTACATGGATAGTAGTTCTTGGACTAATTGTGTATGTTTAACCCTAGTCACCCTCGGTATTATGCTACTCCCAATGAATTATGTAATTAACTGATTATGACTATATTTTTTGTAACTATTTGATAGCTCAAAACTGAACATGCAAACGGAGAATGCAAAAATTTATCTGGTAATTACGCATTTATAATTGAGGAATGTATATCTAAAGTAACTCTAATATATGAGTTAACATGTGTAATTCAAGAACTAATAAAATGCATACATAGGGTTCTGAAATTCATGAGACGAACTGAATAACAACTTTACAATTTGACTTGAAAAACATATTAATTTATAATGATATATTATAATTCTAGAAACCCTAGATTTAATCATGATAAAATAATCAAAAAATTATTGAATACTAAGGACCCAATGGGTGAAAGGAATCCACTAGTGAAATTCCGATGATGAAATCCAAAGAGAATTATTTTGATTTCGGGTCTAGAACTGATGGAACCTTGTTGCGTTCTTGGGTTCTTGACCTTTTTCTCTTTTCTTACTTCTAATTTTCTATGTTTTGATTTATGATTTTGACTTAGATAAGTTTTAGTCAAGTTTTTTGGATTAAATTGAATAAAATCTAATGATTTCTGGTCAAAATGACGTATCTTAGGGTTTAAACGAAATGAAAAAACACAAAAAGACCCGTGAGTTAATTGTTGTCGGTCAAAATGACGACCAGGACAGACGGGCAATCCTACAATCAACGGTCCATCATTTGGGTCCGTAGATTTTGTCTCTTCGACAGACATTCATTAAAATGGGCATAACTTTTTATTCAAAATGTTGATTTTAGCAAACTCGGTGGCTATGACAACCTAATCAACCTTTCTATCATTTCACTTGTCCTGGAATACCTCATTCATTTTATTCTAAGAGTTATTGTAATATGAAGTGGACACAATTGCATTTTCCCCTTAATTGTCTACTAGTTTCTACCGACGGTACATAGGTCCATCTACGGACCGTGCTGGTCAATCGTGGTTCTTGTAAGAGAGTGGGTAAATGAGGTTTTGATCGACAGACACATACTACGGAGCGTATTATGACCTATATACCATAGGTACATCAGTCATTCAACACTTATCCAAGTTTTATGGGCTACCCTTTGGGAGAGTTTCAGTAACAAATGACGGATGTGTAGTACGGGCCATAGGTAAAGCTATGATCTTTCAATGGTAATTGTCTATTGGACTTAAAGAATTCTAAAAGGCTTATTTATGGTTTGTTCTAGATACAGGGTGTTACATTATCTAACCTTTGGGAACATTCGTCCTCGAATGAAGACTAAACTAGCTTAAATAGAGGGAGAGCTGCAATCCCTACTACTAAAGATTGTGGACTAAGTTTCTGACCAAATAGAGTTCCGAGAACATGCATATACGCTGAAAATGCAAGTACAAGCTGAGGGAACATGATTCTATGGCTGAATTCGAGCATGAATGTCTAAAATACTAAAGAGGAACTATAACCTCAAGCTTGAGTGGAATCGAAAGGAAAGAGGTTAGGATACTTGGATTTCATGGTTGTTTCTTCTTCACAAGTAGCTCCCTCTACATACTGAATCCTCTACAAAACCTTGAATGAAGAGACTTCTTTATTTCTCAACCTTCAAACCGGAATGTCAAGAATTTCACCAGGTATATCCTTATAAGACATACTATCTCCCACCGCCACACTCTCTAATGGCACTACACAGGCTGAATGACCCACACACTTTTTCATGAGTGAGATATGGAAGACCGGATGCATTGCTGCTAATTTTGCTGGCAACTATATCTCATACTCCACCTTTTCAACCCTTTTCAAGATCTTGTAAGGTCCTACATATCTAGGACTGAGTTTTCCTTTCTTGACAAATCTCATCACTCATTTCATAGGTGTCACTTTAAGGAAAACCCAATTATCACCTTGGCACTCTAGTTCTGTTTTCCTTGCATCTGCATATGATTTATGATGACTCAGGGCTTTCTTAGGTATCCCTCTTATGAGTTACCCTTTCTACGCAGCATAAAGGATTGAATCTAGCCCTATGAAGGATGTTTCACCTACTTCAAAAAAACAAACAGGAGATCTTAATCTAAGGCCATAAAGTTCCTCATAAGAGACCATCTGAATGTTGGAATGGTAGCTATTGTTATAGGCCCACTTCTCTTTGGGGTGATGAGGTGGACAATTCCTTGCTCCATCTTCAAAGAAGAATATTTTCATGAATCAAGTGAATGTTGGAATACGAGGTGCTACGGCACTGAAGTAACCCATGACATACTCCCAGGAAAAGTTCGAACGACGATAAGCGGTTAGTTATTTGACTCTCCTTAACACTTCATCTACAGAAAAGAAATCAATCGAACTACACTTAAAATCACACAAGCTCTCAACATATACTCTAGGTTTTGAATGGTACGCTCTGCCTATCCATCTATGTGTGGATGAAATGTATTATTAATGTTAACTTGAGTTCCAAGACACTTATGAAATGACTTAATTTTAGAAATGAGAGGTAATCTAAGGACCCCTATCTGAGATGATAGACAAAGGAACTCCATATAACCTTAAAGTTTCATTAATGTAAAGCTTGGCATAGTCCTATGTCGAATATGTAATATTGACAGCTAAAATGCGAGAAGACTTAATCATCCTATCAGCTATCATCCAAATGGAGTCATGTTGTCTTCAAGGAAGAGATAACCGTGTGATCAAATCCGTATTGATCACATCCCACTGCCAAAGAAGAATATAAACTTCTTCAGTCATACCCCTTGTTTCTAATGTTCTACCTTGACTTGCTTGCAATTAGGGAAGTTACTCACAAAATATGATATATCACTTTTATTACATTCCACCAATACAGTTCCCGCAGATCGCGGTACATCTTAGTGGAACCTAGTTGAATATAATATCTAGAGTTATGGGTTTGTACAAGAATACTCTATCACAACTCACCCACATCAGGAATACACAATCTACCTTGGTAGCGAAGTATACCATCTCCCCCTTTTGGGAAAACCTTTACAATCTGATTGTGGACTACACCCTTAAGTTCAAGCAAGATTGGATCACTGTCTTCTTTTCCCTAACATCCATTACCAAAGAAGATTCTACCCCATTTTGAACTGTTACACCACTGTCTGATATGCTCTTAAAAAAAACTCCCAAGCAAGCAAGCATGTTAACATCCTTCACTATCTCTTTCCTTTATTCTTCAACATGGTCTACACTACACATAAATAATCTACTAAGAGCATTTGCTACTACATTAGCCTTACTAGGATGATGATGCACACTCATCATAATCCTTAAGAAACTCAAGCCATCTCCTCTTATGAAGATTCAACTCTTTCTGGGTGAAGACATACCGGAGGCTCTTATGATCTGTGACCACATCTACATAAAAACCACACAAGTAATGTCTCAATATCTTAAGTGCAAACACCACTGCTGCAAGCTCGAGGTCATGGGTTGGATAGTTGTTCTCATGAACCTTAAGCTTTCTAGAAACATAAGTTATAATCTAATCTCGCTGCATCAGTAGATAACCCAGGCCAACTCTAGATGCATCATAATAGATCACATATAAATCTTAACACTCTTGTAGAGTCAAGACAGGAGTTGTAGTCAATCTAGTTTTCAATTCTGCAAAGTTTTTCTCACAATCATCCGACCAGTGAAACTTAACCATATTCTGATTCAACCTAGTCAATGGTGAGGTTATGGATGAAAATACTTCCACAAACCTTTAGTAATGACCCGCTAGACCTAAGAAACTTCTTATATCTGTAGTAGAGGTAAGTCTGGGTGATTGTTTCACAGCTTCTATCTTTTGTGAATCCACTCGGATCCCTTTGCTATATATAATGTGACCAAAGAAAGCAATGGATTGAAATCACATTTGCTAAACTTAGAGAATAATTGGCGATCCTTGAGTGTTTGTACACAAATTTCAAATTACTCGCATGTTCTTCCTCATTACTAGACTAAATGAATATATCATAAATAAAGACAATAACGAACAAGTCAAAGCACTTTTTGGACACTGTTTATCAAATATGTGAAAGTTCCAGGAGCGTTAGTTAGTACAAATGACATAATCATAAATTAATAATGATCATATCAAAAACTGAATTTTGTTTTCGGAATACATTATCTCTGAGGTCTATCCTTGAGAAATGTATTGCACCTTAAAGTTTGTCAAACAAGTAATCAATCCTTGGGATGGGATATTCTTGATTGTGACCTTGATCAACTATCTATAGTCAGTGCATATTCTAAGAGAACCATCTTTCTTCTTTACTAACAACACTAGTATACCCAAAGGTTAAATACTAGGTCTGATGAAGCTCTTATCCAGAAGGTCTTTCAACTGGTCCTTTGATTCCTTAAGACCTTTTGGAGCAATTATCTAACGAGGAATAGAAATAGGATGGGTATCTGGAAGAACATAAATTATGAAGTCGATAACCCTTTCAAGGGGGGGGGGGCTATTGGAAGACCTTTTGGAAATACTTTTAGAAACTCACAGACTGCTTGGAATGACTGAAGAGTTAGGCTTTAAGATTTAGAATACTTAACCCGAACTATATGATAGAGATAACCCTTAAAGATTATCTTTCTAGACTTAATGTAAAAAATGAATCGACCCATAGGATCTAAGCTACTACCCTTCCATTCTAAGATTGGTTCATGTGGAAACATAAAATAAACATCCTAGTTCTACAATCGACTATTGCATAACGGGGAGTGTAGCCAATCCATGCCTAGAATGACATCAAAATCTACAATTTCAAACTCTACAAGATTTGTTGAGGTCACTATCTGAGTGACTGTGACCTGGCAATTTTATTATACCCATCTAGGTATAACTAGGTTACAAACTAGAGTAGACACTGAGAAAGGTTTTGACAGATTTTCTGGACTAACACTAAATTGGACTGCTATGAAAGGAGTTACAAAGGAAAGAGTATCCCTTGGATCTAATCATCCATAAACATCAATGTCAAAAACTCGTACATGCCAATGACTACAATAGGAGAGCCTTTGTGATCTGGGCGAGCCTGAAGAGCATACAACCTTTTTTGGTGATAACCACAACCTGAACCATATGAGTTACCTTACTAAGTCGGGTGACTTGCTGGTGCTGATGAAGTTATAGATTGATATCTACCATTAAAACCTCATTGACCCTAACTAGAAGGATAATCCCTCAACGTGTGACCAGACTTACCGCACCCAAATAATCCTTCTTTTTCTAGGAGACACTCACCGGGTTGGTTCTTACTACACTTAGGGCAAGTGGTATAAATCTTGTTGCTTGAAACACTTCCCTAAAACTTAGAGCCTGTTTCTCTAATTTTCTAGTAATACCTGTTCTTGGAGGATGGAACACTAGCTGACGAAGTGGATAAAACTGAAAACTTTTGTTGGCTCTGTGAGCAATTTACATACCTGATTTTTTGTTGAGAATAGTCATAGTTCCCAGTCCAAGCCTTCTTATTATCCTTAGCCTGTTCCCTGAGATTATCAACATCAACATGTTGAGCATGTGCTATAAGCCTAGAGATACTCATATCTTAAAGTAACATAGAATTTTTTCCCTCAGTTTACACCAAATCCTACACTCCATACAAGAACTTATTCATCTAAGACCTGAAGTCGTAACCATGTAAGGAGAATGCCTAGAGAGTTGGTTAAATTTGAGACCATACTATTGTATTGTAATGTTTCCCTGCCTCAAGTGCATGAATTCCTGAGTCTTTGCTTATTTCAACTATATGGGGAAAAATATACCTACATAGGTCTCACTAAAGCAATACCAAGTAATAGATGATGCATCTCAACCCCTATTTTTTTTCTAATGAGTGTACTAGATTTGAGTAACATCCTTCAACTTGTATGATGCCAACTCAACCCGATCATTCTCAGTGGCTTGCATTACCTCAAAGATCTTTTTCAACTCATACTATAAATTCCGAGGATCCTCATTAGTTTGTGATCCTTTGAACTCAGGCGGATTCATCCTTAAAAAGTCATAGACCCTTGCTGCGGCCGATCCACAATTAGCATTCATATGAGCATGAACCTAATTTTTCTTGTTGGTGATACTCTGAGCTAATATCTGTATGGGATTCCTTAACACATCTCTTGAAATTTCCTGATCTGAGAGTGAAGAGTTTTTATTGCATTCCTAGATTTAGCTCTATGAAGAGGAAGGATCTGAAATGTGGAACGTCAAGTTAGAGTTGAATAAGAACATAACTTACGCACGATAACAGTAATAAGAAAGTGAAGTTTTCCTAAAACACTTTGTATCCTCCCTCACATTAGATGTGGTGCACTTCACACCCGTGAAAAGGACACTACTTAGTGTGGCATCTCAGACATCCTATGACTCTTAAACCTAGTGTTCTGATACCAAGTTTTGTCACACCCCGATCAACTCTTGAGACGCGGACAAGAAACCTAGGACCACAAGTGATCCCAAACTAACCTTGCTGGCATGATCATGAGCTTAATAAAGATAATAAACTGATTGCGGAAGCTAAATAATAATATAAACTTAAAATATAGGGAATACCCAAAATTCTATAACATAGATATTTTAAAACAATGACTTTAATACAAATGATATATTAACTCAATGCTTAGGTAAAACTAATTATATTTGAAAATAGCCTCTAAAATTACTAGAAATTCTATGAAAGGTCCCAACAAAGTCTATAAAAAACTTAAACTAAAGGACTAAATCCTAAAAAGAAACTCATGACTATTGTCCTCGGAGAATGAGGGATCACCAATGAATATGCTTAACATAAGATAGTAAATTGATCTAAGAGCGAATGTGATAGTGAGAACCTTAACCTACATCACGATAAGATGTAGCGCACGTATGCGTCAGTACTTCAAGGTACTAAGCATGTATTTTGAGTAAAGTTAAAATAAAACATAACTAAACTATCTGAATATCAAGTATAATAATCTCAACTTGATAAACTTAATTCGAAACTAAATGGATACAATGACAAAATTTAAAACATATTGAGACTGAATGATAACTAAACTGTAAATATGGTCAATGCAATAGTGTAACGCCCCAAAATTAACTAAGCTGAACTAGAGACTCGTGAGTGTTTTTTGAGTTAATTTGAAGTTAAAAATGACCATAATGGGGCCATAGTTCTATGGTTGATATTTCAAATCATAATGTGGCCATAGTTTTCAACACTAACGCCTACATGTCTTTTGAAAGGATATGTTGGATAGGATTTTCAATCCTTGTTCAAGTGCATGAGCTTCGGCAAATTCTTTTCCAACACTATTCGAAAGACCTCAATATTTTATTTTAGAAATATCTTTTAACACATAAAAGAAATTTTATGAAACTTCTGGACTTGATGATTTAATTTCTTGTACCTCATTTCTTGACAACCTAAGAAATATGCTATGAATTCCTTTACCATTGTTATGTACGTTCCTTTTAAAGTATGAACCTATTTTGGTTATTGCAGGTTACTTCTCGCAAACATATCTTTTACAAGTTATGTCAGATAAGTTATACTGTAGTTATGGGAGATATTTCATGTCCTTCGTGTTCTAAATCATTTACCATGGATTTCACCGCAAATGATAAGAAAAATAAGGAAAAAATAAAAGGGTTTAGGTCTTAAAGTATGCTGAACAAAATTCTTCTTGATAATATTCAGACATACACGAAAATAGAAGCTTTGGTATACAATTACTTTTCAATCAATAACTATATCTTATCTTTTTTTTTGTTTGCTTTTTGGTTTTATTTTTTTCTAACAATGAGTGCAAGGGGTTGCAATATTATGGCTTAAACATGTATAATCTTATTCTTGTGTATATTTTTGTTATGGTAGTAAGAGCATTCTCATTACTTGTTTTATTGGTTGAAGAGAAAAAAAATAAGGTTCAGGATCAGAAGAGATTGTTCCGCAAAAACAATTTTCTTTAGCCAAAGCACATCATTTTTGAATTTGATACACTATTCTCTACAAAAGGTAGGACATATTTTCTTTATCCCCTTCGTACCTGCCCCTATTATTTCCATCAGTAGTAAGAAAAAAAATATGTCATGCGTGCATTTTGCAGTCGGGCATAAGTTGTGTTCAATTAGATGGATCCATGACTATCACAACAAGAGATTCTGCAATTACAAATTTACAAATGATCCTACTTGTATTATATTTATTATGATCTTGAAAGTTGAAGATGTTTCCCTGAATCTTACAGTAGCATCACAAGTTAGATTTTAATTTCCTCCCTTTAGAAAGGCATATTCTACATTCCTTGATGTGCCACTCTAATATGGCCCTTTTCTAGGGTTTCTTGATTGATCCTTGGTGGAATGTTGTTGTGGAGAGGCAACCACAAGATAGAATCCATCGAATAGGGTAGTGTACGTGATTGGTTTCTTCAACCAACTATACTAATGAAAATATTAATTGTTATTTTCTAATTTTTAGGATTGTGAGATTTGTGATTGCGAATAAAATTGAGGAATCTTATTGGAGTTGCAAGAGAAAAAGAAATTACTTATTGAAGGATATGTCTCTGCTAAATTCATTGTTCTAGTTGCATGTGAGTAAAGAGAAAATAATCTGGCAACTTGAATCATTAAATAATTATGAAAAGTTTCTTTACAATAATAATATCAAGATAAATTAAAATAATCAATTATTTACTTTACGTCATCTAGAATAAATATTCTTGGGTTACGCTGAGCTTTAATAGGAGGGATATAGTAAACTATTTTTAGTTGTCTAGATATTTACAGCTAAAGATAAACTAAAAGAATCATTATTTCCTTTAGGTCATGCATTATTTTATCTTTTTTTATTTTCTTAGAAAAGAGAAAATGATCATACATGGAGAACTAAAATAGGTATTTTATGTTTTCTCATTCATATGGTTTATTTATGTCACAACAATAAAGAATTAAATGTTTCCCCTCAAATGTAATTTAAGAATATACTATCTATCATTGTCCTATTATGTTTTACACTTTGCTTTCGATTTCAATCCTTTATGTCAAAAGTCCTCCCTTCCCTCTCTGGTGTTTAAATTTCCCTATATATATTTTTTATTTTTTGTAGAACGGTGTGTGAGGCTTCTGAGGCCTTGGGGAAACTAACAGAAGCTGACTTGAAGTTCTTGTTTACAACCAAGATCAAATTTCGTTTTGTTAATAGTCTTAGCAAGAAATATCATTTAAGCTTTCTTTAGTTTCTTTCTCGAAACTCGTCCCTGGTATTGTTTTTTTCAATGTAGGAATGTCAATACTATTGTTGTTAGTTTTCATCAACATTAACTTTATGATCATTTATCGGAATGTTAATTATTATTCAAGCTACCTCCATAAGACACTATTGAGTGCAATTTCATTCCAGATTAACAATCATATCAAATGCCTTTTATTTATGAGCTACTTACATCTTTGTCGAATTTGGTTATTATAATCATTGTTTTGTTGGGTATGACACCACATTTATGTTATATTTATATCTTAACATGCTCATTTTACAGATACTTGGAGTTATAAATGTCCAATGAACACGACTAGCACGAACTCGTATCAACTTTGATGCTTCCAATAGGTCTGAACATGTTTTATAATTTATTTTCATATTTGACTTTTTTTCTTGGAGGTTCTGGATGAGTTTCAGATGATCAAGTTTCATTCTAGTTATATTTTGAGTTAAATGTTTACCTCTTTCAAATAGTTCACAAAATTACCTCTAATTCATGATCTCTTTTCTATTCTAGGAACCTACTAAAGGAAGCACTTATTCCTTGAGTATAGTTTTTCCCCTTCACCTTCTTCTCCTCTACTTGTGCTGACTGATGGAATGTATATCAACAATTATGCTGCGCCAATCATATCATCACTTCAGTCTCTAGTTCTCGCAGTAACATCAGCGATGGGATCGATGAAACACCATTCAAGATTAATATTAAGCTAATGACTAGTCGGTGCTTAAAAGGAAATATAAGAAAGTTTAGGAATTGGAGATAACTATTTTTGAAATAAATTTAAAATCTCGATATTGGTATGTAAGCTAAAATGAGTTTTTTAATAACTTCAAAGAACCATAACTCCTAGCTCTAGAGGAGTTAGGAATATTTCTATATATGGTTGGACAGGTCTTAGAAATATCTTTCTAGTGCCAACAATTTTGTGCAACTTTGAGTTCATATGAGTGAGTTATGACCTTTTGAAGTTGGGTTGTTGGTTTAACGAAATGTCCAATTCGGGAATTAAAAGGAAAATTGGTCTTTTCCTAACCCAGTTAAATTAATTCATTTTAGTTACTTAATTGGGTAAAAAAACCATATCAAATTCGGCTTAGAATGATTGAGAACTCACATTAGGGCTTTTGGAGAAAGAACGTAAGGAAAAGGAGAAGAGGTAAAACCAGCATTTCAAAGAAAGATCAATTGCTTGTGGATTTCTTTGGTGGTGATCCCTAAAAGGGTATGCGAGTCTCTAATAGAAATTGGTGTTGTTTACCCATGCGTCAAACATGTTTAATTCAATGATATTTTTCCTATAAGGTGTTGAAAGTTGATGTTCTTGACTTTTGTTCTTGAATATAAATATTTTATTAATTTAGGTTGAATGTTTGTGTTTTGAAACCTTTATTGTTGACTTTTTTGAGTTAGTATTATGAGTAATAATTTTGGGAATCAAGATCTAGAATGATGTTGAGGAAGATATTAAAGTTTAGGTTTATTGGGGCTCGATATCGAAGAAGGAAAAAATTGGACAGGTTGAGTCAAAAATATCCATATCACGGACTTGTTCCCTCTGTGAACAAAAATATTCTTTGTGTCACGGAGAGGATGTGTACTCCACTGTCTTAAATCATGATCTCATAAATAATTATTTTGGAGTATCTCCACGTTGCGGACTTCATCCAAGACGGTGATTTCTTCTATTTTCTAAAGTTATGTTATTCATGAACATGCCTAAACATCATTAAGATCTTCCTAAACAAATCATTGTCGTTGAATCCATAATTAAATTCAAGAAGTGATTAAGAGTCAATTCAAGTAAGAGTTAAGATCAATGTTAAGAGTCAAGTCAAATGAAGTTCATCAAAGATTTCAAGGTCTTTTACAAATGTTTTAACTTTGTTTTAAGACTAACAGTTTCAAGTTAAGTTAATAGTAAAGAGTTGAGTTCATTTCTCAAAAGCTATAGGGAAATAATTATTCCCATGAATTTATAAATATTTTCACATTTAAGATAAGAGGAAACTGAGATTTCCAAAAGAGTTTTGAGAAAGATAAGGTAAAATGGATTGCGAGAAAGCTTTTAAGCTAAGAGTTGAGTTATTATCTCAACCCAAAGAAAGGATTTGCTTTTAAAAGATATGAGTCGAGTATATTTTGGGAGTAGTATTGAGTACTGATATCGGGATGCGAGTTCATGTCAACTCAAGCCTCCATAAAAAATGTAGTCATCATGGTCATTAAAGGATCATACTTTTTAGATGATCACTTAAGTTATGCTAGTGGATCAACTAAGTTAAATAAGGTCCTCTCTCAATGGTAAGGTATATGATTTCCTTTGGCAGCGTGAGGTAAAACCTTATCTAATTACAAAGACTCATGGGGATGGTTGTCGGTAAGAGAATCTTCGGCAAAAGTTATATTACGTTACAATGAGTAAAGTTATGTTTGTTATTGCTTTATATAAATATATATATATATATGTGTGTGTGTGTGTGTATGTGTGTCTGTGTCTGTGGTCTGTGACTATCACATGTGGCTTACTTCTTTATATTGAGTTGAGTATCCATGAGTTGAGCAAAATCAAGGTAAGTTCTCCTTCTTATTCTTTTGACAGCTTAAGTTATTTTTTAGCATTCAAAATCACATACTCGTCCATTCAATGTATTGATTCTCGTTGTCCTGTATCGTATTATAATGAAGATTTAGGTAACTAGGATCAGCATCCAATGCCTCGTTGAACTAGCTTGAGCGCTTATAGTTTATTGGTAAGTCTCCTTGAATTTCGAAGGACTCTTTTTGTTTGCTTTCTAGTCTTGTTCATTAGAATGTTGTGAGTTTTGTTCCAATATCCTTCTCAGTAACTTTTTAGTAGTTCATTTGTCTTTACACAATACTTCTATGTTAAAGACTTTAGTTACCATTTTTTCCAAGTAAAAGGTTATTCCTTTTAACATTTGAGTTATATTATTTAGTTACTTGAGTAAGTCAAGTTGATCATTGTAATCAGGCTAGAGTCTTATGTTGATTTATGTAAGCCCAACCAAGGGTTCACTTGGGGACCAGGAATGGTCATCTAGTGTCGGCCACGCCAAGAGTATAGGCTCAGGGCGTGACAAACTTTGTATCAAAGCACAGAGTTCAAGAGTCCTAGGAAGTCTATGAAACTGTGTCTACAGAGTCCTAGTTATCGCGCTGAGGAACACCACATCTATAATTATGAGGATGCAACATTTAAGAATTCGCTTACTTCTTTTACATATGTTTCGTGTGTTAGAATTTGATCTCTACATGGTTTCCCTCTAATTCCTGCTTGCACGAGTTCTTAGATTACAATTCCTCCACAAAGAGTAGTTAGATGTCATCTAGCTAGAAGAATGTTCAAGAGACAGAGTTACCTTATGCAACTTAAGTACAACCTCAAGTACAGGTCACTAATTTTGTATTTCGTAGGCCTATTTGGATGTAGATCCAAGCGGTGACTAATAAAGTTTTGTAGCAAAGAGGATCTTGACAAGAAGAAAATTCTACTTAGAGGGTTCATGAGTTCATTAGGAGTAACCCTCCAAGCTTCACTGGTTTGAGTACTACAGATGACCTAGAGAATTTGATTGATTAGTTTAAAATGGTGTTCGATATGACTTAGTTTTGTCAATGGAATGGGGGTAGAGCTTAGGATGCACCACCTGCAAGTTGGTCATATTTCGAAGAGTATTTCTTGGGGCAATTTTTTCCCCGGACGTTGAAAGAGGCTACGGTACGAGAATTTCTTATACTTAAGAAGGAAACTTTTAAGTATGCATGAGTATAGGTTGAAGTTCACCCATTTATCATGTTATGCTCCGGAGAGAGTTAAGGATATGAGGATTAGATAAGTTTAGTTGTCGCTAGTTTTGGCCGTCTATTAAGAACAGAGGGCAGAGCAGAGAAGCTTATAGCTGATATGGACATATCAAGGTTGATGGTTTTGATGCAACAGGTGAGGAAAATAAGCTGAGAGACACATAAGAGTCCAAAAGTAAGAAAACGAATAGATGTCATGAGTTTGGGCAGTAGAAGGGTAGTGTATATTGTTCGTCCTTTAAAAAGAAAAAGGGACCAGCACCATAATCTTCTGGTGCACCTGCATCCTGAAACAATGCAAAATATAATGGTAGGAACTACCCACGTAAGTGTCGTGAGAAACATACATGTTATTTCAAGTGGGCAAGAGGGTCACTTCATGAAAGAGTTTCACAAGAATAAGCAAGGTAGTAGATACCAGGGCAATAGATACTAGTTATCATCAATTGCTCCACCATAGAGGTAGAATCTTAAAGGGATACTTCTTGCACCGGCCTATGAGAAAATCGCCTATTTTAAATCACGAGTCTCCAAGAGCAAGAGAACTCTCAAAATGTTGTCACTAATATTATCAAAGTCAACTTGAATTTTGATATTTATGCTTTGCTAGACCCAAGATCAAGTTTATTTTTTAAGCCCTTACTTTGCAATTAAGTTTGATGATATTCATGCGAGACTTTGTGAGCCTTTTATGTCTCTACACTTGTTGTGCAGTCCACTTTAGCAAAGCTATTGTATCAACATTGTGTCATTTGCATCAATCACAAATATATCATGGATGATTTCATTGAGTTCGACATGGTAGATTTTGATGTCATTCTAGGTGTTGATTGGCTTCATTCCTGTTATGCCTTCATAGATAGTAGAGTGGAGTAGTAGTTCAGATGTGTCTTTTCATTTCATACATTACGGAGAGAAAGTTGTTTTGAAATGTTGTATCTATCACTTAGTCCGAGTTAATGAATCAAGTGTTGAGGTGCCTCCCATTCAGTTAGTTCCAGTATCTAAAGAGCTTACCAAGTATTTCCTGATAATCTACCCCGAGTCCTTCCTAAGAGATATATACTTTCGTATAGATCTTCTTCATGTTACTCGTCCTATTACTATTCCTCCTATACAAAATGGCACCACCAGAGTTAAAAGAGTTGAAATAGCAGTTAAAAGATCTATAGACAAGGGCCTTATTCTACCAAGTGTATCACCTTAGGTTACTCATATCTTGTTTATGAGAAATAATGATTTTTTCCTTATGATGTGTATAGATTACTGTCAGTTGAATAAGTGTCCTCTTCTTAGAATTGTTGATTTTTTTATCATCTTTAGGGTGTTTTCTATTTCTCAAAGATTGACCTCAGATAAGGCTACCACTAATTAAGACTAAGGGAATGTGATATTCCAAAGACAGCTTTCCGAACCAGATATGAGCATTATGAGTTTTTAGTCATGTCCTTTGGGTTGACCAACGCACCCACATCATTCATGGATCTAATGAATAGAGTATTCAAACCTTATTTAGATATATTTTTTATCGTTTTTCTTGATGACATACTAATTTTTTAAGGAATGAAGAAAATCATACTAGTCATCTCAGAATAGTTCTTCAGACATTGAAGGATAGAGAGTTATATGCCTAGTTCTCTAAGTGTGACTTTTTTCTTGAGTCTATGGCATTCTTGGGCAACATAGTTTCCGCCGAGGGTTTTACAGTGATACCCTAAATATTGAGGAAGTATAGAATCGACCTATACCCACATTTCCAATTGATATTAGAAGGGTTTTTTGGGTTTATCTGGCTACTATAAAATATTTATAGAAGGTTTCTCACCCATCCCATCTCCTTTTACAAAGTTGACTAAGAAAACAATGAAGTTTCAATTGTATGAAGATTGTGAAAAGAACTTTGAGGAAATCAAGAAGATATTGAATATTACCCAACTCTTAACTTTAACGAAATCTACTCAAGGTTTTGTGGTGTATTGTAATGCATATAGAGTTTGTTTGGGTTGTGTTCTTATGAAGAATAGCAAAGTTATATCTTATACCTCCAGACAATTCAAAGTTTATGAGAAGTACTATCCAACCCATTAATTAGAGTTTGATGTTAACTGTTTTCTTGAAAAAATCACTTCATTATTTATATGGTGCTCATGTCGATATATTCACTTATCACAAGATTCTAAAATATTTGTTCACTCCGAAAGAGCTCAAACTCAGTTAGAGGATGTGGTTAGAATTACTCAAGGATTATTGTGTGAGTATTCTTTACCACTCAGGTAAGGCTAATGTTGTTTTTTATGCTTTAAGCAAGTTTTTTTATGGGTATTACTCACTATGTGGCGGAACAAAAGAGAGAGTTAGCCAAAGATTTCCACAGACTTGAACGCGTAGGAATCAGTTATGAATTCTAACAAAGGAGGAATAGTGGTGACGACTAAGTCATCACTCTTTTAAAATGTAAAGGAAGGGCCAAGATGCCATTTTTCTTGAATTGAAGGAAAATGATCATAATAAAACATTATAAGCTTTTGAACAAGGGGAAAATGTGTGTTAGGTACCAAGGTAGATTGTGTGTACCAATGGTGGATAAAATCGAAGAGAAAATAATGGAGGAATCTCATAGCTCCTGGCATTCCATTCATCCAGGTTCCACCAATATGAATAGCGATTTGAGAGAAGTGTATTGGTTGAATTGAATGTAGAAGGGCATCAAAAATTTTGTTGCTATGTGTCCAAATTACAAACAAGTAGTGGACCACCAATGTCCTGGATGTGTAACTTAGAATATCGAACTTCTAGTGTGAAATAAGAGATTATTAATATGGATTTCATCACGGGTTAACACAGATCATTGAAAAAAAGATGATTCTATTTGGGTGATTCTTAATAGAATGACAAAATCAGTCCACTTTTTGCCAGTAAAGACTACTCATTCGGCTGAGGATTATGCTAATTAATACATCCAAGAGTAGGTAAGACTTTATTGGAGTTTCAGTCTCCATTATTTCATATAGAGGTGCACAATTTACTGCACGGTTCTTGAAATCTTTTCAGGAAGGCTTGGATTCAAAGGTGAACTTGAATATTTTTTTCATTGTTCGACAGAAGGACATGCAAAACGTACCATTCAGACATTAGAAGATATATGGAGGACTTGTGTGATTCATTTATAAGGGAATTGGTATGATCATTCACCTCTCATTGAATTTTCTTACAACAACAATTATCGTTCTACCATCCAATTAGCTTTATATGAAGCCCTTTTATGGAGAAGATGTAGATCTTCTATTGGATGGTTTAAAGTTGGTGAAGCAGGGCTAATAGTACCATATTAGTTCACCTAGCTATGGAAAAGGTGAAGGTGAGTCAAGAGAGGTTGAAAGTGACACAAAGTCATCAAAAATCCAAAACTAATGTAAGGAGAAGGCCGTTATAGTTAGAAGTAGATGATTGAGTATATTTGAAGGTTTCACCCATGAAGGGTTTTATGTGTTTTTGTAAGAAGGGGAAACATAGTGTAACACCCTTAGCCAAAACAAACCAAAAGGTGTAACCAACAGTGGCATCGATGGACCGCAGCCTTACCCACGGTCTGTCCTGCACAACTGTTGATGGGATAAGAATCTCCCAAAAATTTCAGCCCAGAAAAATTAGTTAGGTCTTGGACGACGGACGGACTTATGGTCCGTAGGTCAGACGACGGTCTGTATTCCATGAACGTCAACCAATACTCCCTTAACCTACTATTTTATAAGAGTTATAGATGACCAGCACAGTCAGTAGGTGGACCTACGGTCCGTAGGTGGAAAATTTGAAGACAATTAGGGGGAAATAAAGTTGGGTCAACTTCAAATGGTCATAACTTTGAGCACAAAATTAATTAGGTGTTCATTGACCTACCAAAAGATAAATAATTGAATTATATTTTTATTGCCACCGACCATGCTAAAATCAAATCCCCGAGTAAAAAGATATGCCCATTTTAGTAAAGCCAGTCGACGGATCCAACGACGGGGCGTCGGTAAGACGACGGACAATCAGCTCTGGCAGTCATTTGATCCGACAACAACTTTCCCAGGGGACTTTTGGACCTTTCCAACTTTTTTTAAACCTTAAGTACGTCAATTTGAAACTAAAACATCATATTTTAGTCAGTTGAAGTCAAGAAAAATTATTAAAACATATCTAAGTGAAACCATTAAATAAAAACATAGAAAATTAGAAGCTAGAAACTAGGAAAGGCTCAAGATCTGAAGTTCAAGAATGCCACAAGCTCCAGAAGTTCCAGCCCCGAAACATAAGTATTTTACATGGATTTCATCACCAAGTATGTGGGATTTCACTAGTGGGTTACTTTCACCCATTTGGTCCCTAGTTTTTAGTTAGATTCTTGATTCTATTATAATGATTAAACCTAGGGTTTCTAGAACTTTGATAGAACTTCATGAATATATTAAATATATGTACAAAATTGGATTATCATGTTATTACTTAGAATGTCACATGAATTTCAGAACCCTACCTTTGTATTTCTTTAGTTCCTGAATTACACATGCTAGATGAGATACTTCAGTTATGCTGTTATACTTGCTTCAGTTTTTAATGTATCATTATAAGATTAAATGTTGAATCTTGGTTTTCATGTTCATTTTCGAGCTATCAAGTATATTCAGAAATTCAGGCATAATCAGTTAATTGACATAATTCATTGGGAGTAACATAATACCGAGATGGACTAGAGTTTAGCGTACCCGATTATTCCCAAAACTACTAGTCAAGTAGTTTGTAAGTCCCCTCTATGGGAAAATCAGTTTAGTGATCACGCCAACATGCCTTTATACCTCTGGCAGGGTATATTCGGTTCTCTCGATGGGGCGTATACAACGGGCTCCACATTTAGATCATGTGATTTTATTATCGGTTATTAGTAGCTCCAATAGGTCAGTTAGACTCTCTTGCGTTGACCATTTATCAGTATATTTAGTATTCAGTTTCAGCATGTTATAAATTGGTCATTGCATTCAATTAGCTCAAAAATTCAGTATATTATATTCAGATTATTATACTTGCTTTTGTGCTTGTTCAGTTATGTTTTATATCAGTTGTACTCTATCATACATGCTCAGTACCTTTCAAGTACTGACGCATATGTGCGGTAAATCTTCTCGTAATGTAGGTTTAGGTTCTCAGCATCCAGATCACGCATAGATCCCTTTACGATCTCCAGTTTAGCTGATTAAGTGGTGAGTCCTCATTCTTCGAGGACAATAGTCATGAATTTCTTTTTTGTATTTAGTATTTTTGTTTCAGTTTTTCTAGATTTAGCTAGGGTTGTCCCAGTATTTCTAGTCCATTTTTAGAGTCTTATTTCAGACATAGTTTGTCATGAACGGAATATAAACCCAAACGAGACCGGTGTCGTTAACCTCTCAGAGGTCACACACAAGCCTACATACGTCATTCTTACTTCATCTAGGTTAATTTTAGCGGAAAATTTGAAACTTTTTGTTCCCTAACATGCTTAGTAAAGATTCCATTATATATATAATTGTTCACCATCAACCATCTAACATTAAGATCATCAAAGGAAAGAAGAAATTTATTATAACGATAAAGATGTACTTGCAAAAATGGCACCAATGCAATGTCTGAACAAAAACTGGAAACAAACGCTAGTGGAACATTCACTAGCTTTATCCTACAACTAAGCTAGAATGTAAATGGTCAAGCATCCTAGAAAGCATGAGGGCCTACCAAGTACGGATGAATGCTCGACGTCTTGATAGATGCAGCATTGATCCTAGAGCTCTAGCGTACACCTGTGCCTGCACCTAAAAGTTTAGAGTTGAATAGGGTTAGTAAACACTTATACTAAGTATGGTTATATGCAAGCACACAAGAAGGACATGCATGAGTAAAAATAGCTCTTTCCTAGCAACAAATTTATAACAGGTCAAGTCAGTGGACTTGACAAATTGAGATTAATAAAGTGAGTGAAATTTCAAAATTTTTATTAGGAAAGTTTATGAGCTTTCCAAATTTTGATTACGAAAGTTATGCCATGAGAGTAACATGCACCATCATAATTAACATTTTGCACACAACACACAACAAGGTACACATAGCACATATCATAATTCATATAACACATAACGTTGTTCATATGATTTATTCATATGCTATGAGATCTTGGAATCATGGACTTGACATTAAGACTTCCCAAAATGAGTGCTCAATAGGGAGTCTGCTTTAGAAAACAAAGAGTCTATTTCTTTCATTTATACGTACTTCATTTAATTTCATTCATGGGACAGTGTAAAAACAAGCTACACCTAGGATGTAGTTTAAGACTTTCATCGGGTTTGTTTTGTAATGACCAAGAATGACCTAATGTCATTACTTGAGTCTTACTCACCTCTTGATTATCCTATCCTAACACCTTAGGTATCGTTCGTTTCATTATATGAATCATTTGAGGCTGGTCTCATTCATTCATTGATAACTTTAACTTTAACCGACATAGATTATTTGAGGGTCATGAAATAAAATGTCATGAAACCCCACACTGAAAAGAGGTGGAATAACCGGCCAAAGTGACCCATGCTAGCATAAATGGGAATTGAACCCTTCCAGATCCCTATATTGGAAGTATATATTCGAAGACTAGGAGATATAACAACACTCATACCCGGCATGCCGTACCGTCTAATCTCATGAGACTTAAGTGAACCTCCGCCCTTCCCAAAAGAATGCATCATTGCTCATAGGTAGTCCATCGGTTCTTAGTATACAATTTCATTATATTTAACTCATACGTCATTGAAGTTGGCTTCTAGTATGAAGACATCATAGCTCAATAGATTAATTCTCATCTGATCATTAGTATTAAGTGTGTTAATCTCAATACTTTCATTAGAGTGTTCATAGAGATTGGTCTTTTCATTAACTTTACACTCTCATAGATGAGTATGTTTTGGTAACATTTACTTAGTCTCATTTGAGATTGCTCTCATCTTTTACATTAGCCTCATATAATGTTGTCTCCACATTAATCAAAATAGCACATTTTGCTCTTCATAATTACTCACCCCTTTTACGTGAATGTTCATTTCATCATATGACAATTCTTTTGGCCATTTGTGTGTTTCACTCTCTTACTTAACTCTTCTAAGGTTTCATCATTTCATTGTATGCCAATGCACTTGGCTATTAAGTGTGTTTTACACTCGTACTTAACCCTTCTAAGGTTACATCATTTAATTACATACATCTTAGGTTCACTTATTTTTAAATGTATGCTAGACTTATGGGTCTACACATACAAGCCATGAGGCTTCATTCATAGTTCGTTTAAGTGATTCATATCTTCCTAAGATTATGTAGTACAAGACTTACGCATCTTATATGTATGACAACATCTTAATTTCAATATAAGTGGGAAGCATTATTCTTAAAGATTTAACTCACGTATGACTTATTCATCTTTACGGAATTTGGGCAAGGGAACCTGGTTTTCAAATCTCTTGAACAACACTTACATTTTGTTATTCATTTTGGTTTGATCCATACAACTTGTGGACCCAATTTCGAGTCCTAATGCCTTCATTTTAATTTTTTTCCCTTAACTTCTCTCTTTATTTTTCGCATTATGGAACTAAGAGAATGTGGATCGAACCCCCACAACCTCATTACATTTTATTTTCATTTCCTTTAAATTACTCTCCTTTGGCCAAGGAGTTGTGGCTTTGAACCCCCAAAGCCCCTCTTTAATTTCTTTTATTTTTTCTCCATATATCTGCGTAGGAGGTCATGGGTTCGATTCCCACGCCTCAGATCTCTTTTCTTTCATTTCCTTTGACTCTCCTTCACTGCATATAGGTCGTGGGTTCAGTTCCCATGCCTCACATTTCTTTTCTTTCATTTTGTTTACTCTCCTTCACTGCCTAGAGGTCGTGGGTTCGATTCTTGTGCCTCACATTTAATTTTTTTCCTTTTACTCTTCCTTAAATCTAATTGAGAGGTAGTGGGTTTGAATGCCACTCCACTCATTTCTTATTTTTTTCTTTTAAGTTACATTTTCCAGCCAACACTATGGTTTGAATCCCCTTCACCACATTTCTTTTTACTTCTTTATTTTCATGGTTTTTAACATGGTGAGGTCACGAGTTCAATCCTCCATGACCTCACTTGTTTTAATTCATTTTATTCAACATTTTGAACCCTCTTTGCTGACCGAAATTCTTCACTAAAATCTGGAAATTTTCTTTTAATTTTTCAGCATACTTTGATCAAGTTAAACATTAGTTCTAGGGGAATTTCGTAGTGCATTTAGAATGTTTTAGGTGTGTTTTCATGGGTTCATTTAGCCAAGAAATTATCCCTCAAATCAGCCACATTTCAACTCATATGAACATCACATTTACATCAACATGTGTACATGGATATAAAGAACTATCATGCAATTTCAAGTCCTATACCATGAACAATAGGGAAACACACACATCCAAACGTAGTTACATTTTCGGAAACATCAATATAAGTCACATAATTCCAAATATACATATAAACACATAATCATCACGAAAACACGTTTCATCTCTAGTTTTCTACCATCAAACATAACCAACCTATGATTCAATGGGAGCTAGTGACCGAGATATGCAACAGGGAACACTCCTAGTTTTCATAATGAATATTATGAACCTTAAAGGGTCTCGTGGGAAAAGTACCAAGAGAGAAGAAAACCCATACCTTTTTTATGTTAAACTTTTGACTTTTTATCCCAAAAACTTCACCCAAGAACACGTCTAACCCTCCTCAATATCAACTCCACTCGAATGACAACCTCTCTTAGCCTACTGTGCGATTAACATTTGTTTCTTGTGATTTCTTGTGAGTTATTCAAGTGTGAAAAACATGGTTTATTTATATACTTTTGTATCTTATTTTGAAGATAAAATACATGAGAAAGAATAAGAAAGATTGAGTGTGAGAGTGGAGAGATAAATGTGAAGAGTGGAGTTGTAGTAGGATTAGGAGTCTAGTTTTAAGACTTAGTCAATAAGGTTTTGTTTATTTAATAATAATATGATTTTATTTTATTTTAAATCAGATAATGAATAATTATTATTAATTAATTATATTAATTGAATATCTTAAAGAAAACTCACTTTAACTCATTGCTTCCACTTAGGTTTAAACCCGGGTGGAGCAAAACTCCACTTCATGCGCCCACCTCTCCCAAAATTGACCTTCAACGTTATTAATAAGATAATTAATTACATAATCATGTTAATTAAAATACTACCCCTGGCGAGGAAAAATACCATTTTACCCCTAGACCCTTCAAACTTATTATTTTTCCTTTTTAAGTACGGTAACGACTCCTTCAAGTATATCTTCATATTCGAGATTCCTCCATGGTTGGACCCAACATTTCCAAGCTAAATAACTGCCTAAGTTAGTTGGATTGTCTGTAGTAAGGGTTCCAAGGTCTGGTTTTATGCGCATCAATCTGTGTGAACCCTGGTCTAATAATAGGCATTCTTGACACATTAAGCATTTCTTATCTTATCCATTTGTAGGGTTTGTACATAAGTAATTTCATCTTATTAGTGAGTTGATATTTCTTTATATTAAACTCATCAGTTTTTCATATATCTCAGTTTTAGCATATTGGTATTCCCCATATTTTCATTATAATTAATGATTTAGCTTACCCACCAGTTAATTATCTCTAGTATGATCATGATAATGCCTGCAGGGTTAGCTTGGGATACCATGAGGTTCTAGGTTCTGTATCAGCATCTCGGGGCTAGGTCGGGGCGTGACACTTAGTCCCAATATATTAGACATTTTATCATATCCAAGAGAATTATCAATTTGTCCTATGAGTTAGAGGTCCACTACAGTTAGTACCAGTTCATCCGGCAGTTCATAACTCCATGTTTAAGAAGTATACAGGTTATCCATCATTTATCATACAAACTGGAAATATTGAGATCAAGGATACTGTATATTTTGAGGATATTCCTGTTTATATTCTAGATCACGAAGTTCTCAAATTGAGGAAAAAAAATGTAGCTTCAGTGAAGTCCTTTGAATGAACCAATTTGTTGATGAAGTAAGTTTGGAAGCTGAAGTGGAGATATTCACATTTTTTCGAATCCGAGGAAAATGCAGATTTACATAATAATTTTATTCTTAGTATTGTTTAAATTATGAATAAACATGTTATTAATTGAATTTTTGCTTGGATGTTTTGAACTAGATGTTACCACCTTAGCCTTGTAAAAATAATCATATTCAAGGACAAATGTCCCGGATGGGGAGATATTGTAACATCTCTCAACTAAGTAGAGTCTTTTTCATGGGTTTGAAGTGCACCACATCTAATGAGAGGGAGTCTATGAAGTGTTTTATGAAAAAATATCACTTTCTTGTTACTATTATTTGCGCAAGGTATGATCCTATTCCATTCTAACTTAACTTTTTACATTTCAGATCATACCCTCCTCGTAGGAATGCGAATGCCAGGGATGCAAACGCAGCTCCTCCTTTCCTAGATCAACAAGTCTCCAATGCTGAGTTAGGAATGCTATACAGATGTTGGCTCAGAGTATGACTAACCAGAACATTGGGGTTCATGCTCATGTGAATGAAAATGGTGGATCATCAGCAGCAAGGGTCTGTGACTTTGTTAGGGTAAATCCTCCCGAATTCTTAGGATAACAGACTAGTGAGGATCCTAAAAAAATTTTGGACGAGATCAAGAAGATCTTTTAGGTAGTAAGTATATATTAATGAACGGGTTGAGTTGGCATCATACCAGTTGAAGGATGTTGCTAATATCTGGTACACTCAGTGGAAAAAGAATAGATTACAAATTTAGCTCCTATAACTTGGGATTTCTTTAGAGAGACTTTTCTTGACAGGTTTTTTCCAATAGGGTAGAGAGAGGCAAAGTCTAAAGAATTCATGAACTTGAGGAAAGGTAAAATGACAGTCGTAGAGTATGGACTGAAGTTTAACCAACTATTTAGCTGTGCTCCTGACATGGTTGCTCACTCTAGGGATCACATAAATTATTTCTTATTTGGAGTGTCAAAATTGGTGAAAAATCAATGCAGAAATGCTATTTTATTTGGAGATATACAAATCTGGAGGCTTAGGTCTCATGCTCAACAGGTGGAGGGTAATAAGCTTAGGGAACATGCTAAGGAAAATAAGAAGGCTAGGATAGGGAACTATGACTATTCTCAACAGAAATGGGGTGGTGGAAATCGCTTGCAGAGTCAGCAGAAGCTTTCAGCCCCACTCCCTTCATCAGCTAGTGTTCCATCCTCTAAGAACAGGTTTGACCAGAATGGTAGAGCACTAGTCTCTAAGTCTCATGGAAGTGTTTCAGGCACCAAGACTTACCCCGCTTTCCCTAAGTGTGGTACGAACCATCCGAGCGAGTGTCTTGGAGGAAAAGAAGGATGTTTTGGGTGCGGTCAGTCTGGTCACAGGTTGAGACATTGTCCTTCTAGACAAGGTCAAGGAAATAGTAATGGTAGATCTCAATCTACAAATTCAACAGCACAAGCAATAGCCCTACTCAGCAGAGTAACTTATTTAGTACAAGTGCCGATTAGCGTCAGAACAGGTTGTATGCTCTTCGGGATTGCCAAGATCAAGAAGGTTCTCCTGATGTAGTCACATGTACGTTACGTGTCTTTGATCTTGATGTTTATGCATTGTTAGATCCAGGGACTACTCTTTCTTTTGTAACTCTTTACATAGCAGTCCAATTGAGTGTTAGTCCAGAAACTCTCTCAGAATGTTTCTATGTCTCTACTCCAGTCAGTGACAGAGTCATAGCTAGACGAGTATACAAAAATTGCCCTATCACACTATCTCATAAAGTCACCTCAGCATATCTAGTAGATTTAGAAATCGTATACTTTGATGTCATTCTATGCATGGATTGGTTACATTTATTTCATGCCTCAGTCGATAGAAGAACTAGGATAGTTTGTTTTTTCAGTTTATAGACGAACCAATCTTAGAATGGAATGCTAGTAGGTCAGCGCTTATGGGTCGATTTATTTCTTACCTTAAGGCCAGAAAGATGATATCAAAGGGTTATCTCTATCATCTAGTTTGGGTTAAGGATTCTAGCCTTGAAACCCTAACCATCGAGTCAGTTCCAGTAGTTTGTAAGTTTCCAGAAGATATTCCTAGAGTTCCTCCCGAAAGGGAAATTATTTTTTAAATTGAACACCTTCCAAATGCCAAACCTATTTCTATTTCTCCTTACATTATGGCTCTAGCAGAGCATAAGAAATAGAAAGAGCCGTTGAATGACCTTTTACATAAGGTCTTTATCAGACCTAGTATTTCACCATGGGGTGCAGCAGTGTTGTTTGTAAAGAAGAAAGAACCAGCAAGTGGCCAAACTCAGTAGGGTAACTCATTTAGTATAGGTGTCGGTTAGCATCAGAACAGGTTGTATGCTCTTTAGGCTTGCAAAGATTAGGAAGGTTCTCTTGATGTAGTCACGTGTACGTTACGTCTCTTTGACCTTGATGCTTATGCATTGTTAGATCCAGGGGTTACTCTTTCTTTCGTAACTCTTTACATAGCAATCCAATTGAGTGTTAGCCCAGAAACTCTCTCAGAACGTTTCTAAGTCTCTACTCCAGTCAATGACCGAGTCATAGCTAGACGGGTATACAAAAATTGCTCAACAACACTATCTCATAAAGTCACCTCAACATATCTAGTAGAGTTAGAAATGGTATACTTTTATTTCATTCTACGCATAAATTGGTTACATTTATGTCATGCCTCAGTCTATTGCAAAACTGGGATTGTTCATTTTCAGTTTATAGACGAACCAATCTTAGAATAGAATGGTAGTAGGTTAGCATTTATGAGTCGATTTATTTCTTAAATTAGGGCCAGAAAGATGATTCAAAGGGTTATCTCTATCATGTAGTTCAGGTTAAGGATTATATCCTTGAAACCCTAACTGTCGAGTCAGTTCCAGTAGTTTGTGAGTTTTAAGAAGACCTTTCTAGAGTTCTTCAAAAAAGGGAAATTAGCTTTTGAATTGAACACCTTCCAAATACCCAGCCTATTTCTATTTCTCCTTACATTATGGCTCCAGTAGAGCATAAGGAATTTAAAGAGAATTTGAAAGACCTTTAAGATAAAGGCTTTATAAGACCTAGTAATTCACAATGGGGTGCTCCAGTGTTGTTTGTAAAAAAGAAAGATGGTTCTCTCAAAAGGTTCATTGACTATAGACAGTTGAACAATGTCACAATCAAGAATAAGTATCCCATCCCAGGATTGATGACTTGTTTGACAAACTTCAAGGTTCTAGCAATTTCTTTAAGAAAGACCTCAAATCGGGTCATTATCAGCTTAGAGTCAGAGATAGTGACATGCCGGAAACATCTTCAGAACTCGATATGGTCATTATGAATTTTTAGTTATGTCGTTTGGAAAAACTAATGCTCCTGCAACATTCATGGATTTGAAGAACAATGTGTTCAAAACAGTACTTAGACTTGTTCTTTATCGTCTTTATTGATGATATCCTTATTTACTCAAGGGGTGAGGAACAACATACAAGTAATTTGAGAGTTGTTCTACAGACTCTCAAGGATCGCCAGTTATTTGCTAAGTTTAGAAAATGTGAGTTCTTGTTGCAATCATTTTATTTTCTTAGTCACATTGTATCTAGCGAAGGGATCCGAGTGAATTCGTAGAAGATAGAAGTAGTGAAACAATGGATCAGACCTACCTCTACTACTGATATAAGAAGTTTCTTAGGTCTAGAAGGTTATTACACAAGGTTTGTGGAATTATTTTCATCCATAGCCTTACCATTGACAAGTTTGACTTAGAAGATGGTCAAGATTCAATGGTCAGATGATTGTGAGAAAAGCTTTGCAGAATTGAAAACTAGATTGACTACAACTCCTGTCTTGACTATACTAGAGGGTTCATATGGTTATGTGATCTATCTCAATACATCTAGAGTTGTCTTTGGTTGTGTATTGACTCAACGAAATAAGTTATAGCTTATCCTTCTAGAAAGCTTAAGGTGTATGAGAGGAACTATCCAACTCATGACCTCGATCTTGTAGCAGTTGTGTTTGCACTTAAGATATGGAGACACTACTTGTATGGTGTTCATGTAGATGTGTTCACTAACCATAAAAGCCTTCAGTATGTGTTCACCCAGAAAGAGTTAAATCTTCACCAAAGGAGATGGCTTGAGTTCCTTAAGGATTATAATATGAGTGTGCGTTACATCATGGTAAGGAGGATGTAGTTGCTGATTCTCTTAGTACATTATCTATGGGTAGTGTAGACCATGTAGAGGAAGAAAGGAAGGAGCTAGTGAAGGATGTTCATAGGCTTTCTCTCTAGGGAATTCACCTTATTAACATATAAGATAGCGGTGTAATAGTTTAGAATGGGGAAGAATCGTCTTCGGTAGTGGAGGTTAAGGAAAAGAAAAACAGTGATCAAATCTTTCTTGAACTTAAGGGTGCAGTCCATAATCAGAGAGTGGAGGTTTTCTTCCAAATGAGAGATGGTGTACTACGCTACTAGGTAGATTGTGTTTTCCTGATGTATGCGAGTTGAGACAGCATATTCTTGCAGAAGCCTATAACTCTAGGTATTCTATCCATCCCGGTGCCACTATGATGTACCGTGATCTGGAAGAAGTCTATTGGTTGAATGGCATGAAGACGGATATAGAAGACTTTGTGAGTAAGTGCCCCAATGTCAGCAAGTCAAGGAAAAAACATCAGAAACTAGGGGGTATGACTCAAGAGATCGATATTCCTATGTAAGTGGGATGTGATCACTATGGAATTCATAATAGGATTACAGCCTACTCGCAGATAGCATGACTCCATATGTGTGATAGTTGATAGGATGACTAAGTCTTCTCGCTTTTTGGCGGTCAAGACTACATATTCGGTAGAGGACTATGCAAAGCTTTACATTAATGAGATTGTAAGGTTACATGGGGTTCCTTTATCTATCATCTCTGGTAGGGGTCTTCAGTTTACCTCTCATTTCTGGAAGTCATTTCAGAATGGTCTTGGTACTCAAATTAACCTTAGCACAACATTTCACCCGCAGACGGATGGGCAGGCAGACGTATCATTTAGACCCTAGAGGATATGTTGAGAGATGGTGTGATCTATTTCAAAGGTAGTTATGATGATCACCTTCCTCTTATTATGTTCGCCTATAACAATAACTATCATTCCAGCATTCAGATGGCCCCTTATGAGGATTTATATGGGTGTAGGTGTAGATCTCCTGTTGTTTGGTTTGAAGTAGGTGAAACATCTTTGATAGCGCCAGATTGAGACCTTTATGCAATGGAGCAAGCGCAACTAATTAGAGATAGACTTAAGATAGCCTAGAGTCGTCCAAAATGTTATACGGTTGTAAGGAGAAGGGAGCTAGAGTTCCAAGTTGATGATTGGGTTTTTCTAAAAGTCTCACATATGAAAGGGTTGATGATATTTGGAAATAAAGAGAAGCTCAGTCCTATATATGTAGTCCCTAAAAAGATCTTGAAAAGGGTTGGCAAGGTGGCATATGAGTTTGAGTTGCAAGCATAATTAGTAGCAGTTCATCAGATCTTCCACATCTCACTATTGAAGAAGTGTGTGGGTGATATATCTTATGTAGTGCCATTAGAGAGTGTGGCGGTGAAAGATAGTGTTTCTCATGAGGATGTCACCACCGGAGTCTAGACCTAACATGAGACTGGCGTCACTTACCTCTCCGAGGTCGCAAACAAGACTAAATATGTCATCGTTACTTCATCTAGGTTAATTTTAGCGGAAAATTTGAACTTTTTGTTACTTAACATTCATATAATACATTTTTCTTAAACACATAAACGTTCACAATCAACCATCTAATATTAAGATCATCAAATGAAGAAATACTTCCATAATGTATTAAGTGTATACTTGCCAAAATGGCACTAATACAATGTCTGAAATAATATGAGAAACAAACGCTAGTGGAACTTTCTCCACTAACTCAAACCTATATCTAAGCTAGAATATAATGGGCAAGCATCCTCGAAATCCTGAGGGCCTACCAGCGTCAACCTGTGAATTCTAACGTCTACCTGTGCCATCACCTAAAAATGTATAGTTGTACAGGATTAGTACACACTTGTACTATGTATGGCTATATGAAAGCGAAAACCAAGCACATGCATGATTAAGAAGAGCTCTTTCCTATCAATATGAATAATGGAAAGTCAAGTCAGTGGACTTGCCAATTTTGGATGAGGAAAGTCATGTTATGAGAGTAACATGCATCATCATACTTATAATTTTGCAAACGACAAATAACATATTAAACATATCATATCACATAGTTCATATCATTTTTTCATATGCCATGAGACCTTGGAATCATGGACCTGACATTAGGACTTCCCAAAATGAGGGCTCAACATATGGGACCTCAACTAAGGATCCTTCTTTAACAAACACATAGTCTGCGTAATTCATTCATACGTACTTCATTTTCATTCTTTCATATACTAGTGCAGCCACCAGTCATACCTAGGATATAGTTTAAGACTCTAATCAGGTTCGTTGTGAAATAACAAAGAATAACCTAGTGTTATTACTTAAGTCTAGATCACCTCTTGATTATCCTATCCTAACACCTTTTGTATCGTTTATTTAATTATGTGCATTCGTTGAGGCTTGCCTTATTCTTTCTTTGGGAACTTTAACCTTAACCGACACAGATCATGAGAGCATTATGAAATCCAATGTGTAATCCCCACACTGGAAAGAGGTGGAATCACCGACCAAAGTAACGTTAACATGCTAGCATATAGAGGGAATCGTACCCTGCTAGATCCATATATTGGCAGTATAGGTTCAAAGACTAGGAGTATAAGGAGACCCATACCCGGCATGCCAGAGAGTATCATCTCATGATAGTTACGTGAACCTCCGTCATTCCCGAAGTAAGGCATCACCGTTCATAGCAAGCCTATCGGTGCTCAACAAAAAGTTCCATTACATTTAACTCATACATAATGGAAGCTGACTTCTAGAATGAGGACATCATATATCATTAGATTATTTCTCATATAATCATTAGTATTAAGTATGCATTAACTTCAATAGTTTCATTGGAGTGTTCATAGAGACTGGTCTCTTCATTATATTTACAATCTCATAGGTGAGTAGGTTTTGGTAACATTTAATTAGGCTCATTTGATATTGATCTCATCTTTCACATTAGTCTGTGATCATATTGTCACCTCATTCATTAACTTTAACACATTTGCTTTTCATAATTACTCACCCCTTCACGTGAATGTTCATTTCATCATATGTCAATGAACTAGGCAATTTAGTGTGTTCCATACTCTTACTTAATCCTTCTAGGGTTACATCATTTTATCACAAACGTCTTAGGCGCACTTACTTTTAAATGTATGCTAGACTTATAAGTCTACACATACATGCCATGAGGCTTCATTTACAGTTTGTCTATGTGATTCATGTTTACCCAAGATTATGTAGTACGAGACTTATGCTTCTTGTAGATATGCCAAGGTATTGATTTGATCTTTAGAGGAAGCATTCATTAAATATTTGTTTACGTATGACTTATGTGTCAATACGGAATTTGGCAAAGGAACCCGATTTCAAATCCCTTGAACAACACTTAATCTTATTTTAAACTTGATAATTGCCTTTTTCAGATTTGGGAGACCTTGGTTCGATTCCCATCAAACCCGTAATATTTTTTTCTTGTTCTCCTCTCCTTTTTCGTTTTAAGGCAAAGAGGTTGTGGGTTCAATCCCCTAGAAACTCATTATTTTTCTTTTAATTTATCTCTTAACTTTCTCACATATCGAAGAGGTTTTGGGTTCAATCCCCACTCTCCACATTTAGTTTCTCGTTTATTTTTGTCCAAACTCTCTCATCCATTCAAGAGGTTGTGGATTCAATCCCCACTAACCACATCTATTTTTCCTTCTATTTTTCTCACGAATTTTTTATGAAATTTTCATTTGGTGACGTCATGTGTTTAATTCCCACTGACCTCATATTTAAAGAAAAAAAACTAGGTAATTTTCCTCATCCTTGGCCGAGACTCGAAATTTCCAGCAAGCTGGAAATTTGGTCTCTTCAAATCCATTTTCCTCTTAATCTTTTATTGATGTTTTTGTAGCTTTCATGTAATGATGTCTTCGGTTCAAACCTTAGTGATCTAAATTACTTCACATTTATTTTTCATTGAATTTCGTACCACTTTGTTTGGCCGAACCCAACCTACCAAATGCAGGAAATTTGTTCACTATTTTCAACTTCTTTTTATCATCATTCATACGTTAATTCTTAAGGCATTTCGTGGATTATTGCATGCATCTTTAAGTATAATCAATTTATGATCATATTAAGCCAAGAATTACCATTAAATACAGCAACGTTACACCACTTTTGCACCTCATTATTTTCACAAACACTCGCTCATAAAATTTAACCATAAAAACATATCATTTTTAAGGCTTAAAACTAAAAATTATATCACGGCATACACATACATTTTTCACGAAATTTCGGCAGACATACTTCATCGTTCATACAATTCCGAACACGTAATGATGAACACATTATCACGAAAATAACACTTCATACCTAATCTACCAGCAAACATACAAACGTATGATTAGTGATTGGAGCTAGTGAAAGGGAACCTCTAATAGGAAAAAATCCTAGTTTTGGAATAGAATTATCTGAGTCTTAAGGGTCTCTTGGGAAATGGACCAAGAGTAAGAAAACTCATACCTGATTTTAACATTGTTCAACATTTGAACTTCCTGCCCAAAACTTCTCCAAATTCACGTCCAATCCCGAAACTAACACCTCACTCGACTAGCATATTACATTTTGCTTATTATTTTCGGATTGCTTTCTTGTTTGTGTTTTGTGTGCAAGTTCTTAAAGTGTGAAGAACTTTTGTTTTCTGATTTTTCATTCATGTATGGAAGCCAGAAATAAAGTGTGAAATGAGAGAGAGATTGACGTGAAGGAGAGAGAGATAAAGGTGAAAGAGTTGAGTGGCTTAGGATTAGGTGAAGTAGTTTAGACTTAGTCAACTAGGACTCTTCCAAACATTGAAAATATGATTTAACTAGTTTAGTGAAATGACCATATTTCCCTTGAAAAATAAGATTATAAACCTCAATTTAATCCACTTAAATGTTGCTTTCGTCGAGGTTCGAACCCGTGACATCCCCATCGCGAAAACGAGTCCCTCCGGGTTAACCCGACCCAAACCTCCCTATCAATTAATTAATTAATAATAATAATCTACATAAACTTTTTCATAAATCAGTATTTAAATATTAATTAATTAAATTAATTCACCATTATAAATAATCAACTCAAATCATTGCTCCCACCTAGGTTCGAACCCGGGTGGAGCAAGATTTTGCTCAATGGGCCATTTCGGCCCTTTCTACCCAAAATTCGCCTCCACATTATTAATTAAATAAATAATTACATATTTAGGGTAATTAGGATACTACACTTATCTTGGCAAAATACCATTTTACCCGTAGACCCTCCAAACATAAGATTTCCCCTTTTTTAAGTCCGATAAAGACTCATCCGAGTAAATATTCATATTCAGGAGTCGTACATGGCTGGAACCAACCTTTCCTAGCTCAACTAACCGCCCAATTTATTTGGATTGACTGTGTAACGCGCATCAATCCGTGTGAAGCCGGTCTAAACGTAGGCATTCTATACACATTAAGCATTACTTAGCATATCCATTTTTAGGGTTGTTATAGAGGATGTATCATATGAGAGTCTGGACCGTCAGGTTAAAAGATTGATAAACAAAGAATTTCTTCATTCAAGGTTTTGTAGAGGAGTCAATCCATAGAGGGAGCAACTTGGGAAGAAGAAGCAGCCATGAAAACCAAGTATCCTCACCTCTTTCCTTTCGATTAAACTCCAGCTTGAGGAAATAGTTCCTTTCCAGTTTCCTGTCATTCACGCGTATATTCAGTTTTACAATCATGTTCCGTCATTTCAACTTGTATTTTCAGCATAATTGCATGTACTCAGAACTCTATTCAGTCAGCACCTAAGTTATAAGTTTTTAGTAGTAGGGTTGGCAGCTCTCTCCCTCTATTTTTGTTAGTTTAGTCTTCATTCGAGGATGAATTTTCCCAAGAGGAAGATAATGTAACACTCAATAGCGAAAATAGACCAAAAACAAGCTTTACAGAAAAAATTTGTAGGTGCAACCACGGTGGCATCGACGAACCGTACCCTGACCCAAGGTCCGTCCTGGACACCGTCGATGGGATCAGAAACTCCCAATAATTTCAGCCCAGAAAAATTAGTTGAGTCTTGTAAGACGGACAAATTAAAGGTCCGTAGGTCAGACGACGGTCCGTAGTTCATGACCGTCAATTAATACTACCTTCACCCACTCTCTGACATGAGTTACGTATGACCAGCACAGTCCGTAGGTGGACCTACGGTCTGTACTTCTAACAGTAAGTGGAAATTTGCAGACAGTTAAGGGGAAATGTAATTGGTTCAATTTCAAATTGTAATAACTCATAGAACAAAATGAATTAGGTGTCACATGACCTACCCACAAATATATAATTGAATTATCTTTCCATTGCCAGCGACCTTGCTAAAATCAGACCTCCAAGTAAAAGGTTATTCCCATTTTAGTAATTGCATGTCGAACAGGCCCAATCGACGGACCCAACGACGCGGCGTCGGTCAGACGACGGACCGTTAGTTCTTGCATCGTTTGATCCGACAGCAACTCTCCCAGGGGTCTTTTGGACCATTCCCACTTCATCTAAACTCTAAATTATGTCGTTTTGACCCTGAATCAACACATATTAGTCACTTTAAGCCTAGAAACATAGTTAAAACATATCTATGTCAAATCATTAAATCAAAACTTAGAAAATTAGAAGAAAGAGAGGAGAAAACTCTCAAGAACCCAAGTTCAAGAATGCCACAATATCCAGCGGTTCCATCCCTGAAACTTAAGTATTTTTTTGTGGATTTCATCACCAGGTATGTGGGATTTCACTAGTGGAATCCTTTCACCCATTGGGTCCCTAGTTTTTAGTCAGATTCTTTATTCTATTATCAATATTAAAACTAGGGTTTCTAGAACTTTGAAGGAACTTCATGAATTTAGTAAATATATGTTCCAAATCAGATTATCATATTATTACGCATAATGTCGCATGAATTTCGAAATACCAGATTTGTATTTCTTTATTTCTTGAATTACATATATTAGGTGACATACTTTAGTTATGCAGTTATACATGCTTCAACTTTTAATGCATCATTATCAGATTACTTGTTGCATTTTCTGTTTGCATGTTCAGTTTAGAGCTATCCAGTATTTACAAAAAATAAGACATAATCAGTTAATTTACATAATTCATTGGGAGTAGCATAATACCGAGATGGACAAGGGTTTAGCGTACCCGATTAGTCCATCAACTACTAGCCAAGTAGGTTTTAAATCCCTTTTGTGGGAAAATCGGTGTAGTGATCACGCCAGCATGTCTTTATACCTCTGGCACGGTATATTGTGTCCTATCAATGAGGCGTATACATTGGACTCAACATTAAACTCATGTAATTTTATAATCGATTAGTAGTAGCTCCCACAATTCAGTCAGACTCTCTTGCATTGACCATTTATCAGTATATACAGTATTCAGTTTCAGCATGTTATAAATTTGTCATTGCATTCAGTTAGCTCAAAAATTATGTATACAATATTCTCATTATTATACTTGATTTTGTGCTTGTTCATATATGTTTTATATCAGCTTTACTCTATCCTACATGCTCAGTTACGTTCAAGTACTCACGCATACATGAGCTACATCTTCTCGTGATGTAGTTTCGGGTTCTCAGCATCCCGATCATGCAAAGATCACTTTCCGATATCCAGTTCAGCAGATTAAGTGGTGAGAACTCATTCTTCGAGGACAATAGTCATGAGATTCCTTTTAGTATTTACTCTTTTAGTTTCAATTTTGCTAGAATTAGTTGGGGCTTGTCCATGTATTTCTTGCCCAGTTTAGAGGCTTATTTCAAACATATTTAATTTAAGCTTAGTAGTGAGCCAATATTTTTTTGTATTAAACTTATCATTATTTTATATATCTCAGTTTTAGCATATGGGTATTTCCCATCTTTTCATTATAATTTATGATTTAGCTTCCGCATCAGTTTATTATATTTAGTATTCTCATGATCATGTCAGCATGGTTAGCTTGGGACAACTTGTGGTTCTAGGTTCTGTATCCGCGTCTCGGGGGTAGCTCGAGGCGTGACACTTAGTCCCAGTATATTGGATATTTTCACATAGTCAAGAAAATTATCAATTTGGCCTATGAGTTAGAGCTACCACAAGAGTTAGTACCAGTTCATCCGGTGTTTCACATCTCCATGTTAAAGAAGTACAAATATTATCCATCTTTGATCATACAAACTGAAAAAATTGAGATCAAGGATAGTCTATCTTATGAGGATATTGTTGTTCAAATTCTAGATCATCAAGTTCTCAAATATAGAAAAAAACAAGTAGCTTCAGTCAATTTCTCTGGATGAACCAATTTGTTGAGGCAGTTAGTTGGGAAGCTGAAGATGATATGAAGAGGAGATATCAACATTTTTCCAAATCCGAAAAAAATGCAGATTAACATACTAATTTTCTTCTTAGAATTGTTTAAATTATGAGTAACATTTTATTAGTTGCATTTTTGTTGTTTGGGTGTTTTGAACTAGATGTTACCACTCTTAGCCTAGTAACAGTAATCTCATTCGAGGACAAATATTTCGGAGGGGGAGATATTCTAACATCTCGCAACTAAAAAGGAACTCTAAGGAAATTTAGGAATTGTAAGTAACTTTTTTTGAAATAAATAAAAAATCTCAAAATTTGTAAGAAAGTTAAAGCAAATCTTTAATCAATTTATAAGGACCATAAATCCTAACTCAAGAGAATTTAGGTGTTGTTCCAGATATAGAAACGCCACAAAGTTTGTGCGATTTCAAGTTTGTATGGGTGAGTTATGTCCTTTGGAAGTTGGGTTGTTAGATTTAGGAAACGTCAAATCCGGTAATTAAAAGGGTAAACTTTTCTTTTCCTTACCCAATTAAATTAATTTGTTTTATTGACTAAATTGGGGTAAAAAAACCATATTTAGGTAATATTTGTAAGATTGAAAATTGACGTTACGGATTTTGGAGAAAGAACACAAGGAAAAGGATATGAGTATAAGCAAAAATTTCCAAGAACGATCTATTGCTTGTGGATTTCTTCAAGGGTGATCCTTAAAATGGTATGTGATTCTCTCATACAGAGTGGGTTCGTTCACCAAAGCGCCATTCATGTTTAATTCAATAATATTCATCCTATAAAGTGGTTAAACTTGATGTTTTTTACCTTTTTTCTTATTTGAATGTATTCTTGATCAATGGTACAGTATGAAACTAAATATGGGTCTAATCTATCCACAATTTGATGAACTCTATCCTTCATGGTAGCTACTACATTAGGAGCATATCTGGCCAAGGAATTGAATTTGGGACTGAACTCTCCCAGGCTCATACCTCCTTGGTGGAGATTGAAGAACTTATCCGCATGGGCCTCTTGGATCTCTGATGGAAGATAATAGTCAATGAATGCATTTTTGAACTCTGTCCACGTAGCTGAAGGTGCATCTATTCCCCTAGATTTATTCCAAGCTTCATACCACAATATAGCCACACCCTTAAATTTATATACTGCTAGTTGAAGTGCTTCTTTACCACTTACATGCATAATATACAAAGTGCTCTTGATCTGATCTATAAAGTCTTGCAGATCTTCGTTAGGATCTGACCCGGTGAATGATGGAGTATCCAAGTTAAGAAAATCATGTATCCGTGTTCGAACTGCTCTATCACACCACTAGTACCTGCAACTGGACATTCTTGACTTTGATTATGACCACCATTTATACGAGTCAATAATTGGGCTACTTTCCTCAAATCTTGCTCGGTAGCATTAATAGGGGGTTCTTGAGGTTCAACTTCCCTCATTAGTTCTTCAGGATACTAAAGAATCGGGGAAGTCTATGATAGAGACTCATCTTGAGCCCCACTTTGAACAGATTGAATTGGTGGTGGTTAATTGGTCTCTTCTTAGGTAGCCACATGTACTCACCATTACTTCAAATCCTTCTCGTAACCAACATCTTTGGTATAATTAAAGAATATAAAAATTAGATATGATTCAACTACAACATTAGTTCCATTGCACGATCAAAGAAATGAAAGAAATAAAAAAAATCCTACATGTCGCGTAGCCTCGTTTTTATAGATATGGTGTACGATATATCTATAAACAAGACTATACACATACAAGAATTTGTAGTATCCCTAGGATGATATACTCTGATACCACTTTTGTCACGCCTCAAATCCCATTAAGACAGAAGCCACCCGATGTTTTAAAGGCCCGAGAGAACCAGCCTATAACATGTTCTTACTATGCATATAACTATAACAATTTCGACAAGTTCACATGGGATGAAACGACACAAAACAACATAAGTAGACCCAAAAGTTATATACAAGAGTTGGTCATTGAGGCCAGAAATCCTTAAGACACAATTGAACCATGTAAATACGTCTACAAAGACTCTAAATTAGATAGACGACCTAGAGTAGGTCAATACAGATCCAGCCTTACCCTTAACTACGATATTATACCAAAATTAATTTACCAAGTACTCAGTAAAGCTCCGAATCGACCTGGAGCTCCCCAAAAGTAGCTGAATGTAGTGTGCTCCTACTGAGAATGTCTACTAGTTGGAGTATCTATGCCTACATCATGAAATCTAGCGTCCCTTGCGAGGGACGTCAGTAAAAATGTATTCAATATGTAAGGCGATAACATATGTAATAAGAGGGCTCAAATAAAATTAAGTACCAACATATGAGTGCATACATCAAGAGAGAAGACCACCAGTATTTATTCTTATGAGATCATGTAAGTTATATTTTCTTTACTTTTTTGTATGTTATAATCTTTGTAGGGCATGTGATACAAGTGACAAGCTGATGAACCCATGCTAGGCATTTTAACCCCTGTAATGCAGTCCTCATAATTACACAATTTAAGATCGGCCCATACTAGGTTTTGTTCCCTGAGATGCCACCCTTCTATACCTATACAGATCGACCTATGCTAGACTTCACCCCTGAGCAGCCACAATTAGGTACTAGTTGGTATCAACACATGCTAGGCTTTCACCCCTGGGATTCCACACGAAATTATACAAATTTCTTCAATTAGATTCTTTTATCTTTGAGATTGTTGTTTATTAGTTAGTAACTCTTTTTGGATTGTTCTTTGAATAATCATAACTCTTTTAAGATTTTTTTTGGTGTTCATAATCATTTTGGAGATATGGAAATACGGCCTAGTAGTAAAATACATAAAAATAATAACTTGAGCAGTAAATATGACATAAGGAGCTATGTAACATCAACACATTACTTTAAGAGCTCAATGAACGAATTGACTTCAAATAACAAAGAAGAGGAGTCACCAGACTTCGTTTTGAAAATACGATTTCTATACCAGCACAGGGGGATAATTACACAAGTATAGAATAGTGAACATATAATGAAGTATTAATGTGGACTAAGGATAAGGGGAAATGTTATTAGCTATGCTTTCACTATGTTTCCTTAACTAGGAATATAACTTAGGAGATTCACTCCATTAATATTAATTGCAAGTATCACATTTCATGCAAAGGAATATGCAATCGAATAGTCTTACATATGTTATCCACTGACTGATATAACTATAACCATTCAACATCCTCTATTCGGTTTTATCTACAAATAAGTCATGGTTAACTAAAATTAGCATCTATAACTCTGTGACCCTCATAAAGCAGTAGCTAAAATTAGCAGATAATGAGCCCATACAACCGTTAACATAATATGTATCACCACACCCTCATTTTGTGTCTAACACATACATTATGTATCCTTTCCCCAAGATAACCCAAGTTGCACCAAAAAAAATTAACATAGAACAGCCCCATATTCTTTATCATACAAAAAATTATTGAACTCACCACCCTCTTAAGTTCTTCATGACAACACACCACTAATTCCTCACTCAAGATCAAACATAAGGAAGACAATAATAGAGCAGTCACCTTACCTCAATTACTGCAACTTCTCCTTACAACCTGAATTCTTTTAGAACTCCAGCTTCCCTTCACACATAAAGAAAATAATAAGAAAATGGTATTTTAATAACTAAGGAAGTGAGAAGTAGCTACTGAAAATATTCTTCCTTTGTACCCATACTTAAGCATGAATAACATGATTTCCTAATCATCCATGGGAGAATTAAGAAAATTCAAGTGTCTACACTTACCTTGGTTTGCAGATATGACGGTTTCTTGAAGAACCCTAAACATCTCAAACATGTTGTTTTAATCTTGAAGAGAAAAGGGAGAGTGAGTTGGAGTTAATTCTAAACATTATGTGTTAAAATGGGTAACAGATATCTCCGTTCATTGGATTTGTATGGAGCTTTATTAACCACAAAAATATCCTCTAGAACCTCCTTTCTTTTGGTCCATTTTCAGCCATATATTGTTCAAGTCGGTGATGCACTTGCTTATGTGCATCAAGCAGCTCAAAAGGTGAAACAAGACGATGCACCTACTATCTTTCACTTGAGATTTATCCATAATGAGTCTTGGCAGATTTTTCTGCTTGCTTTCTTTTATTTTTATATTCTTTTAATAGGTCTGGTCTTCATGTGAGTCCATTGATATAAACCTAAATCTATTCCATCAGCTTGGGGCCTTTAATTATATTATAGCTCAAGTAGGTGATGCAGCTGCTACCTTAATAAAGCCAAGCAAGCAACTCAATTATTTTATTCCATTTTCTGAATATTACTTCCTTTTCCTTCAGCTTAGAACTTAACTTTCAACTTTAAGTTCAATTACCACCTTACTATCGATAAAAATAAATACTTATGTTGGAGTCAACTTACACTAAACATGTTGTTATGTGCAAGGAATCACATAACTTTCCGGCTACTTTTAACCAACACTTATCATATAAGGAACATGTTACCTCACTTACACTATAAGTCTATGTCAAGTATAACATGAATAGAACTAACATATACATAATACAGGTTGTTACATACATTATGAATTAATAATTATGTGATAATGATTTTTGTGAAGATGCTGAATATGATTTTTGGTATGTAGAGTATTTGTTGATACATTAAGTAATGTGGTTGTAACAATACTAAATTTTATTGAAAAATTGATTTAGTATTAGTTTGTTAGTTCATTGAAACATTAGGTGAAATATATTTTATTAAATGATTTATTAGTTCTTAAATATTGTTGATACATGAAGTTTACTTTGTCGATACTTTAATATATTACTGTAGAAACAATAATTATAAAGCTGATACATTGCAAAATATCGTGATATGTGTAGAATTTCATACAAGGGACACATTAGGGAGAAGATTTGAGGAGGTATTGATTATAAACATGTATAAAAGTTCAAAGATGGAGGTATGTATCATGATATATTGTTTTATATTATATGTATCTAGATAATTGATTCATTCAACAGTTTGAATATGAATTCTTTGAAATAATTGTATATTTCACCTTTGCAATGTAAGTAGGTTGTTCCATCATCTGAATTTATTTTCTCTATTTATAAATATTGAAGAAGATACAATGTCTTGAGTGAAAAGTATGTGATGTGGAATATTTTAAAAGATTAGATACCTTGTGCATATGTTGTCGTTGTTTTAAAAGAAAAGAATGTCAAAGAATTCCATACATATTGCTCTAATTACTACATGACTGATGTATTAGAAAAATCATATGAGATTCAAATCGTAACAATGCAAGATAAGGAAGATTTGTCAGCTCCTAAGGATGTGGTAGATGAAACTGTGTATCCACCTAGATACAGATGATTATCTTGACAACCAAGAAAAAGAATGCATATGAAAAGATTACTGTGAACATAAATTCTTATGGACAATGCGGACAAGAAGGACACAACAGAAGAAATTGTACTTTCTTCCCAAAAGAAAAGTGAAATAATTGTAATTTTTTTAAGACATTAATATTTTTGTTGAATAATTTTTCACGTAAACATTTATCATTTTAAGTACTGTTTACATTTTTTATTAATAAGTATTGGTCTTGAAAAAAACACTTGGTTATGATTGTATTAAAAAAAATTTAAGTTGCACTTACAATTATAAATATGTTGTTATGACTTGTGTCGAAAAATAATTATGTATCAAAATTACTTTTTTTTAATAAGTTATGTTTTGCGCTTATAATTATAAATAAATTGTTGCATAACGTTTATGATAATGTATCATGTGCATTAGATAATGTATCATGTACATTTAATTTGATAACATTTGTTAAGGTTACTGTATAATTTACAATGACTATATATCATGTATCATGTAATGTATATTAAATATCATGCGTGATAATTTATTTGATTCATACATTAAATAACTATTTTTAGCAAAACTATTGCATTTGTGTTGAAAAATACTTCTGTCACAATATTTTTTTGTTAAATAAATTTTGTTATGCACATAAAATTACAAGTAAATTGTTAGGTAATGTGTATGCTAACGTATCATGTGCATTTACTAATGTATCATGTACATTTAATTGATAAGATTTATTTAATTATAGACATTTGTAAATGAAGACAAATATACATTCTAAGAGTGAGGAACAAAATATATTGACACTAAAACTCAGACAAAATATATATTTAGAGAAACTGTCCAACACTTAAGTTAATGTACATTGCACATAGTACTAGCTAAAAATTATTGTCTATCCATCGAGACACAGAAACTATTCCAGATTAACCAATGCATCATGATTTGGTGGTGTGAAGTAGTACTTACTAAAAAACATTGTCTATACTTCAAAATAAATTTTATTTTGTAGTATATTTTAAATTCGTTTTTGATGTATCTTCTGCATTTGTAGGGATTATTTTGATATTATGGTGTAATGATAAACAATAAGCTTGAATTTGAGATGTGTGTCAAGATCTAATGAATGACATGAGGGTGATGATGTTAGTCTTGAGATTTGATATTGTAGTCTTGACATAGAATATGCGAGTAATTGAGATGGTTGTTGCAATGACTGCGAGTAGTAGAGACCCTAACCTTTAGATAAATGGCATGAAGTGTGCTAAGACCTCATTTGTTCTCATTAAGATCAAGAGATCTGAATCTAAATACACATCTGAATATTAAGACTTGTATTAACATCTAGGTGTTTTGATATGACTACACATCTCAATATTAAGATGTGGTCTCCAAATATGAACACTAAATAATTAATGTTGTTCATTTTCAACATTTGAATATGCAAGTGAAATTGAACACTATATTTAAAATATTATAAAGTTTTCACTTTGACAAAATATGTATCTTTTCATAAAGAAACAAGTTCTACAAGTTTTAATAATCATGATTTGGACCACTATTTGTTCATTCAAATACCTTTTTAAACAACAATACACCAAAAATATTATTGCGACTAGTGTTCTTGACACATGTCTATATAAGAAAATTATTAATATAAAAAATAGGAAGGATTTATTGAAACTCACAAGTTCATGAGGCAAAAAATGGTTTCTAATTAAGAAAAGAGAGAAAGAAAGTTGCTAGTTATCAGATAAAAGGAATGTCTAAAGCAGGGAAGTGATGTCTATTATTTGATAACTTATCAAATGAGTTTGAATGTTATTAAGAGTCTCCTACAGATGTGATTCATTTATACCTCCTCAGACCCATTAAGAGTTTTTTTTTTAAATGAACTTAATGGGTTAGATATAATTTATTCACGTTCATACATAAAAATCGAACGTACTTAATGGGATGAATCTGAATTATTAAAATTCAGACATCCATTAAGTGCAAACAGATGAGGCCTAAGTCATAAGAGTAACAAGAACACTACAAGTTTTGATGAGATGGTATATTTCCACATGAGCTCCCAATTAAGTTATGTAACGACCTGTTTAGTCGTTTGGAGCAGTAGATTTTATTTCTGGAAAAACTGGCTGAGTCGAAGGATCCCACGATGAACCGTCATAGGCACGACGGACCGCCGTGGAGGTCTCGTTCCAAAACACTTAGAATTTAGAAATTTGGGTACTGAGATCGACTCTCTGAACGTCACGATGGGGTGGCAGGACGGACCGTCTCAGGCATGACGGGCCGTCACAGACCCTTGGTAAAAATCTGGCCTCTGAACTCTATGACGGAAGCAGCAGGACGGACCGTCGCAGGCATGACGGCCCGTCACAGGCTGTGTGACCCTGACTGGGTCGGATTTCTGTTAAATATTTTAAGGGGCGTTTTGGACTATTCATGCTTATAATTATAAAGTTAGTGGTTGAATATTAAAAATCCAATTTCTTGAGGGTTAAAGGAGATAACCTTAAATTAATTAGTGGGTTACTTTTTTCATCTTTTATACTTAATTATATGTTAATTAGGGTAAAATAAACAGGGTTTTGGAATAAGAAAAATAGAAAGAACAAGAGAGGGAGAACGATCGGGAGAAGAGGAAAACGAAGAGGATAGCAAAGATTTTAAGGATTTGCTTGCTTGATCACGAAATCTTCGGTGGAGGTAGGTTATGGTTTATGCTTTTCGTAGTAAACTCTTAATAGCGAATGATATGTATTAGGTAGTATTGTAAACCCTTCTATATGCTTAATTGTATGCTTGTATGAATGTGATTACATAATTGTGATAAAATAAGCATGATGAAGCTATTGAATCTTAAATCTTGAAAATCCCTAATCTTCCTTGTTAATGAGATTGATGATGCCTTGGTATAAAAGAAGGCTTGGTGAACTAAAGTGATGAGAGTAGTGGGACGGGTGTCACGAACCGACACGTAGAATTAGGGGATCGGGTGTCACGAACCGACACGTAGAATTAGGGGATCGGGTGTCACGAACCGACACGTAGAATTAGGGGATCGGGTGTCACGAACCGACACGTAGTATATGGAGCGGAGTGTCACGTACCGACACGAGAGAAATAAACATAATGAATCTTGAAAGATGTTAATATACTCAATCTAATGAACCTAATTTCCAAATGGGTATGGCATTGAGGCTTGAGTCCTCATGGGTGAACTTGGCGGTGCTTATTAATGATTATAGAACTTGTTGTTGCTACATGTTGAGTATTGTAGTTGATTTATGATATTAATTGATATATACTGTTTTCTATTTTGAGTTGGCCGATTATAGCTACTCAGTACTTGTGTTTTGTACAGATCCCTACTTGTATGTTCTCTCTTTGTCATTTGTGGAGTGCAGCAAACGTACCATCGTCTTCAACTCAGCCGCAACTCTAGCCAGTCTTCATCAAGCCAGATTTCAGGGTGAGCTATTGCTTCTAGCTTGGACTGGATCTTCCTCGTCATGTCTTGATGCCTTGAGATTCTGGCATGGACTAGCTTTTACTTATTTTAGCTTCTTAGATACTCTTAGATTAGTAATATTTGAGGATAGATGTTCTTGTGGTGATGACTTCCAGGTTTTGGGAATAAATAGTATTGAGTTTTTATAAGTTATTTAATCGATTTTCATTAATGAGTTTTAAGTATTCCGCATTATATTTTGTTATTTATGGTTGAAACTTTAGGAATTGGATGGGTTGGTTCGCTCACATATTAGGATAAGTGTGGGTGCTTATCGAGGCCCGTTTTGGGTCGTGACAAACTAGGTATCAGAGCATTAGATTCGTTGGTCTCATCACACAAGAACAGGTCTAGTAGAGTCTTAAAGAACGGTAGGGGGACGCCTTTACTTTTCTTTGAGAAGCTATAAGAATTTAGGAAAATTCTATTCCTTCTTTCTTTCGTGCTATTACCTGGATCCAATTGGTATCTAGGTGATACAAATTGGTATCTGACCATCTTCACTCTATTTCGCAGATGGTTAGAAATAGAGCAACGACTGCGCCAACAACAGCACCGGCAAGACAAGATGCATCTGAGCCAGCCACTGGGGTTGTATCTTGAAGAGGAGTAGTGGCAAGGGGCCGTGGTAGAGGTCGTGGGAGGACGTCCTCTAGAGGAAGAGGACAAGCACCTAGCCCATCTGGTTTAGGGCGATGACTCCTCCACCGACTGAGGAAGTGGTAAGAGAGGGTGAGGAAGGGGAAAATGAACAAGTACAAAATGAGGGATTGCCACCTTAACCTACCCCAGAGATGATCAATCAGGTTCTTGCTTATCTTAGCGGGTTATCTGATCTATGTCAGACACCTCCAGTGTTTTCTGCACCAGCACCTCAGGTTCCGGAGGTACAACATGCATCTACTATGGCTCCCCGCATGGATGCCTCATTGGAAATAGGCACGTTTCCTCGTTTGACTACAGGGCCTATAATGACAAATGATCAGCATGAACTTTTCAGTAAGTTCTTGAAATTGAAACCTCCAGTCTTCAAGGGTGCTGAATCTGAGGATGCTTATGATTTTCTGTTTGATTGTCATGAGTTACTACATAAAATGGGCATAGTGGAACGATTTGGCATTGAGTTTGTAACCTATCAGTTTCAAGGAAACGCCAAAATGTGGTGGCGGTCACATGTCAAGTGTCAACCCGCACAGGCACCACCTATGACTTGGGCGTCATTCTCTAGCTTATTTATGGAGAAGTACATCTCCCGGACCTTGAGGGATAGGAGGAGAGATGAGTTATTGAGCCTAGAGTAAGGCAGAATGACGGTCACTGCGTATGAGGCTAAGTTTCATGCATTATCTAGGTATGCCACCCAGCTTTGCTTCAGTTCACAAGAGCGGATTCGCCGTTTTATGAAAGGGCTGAGGTCAGATCTGTGGATTTCAGCCTTACAGGGATCGGCTACAGCGAAATCCTTCCAGGAAGTGGTAGACTTCGTGATAGAGGTTGAGGGAGTGAAGCCAGATGACTTCACCATGGCATCGACATCTAAAATGTTTCGAAAGGGAGGTGAGTTTAATGGTTCTTACTCTAGAGGACAGGGTTCAGGAGGTTACTCAGTCCGACCAATTCAGTCTTCACTACAGACTGTAGTTGGGGGTCCACCTCAGACCGGTCAACATTTCTCTGAAGTTGGAGGTTATTCCCAAACCTCGTCATTCTCACAAAGACCTATGCTATACCCCAGATAATGTTATGGATGTGGGGAGACTGGACATATTAGGAGGAATTGTACAAAATAGAGTTATAGACCCCCAATAGCTAGAAGTAGAGGTGGTCATGGTAGAGGCCGTTATTCTGGAGGACGTGGTGGACGAGGTAATGGTGGTCACCAAAACGGCCGGGGTGACGGACAAATTGGAGCTACTACAACACCACATAGTAGGGGCAACGGGCAGACAGGTGATAAGGCCCATTGTTACGCTTTCCCTGGGCAGTCAGAAGCGGAGACATCAGATGTTGTTATCACAGGTAATCTTTTGGTTTGTGATTGTATGGCTTCTGTATTATTTGACTCTGGCTCTACATTTTCATATGTATCTTCCGCATTTGCTAATGGTCTTAATTTACATTGGGAATTGCTTCACATGCCTATTCGTGTTTCTACTCCGGTGGGTGAGTCTGTGATAGTTGAAAAGGTGTATAGGTCTTGTCTTGTAACTTTCCTGGGGAGCAATACTCATGTAGATTTGGTTATCTTAGATATTGTTGATTTCGATGTAATTCTGGGTATGACTTGGCTTTCTCTAAATTTTGCAATCTTACATTGTAATGCTAAAACTGTAACGTTGGCCAAGCCAGGGACAGATTCGTTAGTATGGGAGGGTAACTACACTTCCACTCAAGTTCGTATCATCTCCTTTCTTCGTGCTAAGAAAATGGTTAGTAAAGGGTGTTTAGCGTTCTTGGCACACCGCAGGGATGATACTACCCAAGTACCTTCGATTGAGTCGTTTTTGGTAGTTCGTGAGTTTCTGGATGTGTTCCCTGCAGACCTTCCTGGTATGCCACCAGACAGGGATATTGACTTTTGCATTGATTTGGAACCGGGTACTCGTCCCATTTCCATACCCCCTTATAGAATGGCTCCAGCAGAGTTAAAGGAGTTAAAAGCCCAACTTCAAGAATTGTTAGGGAAAGGCTTTATTAGACCGAGTGCATCCCCTTGTGGTGCTCCTGTTTTGTTTGTGAAGAAGAAAGATGGGAGTCTTCGGATGTGCATAGATTACCGACAACTAAATAAAGTAACTGTTAAGAACAGGTATCCTCTTCCTCGCATTGATGATTTGTTCGATCAGTTACAAGGTGCTTGTGTCTTCTCTAAGATCGACTTGAGGTCTGGTTATCATCAATTGAAAATACGGGCAGCAGATGTGCCAAAGACTGCTTTTCGAACCCGGTATGGGCATTATGAATTCTTGGTAATGTCCTTTGGACTAACGAATGCCCCTGCTGCTTTCATGAGCTTGATGAACGGGATTTTTAAGCCATATCTGGATCTCTTTGTGATCGTATTTATCGATGATATACTGATATACTCCAAGAGTAAGAAGGAACATGAGGAACATTTGAGAATTGTGTTGGAAATGTTGAGGGAGAAAAAGCTTTATGCCAAATTCTCCAAGTGTGAGTTTTGGCTAGATTCAGTGTCTTTCTTGGGGCACGTGGTTTCTAAGGATGGGGTGATGGTGGGTCCTTCTAAGATTGAAACAGTGAGAAATTGGGTAAGACCTACTAATGTGTCAGAAATAAGGAGCTTTGTTGGGTTAGCCAGCTACTACTGTCATTTGTCAAGGGATTCTCTTCTATCTCTTCCCAATTGACAAACTTGACTAAGCAGAATGTTCCATTTGTATGGTCGGATGAATGTGAGGAAAGCTTTCAAAAACTCAAGACCTTGCTGACTACCGCACCTATCCTTACCTTGCCAGTAGAGGGTAAGAACTTCGTTGTGTATTGTGATGCGTCCTATTCTGGTTTAGGTGCAGTGCTAATGCAAGAGAAGAACGTAATTGCTTATGCTTCGAGGCAATTAAAGGTGCATGAACGTAACTATCCGACCCACGATTTGGAGTTGGCTGCGGTAGTGTTTGCATTAAAGAAATGGAGACACTATCTATATGGGGTTAAGTGTGAAGTCTATACGGATCATCGTAGCCTACAGTATGTCTTTACTCAGAAAGATTTGAATTTGAGACACAGGAGATGGATGGAACTACTGAAGGATTTCGATATTACCATCATGTATCACCCAGGAAAGGCTAATGTTGTGGCAGACTCCTTAAGTAGAAAAGCAGGGAGCATGGGTAGTTTATCTCACTTGCAAGCCTCTAGACGCCCATTGGCTAGAGAGGTTCAGACTCTGGCTAATGACCTTATGAGGTTGGAAGTAAATGAGAAGGGGGGATTTTTGGCCAGTGTGGAGGCAAGATCTTCCTTTCTTGACAAAATTAAGGGAAAGCAGTTTACTGATGAGAAACTGATTTGGATCTAAGATAAGGTGTTGCGAGGAGAGGCTAAAGAAGCAAAAATGGATGAGGAAGGTGTTTTGAGAATTAAGGGAAGGGGTATGTGTGCCCCGTGTTGATGATTTGATCCACACAATTCTTACAGAGGCTCATAGTTCCGGATATTCTATACATCCTGGTGCAACCAAGATGTACCGTGACCTAAAGCAATACTTTTGGTGGAGTAGAATGAAGCGCGACATTGTTGATTTTGTTGCCAAATGTCCAAATTGTCAGCAAGTAAAGTATGAACACCAGAGGCCCGGAGGAACACTTCAGAGAATGCCCATTCCTGAATGGAAGTGGGAGAGAATTGCAATGGACTTCGTGGTTGGTCTTCCAAAGACATTGGGCAAGTTTGATTCTATTTGGGTAATTGTGGACAGATTAACTAAGTCTGCTCATTTCATTCCGGTTAAGGTGACTTACAATGCAGAGAAGTTAGCCAGACTGTACATCTCAGAAATTGTTCGGTTGCATGGAGTTCCACTGTCCATCATATCAGATAGAGGTACGCAGTTTACTTCTAAGTTTTGGAGAACATTGCATGCTGAATTAGGTACTAGGTTGGACATTATTACTGCATTTCACCCTCAGACCGATGGGCAGTCTGAGCGAACAATTCAGGTGTTAGAATATATGCTTCGTGCATGTGTGATAAAATTTGGTGGTCATTGGGATAACTTCTTACCCTTAGCATAGTTTTCATACAATAATAGTTATCACTCAAGTATTAATATGGCTCCTTTCGAAGCATTGTATGGGAGGAGATGTAGGTCTCCCATTGGTTGGTTTGATGCATTCGAGGTTAGACCTTGGGGTACTGACCTTTTGAGGGATTCATTAGAGAAGGTGAAATCTATTCAAGAAATGCTTTTAGCGGCTCAAAGTAGGCAAAAGGAGTATGTAGATCGAAAGGTTAGGGACTTGGAGTTCATGGAGGGTGAGAAAGTCTTGCTAAAAGTTTTGCCCATGAAAGGGGTTATGCGGTTTGGTAAAAGAGGTAAGCTAAGCCCAAGGTATATTGGACCATTTGAAGTACTTAAGCGTGTAGGGGAGGTGGCTTATGAATTAGCCTTGCCTCAAGGGCTGTCAGGAGTGCATCCGATATTTCATGTGTCTATGCTGAAAAGATACCATGCGGATGGAAACTACATCATTCGTTCGGATTCAGTTCTTCTTGATGAAAATTTGACTGATGAGGAGGATCCTGTTGCCATTCTAGATAGAGAAATTCTCAAGTTAATATCAAGGGAGATTGCATCCATCAAAGTTCAATGGAAGAATCGACCAGTTGAAGAGTACACTTGGGAGAAGGAGGCTGATATGCAAGAAAGATACCCACACCTGTTTACAAATTCAGGTACTCCTTTTTGCCGTTGTTTTTCTTCTTATGATCGTTCGAGGATGAACGATGGGTAAATTGGTATCTATTATAACGACCTGTTTAGTCGTTTGGAGCAGCAGATTTTATTTCTTGAAAAACTGGCTGAGTCGATGGATCCCACGACGAACCGTCATAGGCACGACGGACCGTCGTGGGGGTCTCGTTCCAAAACACTTTGAATTTAGAAATTTGGGTACTGAGATCAACTCTCTGAACGTCACGACGGGGTGGCAGAACGGACCATCTCAGGTATGACGGGCCGTCACAGACCCTTGGTAAAAATCTGGCCTCTGAACTCTGTGACGGAAGCAGCAGGACGGACCGTCGCAGGCACGACGGCCCATCACAGGCTGCGTGACCCTGACTGGGTCGGATTTCTGTTAAATATTTTAAGGGGCGTTTTGGACTATTCCTACTTATAATTATAAATTTAGTGGTTAAATATTAATAATCCAATTTCTTGAGGGTTAAAGGAGATAACCTTAAATTAATTAGTGGGTTACTTTTGTCATCATTTATACTTAATTATATGTTAATTAGGGTAAAAGAAATAGGGTTTTGGAATAACAAAAATAGAAAGAACTAGAGAGTGAGAACGATCGGGAGAAGAGGAAAATGAAGAGGATAGCAAAGATTTTGAGGATTTGCTTGCTTGATCACGAAATCTTCGGTGGAGGTAGGTTATGGTTTATGCTATTCGTAGTAAACTCTTAATAGCGAATGATATGTATTGGGTAGTATTGTAAACCCTTCTATATGCTTAATTGTATGCTTGTATGAATGTGATTACATAATTATGATAAAATAAGCATGATGAAGCTGTTGAATCCTAAATCTTGAAAAACCCTAATCTGCCTTGTTAATGAGATTGATGATGCCTTGGTATAAAAGAAGGCTTGATGAACTAAAGTGATGAGAGTAGTGGAACGGGTGTCACGAACCGACATGTAGAAGTAGTGGAACGGGTGTCACAAATCGACACGTAGAATTAGGGGATCGGGTGTCACGAACCGACACGTAGAATTAGGGAATCGGGTGTCACGAACCGACATGTAGAATTAGGGGATCGGGTGTACCGAACCGACACAGAGAATTAGGGGATCGGGTGTCACGAACCGACACGTAGTATATGGAGCGGAGTGTCACGTACCGACACGAGAGAAATAAACATAATGAATCTTGAAAGATGTTAATATACTTAATCTAATGAACCTAATTTCCAAATGGGTATGGCATTGAGGCTTGAGTCCTCATGGGTGAACTTGGCGGTGCTTATTAATGATTATAGAACTTGTTGTTGCTACATGTTGAGTATTGTAGTTGATTTATGATATTATTTGATATATATTGTTTTCTATTTTGAGTTGGCCGATGATACCTACTCAGTACTTGTGTTTTGTACTGACCCCTACTTGTATGTTCTCTCTTTGTCATTTGTGGAGTGCAGCAAACGTACCATCGTCTTCAACTCAGCCGCAACTCTAGCCAGTCTTCATCAAGCCAGATTTCAGGGTGAGCTATTGCTTCTAGCTTGGACTGGATCTTCTTCGTCATGTCTTAATGCCTTGAGATTCCGGCATGGACTAGCTTTTACTTATTTTAGCTTCTTAGATACTCTTAGATTAGTAATTTGAGGATAGATGTTCTTGTGGTGATGACTTCCAGGTTTTGGGAATAAATAGTATTGAGTTTTTATAAGTTATTTAATCGATTTTCATTAATGAGTTTTAAGTCTTCCGCATTATATTTTGTTATTTATGGTTGAAACTTTGGGAGTTGGATGGGTTGGTTCGCTCACATAGTAGGATAAGTGTGGGTGCCAGTCGCGGTCCGTTTTGGGTCGTGAAAAGTTATGATTTTCCATGTTTTCCGAGATATAATAATTGAATTGTTAATGTTGAATATGTCCATAGATTATAAGTGCTAGCTTTGTCCCTAAGGGGGAAAATGATAAGATGAGAAAGCAAGGCAACTAGTGAGTATAAGATAGTAATAATTTCCAAATTTATTGGGAGGATAATGATCTACTATGAGAAATAGTTAAATGAGAGTCCTTAGATAATTCCTAAGGAGGGTTAGTAGGAATCCATGGAGTTGTTAGAGTACTAAGCTTAAATATGGTAGTAACAAGTTATAGTCTTGGAATGAGATTCCTTATGGAGAGGTATAAAATCTGAACTTAAGGATTTGGGTTAAGCTTAAATAAGTAAGTGTAGATCATTAGACACAGACGTTAGTAAAATTAACCCATTCTATAACGAGTTCATTCGTTATTAGAGGACGAATGATCCTAATGGTAGATATTGTTACTCCCCATAAATTCTTTTGAACAAAGACATGAACCGTTCTTCGTAGTGAGTGAGATTTTTGCAAGGAATTTGAAATTTCTGTAGTATTAAGGCCACTAGATATAGCACATTAAGTTCCAAATAAAATAGAAAAAAACTCAATTCATTACTTAGTTTACATAAGTTTTGGATCAACTTCAAATAATAATAACTTCTAGTACAGAATGAGTTAGGAAACCTGTAAGATATTAGATTAAAAATATTTGAATCCACTTTCTAACACTACTGATTTTGCTCGATTCTGAACTCTGAGTAAAAAGTTATGACTAATTTATTACCTACACGCAAAACAGGGAAGCATCTCACGTTAGCTGCAGGACCTGGAGCCAATCCGTACCTCACTGCCCGGTGAAAAATGATTACGACTCTGAGCTCATTTTATTTATTTATTTTGGGGTATTTTAGTAGTAAAACCTTTAGGAGGTCATCTTAATTTCCATAAATTTTTAGAAAATCATTTCTCAGAAATTTTCTCTCATCCATTTCAAAAGATTCTACGCTCAAGAAAATCAAGAAACGCTAAGGATATGAATCATCTTTCAAGGTTTTTCTTCAAGTTCTTTAAAAAAATTATTTCTTAAGGTATGTAAATAGTTTGGGGTTTGTTCTCCCACATGCCAATCATGTTAATTTCAGCATTAAATTCATTTTAGGAAGTTAAAAGTATTATCATTTTGAATTGGCTTTAGTTCTTGAGTTTAGATGAAATTGCTGAGTTCTTGACGAAAGATTGACGATATTAGAGTTGTTTATGAGTAGGTTGTTGTGTTCATGTGTTGGGTATCTAATCTAAAATAGGGATTAAGAAATAGAACTGAATTTAGATGCATTTTGGGTTAGGAAACAAAGAATTAAAAGTTGAGAAGATTTTGGCGTCGCAGACATGCTTCCCCAATGGCCAAAAATTTACTCCTCGCCGTGGTAAGGATGTGGGATCATCGTATCAAAATTTTACTTCATGGCCAATGATTAAAATTCAACTCCTCATCATGGAGTTGTCCAAGATGGTGATATCATGTCATTTTCTCATGTTTAGCAATCTAAAAATAATCCAAAACATCACGAGATCTTTCCTACCACAAATTACAACCTTGAATGCATAAATAACATTCATGGTAGAGTTACAGTTAAGTATTGAGAATTCATTCAAACATTATGAGAAAGTCCATTTGATCCCTTTTGAGGAGTCTTTTACAACTTCTAGTAATTTGTTTCAAGAATCGAGTAAGTGAGTAAGAGTACGAGTAAAAAGTCTTTATGAGTCTACTTTGTCATCACGAGATTTTTCATATAATGAACCATAATTCTTAAATTCCTAATTTACATTCAAGAGAGAATAAGAGTAGAATTCAAGGAATTCTTTTAGTTCAATTGTGAATCCTTTGAGATCAAATTTTGATTTAAAATAAGTTTTGATGAAGTAAGTCAGAGAGTGAGAAGAGTCATACACATGAGTTCCATGTAGTTATGTATACCTTTGTGTCAAGTTGTTCATGCCCTTAAATTCTACATAGTCTACATAAGTTGAGTATCATATAGAGCAGTAGTATCTTAAAGTTCTAAGTCTTCAGTATTCATTTCTTAATGGTTTTTAAAGTTTTATTCCTAATCATGGGACCATTATATGTTCCCACGAAGCCCTTGAGTTGAGTAGTTCATGTCCATTATTCGGCATGAACCCTATGAGTCGAGCAGTCTTGAGAGGTGAAGTATCTGTGAGTTCTTGAGTAGAGTAGTTCATGCTCATAATTGTGCACAACCCTCTGAGTTCAGTATTATTTAAATAAGTAGTATCGTTGATATTCTTTATTTCTATGTATTGAGTTCTATCTGTGGTTATTGCAAAACCTTGAAATGATTCATTCACGTTCATAATTCGGCGTTAACCATATTCAAGAAGTATTTTACAAATATTTTTACTTTGTTATAAGACTTAAGATTTGAAGTCAAGAAAAGAGTAAGACTAAACTTCATTTTCTTTAAAATCATATATGGGAGCTAAGTATTTGAATGAGTAAATGTTTTTACATTTCAGATGAGAGGAAACTAAGATTTCCAAAAGAGTTTTCAGAAAGAAAGGGATAATTTATTCCAAACGATAGATTTTAAGCTAAGTTTTAAGTAATTATAGTTATTTTAAAATATATGAGCTAAATATATTTTCGGGAGTAGTATTGAGCTTCGATATAGGGATGTAAGTTGTTATTAAATCAAGTCTCCATAAATCATGTAGTTATTATGGGTATCAAAAGGTCATACTCTTTAGATGATCACTTAAGTTAAGCTAATGGATCCACCAAGTTAACCGTTCTATACGACAGTAAAGTAAAGGATAGTTCTAAAAGCGTTGGCAAGATGTCATATCACCGTTTAAGCTTATAGTGGTGGTTGCCGGTAAGAGAAACTTCCACAAAATCTATTTTACTTTTTTGTATAAGTAAATTTGAGTTTGTTATTGCAGTTTCTTTAACAAACTAAGTTGCTTTTACTGTTTTATAATGTTTTGTATGTACTGAATATTTATTGTTATTTAATATTGAGTTGCGTACCCAGAGTCGAGTATCATACCTTTAGTTGAGTATCTAATCTCTGAGTTAAGTATCTTATTCTTGAGTACTTTTGAGTTGAGCAAGTTGAGTATAATTGAGTATCCTTGAGTATTCCTTCAGTTGAGTAAGTTTAAATAGAAGGAAGTATTTTTCCATTTTAATTGAGTTCAAGCTTATGCTATGCTTTAGAATTCCCCTTAAATGCTCTTACTTTCCACATACTGATCCATTTGACCTGGATGTCCTTATGATGCAGATACATGTATTCTGGATCATCAACAGGAGCTTTGTTGATACATCCGAAAGTTTGAGTTAACTATAGTGAGCCTCCTTGCTTCCAGAGGATTTCATTTACTTTTCAGTTTAGTCAGGATGTCGTGGATCTTGTCAAGACTTTCATCGTTATCAGTTAGAGGCTTCATAGATAGTATAATTTAGCAGTCTCTATTGATCAATTATTTTATTAAATGCTTAAAAGAATTAAGTTGACTATTTTTTGACAAGTTGAATAAACTATTTTTTCAGAGTTTTTCATTTGAGTTATGTTTCGTATTTATGTTCCACGAATTTTATTCAGTTTTTTAGCTTTGTATGTATGACTTATTCCTTCTTGTAGTTATCCAGGATGAGGGTTCGCTTGGACCCAGCAATCTCTCTTGAGTTCCGGCCACGTCAAAGTTGTAGGTTCGGGTTGTGAGAACAACTCTCTTCCTTGAGTGTTTGGAGGACTACTCTAATATGACTAGCATGATCCTCATTATTACTCAAATAGATTACAATGTCATCAATGTATACGATAAACCACACACACCACACACACACACACACACACACACACATATATATATATATATATATTATATATATATATATATATATATATATATGTAAGGCTTAAACACTACGTTCATAAGATCCACGAACAATGCAAGATCATTTGTCAAACCAAATGACATGACTAGAAACTCATAATGACCATAACGGGTCCTGAAAGATGTCTTAGGAATTCCACTTTCTCTTACTCTCAACAGATGATAGCTTGATCTGAGGTCCATATTATAAAATTAGGTGGCATACTGATGCTGATTGAAAAGATCATCACTTCTCGGAATAGGATATTGATTCTTGATAGTAACATTGTTCAGTTGGCAGTACCAATACACATTCTAAGAGGTCATCTTTCTTCCTCGAAAATAGGACCACAACAACCAAAGGTGACACACTTGGTTAAATGAAATGTTTATCAATAAGGTCTTTCAACTATTTCAACTCAGCAGGAGTCATTCTATAGGGAAAAATATAGATTTGATGAGTATGAGGAAGAATATCTATACCGAAGTTGATTTCTATCTTAAGAGGGACTCTACGAAGATCATTTGGGAAGACCTTTGGAAACTCATTCACAACGACAAATGACTGAATAGGTGGTGTCTCAACGCTTGAGTCATTAAATTTTATTAACTGATAGATACACCCCTTGAAAACTAACTTTCTTGCCTTAAGGTATGAAATAAAATAATCCTTAGGCATTGTAAAGCATTCCTCCACATTATAATTGTCTCATTAGGAAACTAAAAAATTACTACTACAATTGTACAGTCAACTGAGGCATAAAAATCATGAAGCTAGTCCGTGCATGAAATAACATCAAACTTTATACCATGCTAACTCGAGTAAGTCAACTATGGTGTCATTGTCTTTTAATAAAATGGTACAATCACGTTAAAATGTATTAGCTATAATAGACTCACCAACAAGTTTAGAAACATTGAAGGACTCAAGAAATCACTCAGGATGGATACCAAAAAAAATAGAAAGATAAGGAGTCACAAAGGATAGACTCGCACCTAGATTTCTACAACCAACAATGGCTACATCAATTTCTTTGATAAATCAGCCAATAAAATCAAAACTCGATTTCTCAAGAAGGTTTGAATTCAATAAGAAACACTTGAAAACATTACTCAAGGTCTTAGGAACTCATTGGTGAAAATCATCTAAAAATGGACTTAAAATCAGTTCAAATCTCCATTTTAGTTTACACCTTGAGTACTTGAAATATTTTAATGTTAAAATCGATAAATAAGAAAAGGGAAATAAAGTTTAAGGATCACAAAATCTTAAACAAATGATTCAACACAAGATATTCTTCAAAAATTTCCTTCAAGAATTTCAAAATATCAAAAAGCGGAAAATGGGGCTTAAGACGCAAAATTTCAAGTCAAAAACCTTCTCTGATGTCGCAAAATAAGACTGAGGTTCTCTTAAGTTGACTTCGCAAAAGCAAATTCTTCTTGCTAAAGTGAACCATGTAGTACTTTTGCAAAAGTGAAGTTCCTTTCCCTTTTTGCAAAGGGTTGCTTAAGAAGATTGTCATTTGCAATAGTGATGTAAGCAAACACCAAAAAATTTAGCCAATATAATCCAATAAACTTTCGGGATTTGTTTAGTACCTTTTAGAAATGAACCATGAATGTAAATTAATTATACTTGTCGTTTAGAATAGAACTGTTGAAATATGAATTTAGAGTATCCTTAACCCGATTTATGTTAAACTGTAAGAAACTAACTTAACGCCTAAAAAGGCTGAAATATGCTCGAGACATTTAAAAAATTTGTGAGTTATTGTATATTAATGGGGGTGTAAACCTATTTTCAACCAAATAGTAGCAGTTTTGGGTTTTACTTGTCATAACAAGAAAAAGTCAATCAAGACCTCACCTAGGTTTAAAATGATTCTCGATCCAACAGAACTCATAAAATTCTAATCTAAGCATTCGAACCCTGAATATTGACCAAGTTCAAGCCAATGTTTATATTTTCATAATTTAACAACTAATGACCTCAAATTCTCAAAAAAGACTCGAAACCATAAATAGACCGGCAAAATTTCATTTTTACACATAGAACTTCAAAAGACACCATAAATCATTATCTTAAAAATAATAGTGTTTCAAAGTCAAAACTTACGAAATTCTCAAATTTAAACTCAATGTTTGAAGCAACTTCCAAACTCAATTTATAAAAGTTTTCCAAAATGACAGATCAGGTTAATACAATTAGTGTCAGCTATATATATCAATTCTGTCATGTTGCCTTTCCATATCCCAACAAATGTTTCGGTTAAGTTCTAAGAATATTTTATCAAATCATATGTAACAACTATAAAACATAAAAAAAAGTTAATTTGAAGCATGCTAGTAATTACTTTAAACCCTCATGGATATGTCAATATCATAGTAGTCTTGTTCTCTGATATTCGAAAAGTTTTAAATGAATTAATTTTATTTGTTAAAATAGACATAAAATATAATATAAGTTTTTATTCAAGTCATAAGCACTCTAAACTTAAAACTTTGTCAATTTTTGATTACTGAAATCCAAAGAATTAAGGCATAATACATGAATGTGCCCCTTAACTTGACTTCAACTTACATTAATGTCCTTCAACTTTTGATGTGCACAAATAGACACTTAAACTTGTATAAAGTTGAACAAATAGACACACATGTCCTACATGTCATTTTTTGTCCTACGTGGTGTCCTACGTGTATTGTGCCATGAAGGATGTCACGCCTCGAGCTACCCGCGAGACGCGGACACATAACCTAGGACCACAAGTGATCCCAAGATATCCGTGCTGGCATGATCATGAGCATACTAAAGATAATAAACTGTTGCAGAAGCTAAATCATACTTAAAATGAAAAGATGGGGAAATGCCAATATTCTATAACTGAGATATTTGAAAACAATGAGTTTAATACAAAAGAAATATTAACTCAATACTAATATGAATCTAACTATGTCTCAAAATAGCCTCTAAACTAGATTAGAAATACTAGGACAATCCCCAGCTAAATCTAGAAAAATCTGAAACTAAATGACTAAAGACTGAAATGATACTCATGACTGTTGTCCTCGGAGAATGAGGACTCACCACAGAATCTGGTGAACTAGAAATCGGAAAATCGATCTATGCGTGATCTTGATGCTGACACCTAAACCTACATCACGAGAATATGTCGCGCACGTATGCGTCAGTACTTGAAAGGTACTGAGCATGTAGGATAGAGTAAAGCTGAAATAAAATATAATTGAACAAGCACAAAAACAAGTACAATAATCTTAATGTGATGTGCTGATTTCTGAGCTAACTGGATGCAACGACCAATTTATAACATGCTGAAACGTAATACTTAATATACTGATAACTGGTCAATGTAGAGAGTCTAACGGTACTGTGAATAAAATCACATGAGCTAAATGTGGAGTCCGATTTACGCTTTCCATCCAGAGGACTTAATATACCCTGCCAAATGTATAAAGGCATGCTAGTGTGATCACTAAACTTATTGCCCACAGAGGGGACTTACAACCTACTTGGCTAGTAGTTCTGGGACTATTGGGTACGCTAAACCCTTGTCCGACTCGGTATTATGTTACTCCCAATGAATTCTGTAAATTAACTTATTATATCTGAATTTGTGTAAATAGTGGATCTCTCAAAACTGAACATGCAAACTGAGAATGCAACAATTAATCTGGTAATTATGCATTTATAACTGAGGCATGTATATTTAAGGTGTCTGAAATATATGACCTAGCATGTGTAATTCAAGAACTAAAGAAATACAAAGCTAGGGTTCTGGAATTCATGAGATAATCTGAGTAATAACATGATAATATAATTTCAAACATATATTTAATAAATTCATGAAGTTATATTAATGTTTTAAAAACCCTAGGTTTAATCATGATAAGAAAATTGAGAATTTGACTGAAAACTAAGGACATAATGGGTGAAAGGAACCCACTAGTGAAATCCCACATACCTGGTGATGAAATCCACGAAAAAATACTCAAGTTTTGTGGTTGAAACATATAGAGCTTGTGGCGTTCTTGAACTAGGCTTCTTGAGCTTTTTTCTCCTCTCTTGCTTCTAATTTTCTAAGTTTTTATTTAATGATTTGACTATGATATGTTTTAATTATGTTTCTAGGCTTAAACTGACTAAAATATGATGATTTAGGGTCAAAACGATGTAACTTAGGGATTAAATCCAGTGAAGAAGTTAAAAAAAACTCCTGGGAAAGTTGTTGTCGGGCCTCACGATGGCCAGGACTGACGGTCCGTTGTGCGCCTGATGCCCCGTCATTGAATCCACCGTGAGAGCCTGTTCGACATAGCTTTACTAAAATGAGCATAACTTTTTAGTCAGAGTTCTGATTTTAGCAAGGTTTGTGGTAATGTAAAGATAATTCAATTATTTATCTATGGGTAGGTCATGTGTGACCTAATTCATTTTGTGCTAAGAGTTATGATTATTTTAAGTTGACCTATTAGGTTTGAACGTAGGTCCAACTACAAACCATGTTGGTCATCCATAGCTCTTGTCAGAGACTGCTTGAAGGGAGTTCTGATCGACCGTCACGGACTATGGACCGTCATTTGACCTACGGACTTTAAGTCTGTCCGTCGTCCAAGACTTACCCAACTTTTCTAGGCTGAAATTTTTGGGAGTTATGGATACCATCGACGGTTGTGCAGGACGGACCGTGGTTCAGGCTATGGTCAGTCGATGCCACCGTTGGTAACACCTGCAGATTTTTCTGAAAAAGTAATTTTTGGTCTGTTTTGTCTATGGGGTGTTACATTATCTCCACCTTGGGAACATTTGTCCTCGAATGAAGACTAAACTAGCTGAAATAGAGGGATAGACATGCAAACCCCACTACTAAACACTGAGAACTGAGTTCTGACTGAATTTAGTTATGAGTACATGCAATTACACTAAAATGAAAGTAAAAACTGAGGGAACATGATTCTAAAACTGAATTTTTGCATGAATGAATGTAGAACTGAAAAAGAAGTATTACCTCAAGATGGAGTGGAATCGGAAGGAAAAAGGTAAGAATACTTGCTTTCATGGCTGATTCTACTTCCCAAGTAGCTCCCTCTATGGACTGACTCCTCCACAAAACCTTGACTGAAGCGACTTCTTTGTTTCTCAACATTCTAACCAGACGGTCAAGAATCTCAACTGGTACATCCTCATAATAAATACTATCTTTCACCACCACACTCTCTAAGGGCACTATACAGGCTGGGTCACCCATGCACTTTTTCAAGAGTGAGATGTGGAAGACCGCATACGCTGCTGCTAATTTTACTGAGAACTCTAAATCATATGCCACCCTGCCAATCCTTTTCAAGATCTTGTAAGGGCCTACATATCTAGGACTGAGCTTCCCTTTCTTTCCAAATCTCATCACCCCTTTCATAGGTGAGGCTTTCAGAAAAACTCAATCATCAACTTGGTACTCTAGTTCCCTTCTCCTTACATCTGCATATGATTTCTGACGTTGTTGGGTTGTATTAAGTCTATCTCTAATGAGTTGAACTTTCTCCATATCATAAATGACTTAATCTGGCCCTATCAAAGCTGCTTCACCTACTTCAAACCAACCAATAGAAGATCGACATCTACGCCCATATAAAGCCTCACAAGGGGCCATCTGAATACTGGAATGGTATCTATTAGTGTAGGCAAACTCAATAAGAGGAAGGTGATCATCTCGACTACATTTAATATCGATCACACAAGCTCTCAACATATCCTCTAAGGTCTGAATGGTACGCTCTGTCTGCCTATCTGTCTGTGGATGAAATGTTGTACTAAGGTTAACTTGAGTACCAACACCTTTTTGAAATGACATCCTGATATGAGAGGTAAACTGAGGACCTCTATCTGAGATTATAGACAAAGGAACCCCATGCAACCTCACAATTTCAGTAAGGTAAAGCTTGGCGTAGTCCTCTGCCGAATATGTAGTCTAGACCACCAATAAGCGAGAAGACTTAGTCATCCTATCAACTATCACCCAAATTGAGTCATGCTGTCTGGGAGTACGAGGTAACCCTCTGATGAAATCAATATTGATCACATCCCACTTCCAAGTAGGCATATCTATCTCTTGAGTCATTCCTCCTGGTTTCTGATGTTCTACCTTGACTTGCTGGCAATTGGGGCAGTTAATCACAAAGTCTGCTATATCCCTATTCATGCCATTCCACCAATAGACTTCCGGTAAATCACGGTACAGCTTAGTGGCACCTGGATGAATAAATTACCTGGAGTTATGATCTTCTGCAAAAATATGCTTCCTCAACTCTCCCACATCAGGAACACACAATCTACCTTGGTAGCGAAGTACACCATATCCCCCCCTTGGGAGAAAACCTCCACTCTATGATTGTTGACTGCACCCTTTAGTTCAAGCAAGATCGGCTCACTCTCTTGCTTTTCCTTAACCTCCACTTCCAAAGACGATTTTGCCCCATTCTGAGTTGTTACATCATTTTCTGATATTCTCATAAGGCGAAATCCCAAGCAAGCAAGCCTGTGAACATCCTTCACTAGCTCCTTTCTTTTTTCCTCAACATGAGCTACACTACCCATAGATAATCTACTAAGAGCATCGTCCACTACATTCGCCTTTCAAGGATGATAATGCAAACTCGTATCATAATTCTTAAGGAACTCAAGCCATCTCCTCTGGCAAAGATTCAAATCTTTTTAGGTTAACACATACTGAAGGCTCTTATGATTGGTGATCACATCTACATGAACACAATACAAGTAGTGTCTCCATATCTTGAGTGCAAACACAATTAGTGCACGCTTGAGGTCATGAGTTTGATAATTCTTCGCATGCACCTTAAGCTTTATAGAGGCATAAGATATAACCTTATCTCGTAGCATTAAGACACAACCAAGGCCAACTCTGGATACATCGCAATAGATCAGATAACCATCTGAAACCTCTATTAGAGTCAAGACGGGAGTTGTAGTCAATCTAGTTTTCAATTCTGCAAATCTTTTCTCACAATCATCTGACCATTGACACTTGAACATCTTTTAAGTCAACCTTGTCAATGGTGAGCCTATGGATGAAAATAATTCCACGAACCTTCTGTATTAACCTTCTAGACCTAAGAAACTTCTTATATCTGTAGTAGAGGTAGGTATGGGCCATTGTTTCACTTCTTCTATCTTCTGCGAATTCAAGCGGATCCCTTCGCTAGATACAATGACCAAGAAAAGAAATTGATTGCAACCAGAACACACATTTTTTAAACTTAGAGAATAATTGGCAATCCTTGAGAGTCTGCAGAACAACTCTCAAATGACTTGTATGTTCTTCCTTACCCCTTGAGTAAATGAGGATATCATCAATGAAGCCGATAACGAACAAGTCCAAGTACTGTTTGAACACATTGCTCATCAAATCCATGAATGTTGCAAGAGCATTAGTTAGTCCAAACGACATAACTACAAATTCATAATGACCATAAAAAGTTCTGAAGGTTGTTTTTGGAATGTCACTATCTCTGACTCTGAGCTTATGATAACCCGATCTGAGGTCTATTTTTAAGAAATGACTAGCACCCTGAAGTTGGTCAGACAAGTCAACAATCCTGGGAATGGGATACTTATTCTTAAATGTATCCTTGTTCAACTGTCTATAGTCAATGCATATTCTGAGAGAACCGTTTTTCTTCTTTACGAACAATAAAGGTGCACCCCATGGTGAATTACTAGGTCTGATGAAACCCTTTTGTCGAAGGTCTTTCAACTGCTTTTCAATTTCTTAAGCTCTGCTGGAGCCATTTTTTAAGGAGGAATAGAAATAAGCTGGGTATCATGAAGGAGATCAATTCCAGAGTCGATTTCCCTTTCGGGAGGAACCGTGGGAAGATCTTTCAGAAATACTTCTGAAAATTCACAGACTACTGGAACTCACTCAAGAGATGGGGTTTCAAGGCTAGAATCCTTAACCCAAACTAGATGATCGAGATAACCCTTAGATATCATCTTTATAGACTTAAGGTAAGAAATAAATTGACCCATAGGCGCTAGGATACTACCCTTACATTCTAAGATTGGTTTGTCTGGAAACTAAAAATGAAAAATCCTAGTTCTACAATTGACTGAGGCATAACACGAGTGTAACCAATCCATGACTAGAATTACATCGAAGTCTATCATTTCTAACTCTACTAGATCTGCTTAGGTGACTTTCTGAGAGACTATGACAGGGCACTTTCTGTATACCCGTCTAGCTATAACTGGGTCACCGAAAGAAGTAGAGACTGAGAAGGATTTTGAGAGAGTTTCTAGACTAATACTAAAGTTTAGTTCTATTTTGAGTTGCAAAAGACAAAGTCATGTTTGTTGTCTTTCTAGTGAGTGAACCATATGTGAGCCATATCCTTGAGTTTGTAGTATGTCAATCTCACCTATCACTACGAGTTAATGATATCACACCAAATATTCTCTTGACCTTATCAATGAACTTCTGTGGGTCCTTACAAACTTGCGATCCTAAAAACTTAGGCAGATTCATCCTAAAGAAATCACAAACTCTGCATTGTTCTGGTTTGTCATATTCTGAGCCAAAGGCTGAATTTACGTTCTAATACTTTGTATTTGAACTTCCTTATCTGGTACTAGAGAAACTGCGTTAGCATTGCATGCATTAGCATTCCATGCATAAGCTCTACAAGAAGGCATGATCTTAAGCGCACAACGTTAAGTTAGAATGGAATTTGATCATACCTTACGCACGATAAGAGTAACAAGAAAAATGAAGTTTTTCCTAAAACACTTTATAGCCTCCCTCTCATTAGATGTGGTGTACTTCACACCCATAAAAAGAACTCTATTGAGTGCGACTTTTTCAGATATCCTAGGTCACTTGAACCTAGTACTCTGATACCAAGTTTTGTCATGCCCGAGCTACCCCCGAGACGCGGACACGGAACCTAGGACCACAAGTGATCCCGACCTAACCTTGCTGGAATGATCATGAGCATACTAAAGATAATAAACTATTGGGAAAGCTAAATTATACTTAAAGTGAAAATATGGGGAATACCCATATTCTATAACTGAGATATTTGAAAACAATGAGTTTAATACAAAAGAAATATTAACTCAATACTAAGCTGAATCTATCTTTTTCTGAAAATAGCCTCTAAACTAGACTAGAAATATTGGGACAAGCCCCAACTAAATCTACAAAAAATTGAAACTAAATGACTTAAGACTAAAATGAAACTTATGATTGTTGTCCTCGGCGAATGAGGACTCACCACTGAATATGGTGAACTGGAGATCAGGAAATCGATCTATGCATGATATGGATACTGAGAACCTAAACCTATTTCATGAGAAGATGTAGAGCACGTATGTGTCAGTACTTGAAAGGTAGTGAGCATGTAGAATAGAGTTAAGCTGAAATAAAACATAACTGAACAAGCACAAAAACAAGTATAATAATCTGAACACGATGTGCTGATTTCTGAGCTAACTTGATGCAATGACCATTTTATAACATGCTGAAACTTAATACTGAACATACTGATAAGTGGTCAATGAAGAAAGTATGACGGAACTGTGAATAAAACTACATGACCTAAATGGGAAGTCCGATGTATACGCCCCATCGAGAGGACCCAATATACCCTGCCAAAGGTACGAAGGCATGCTGGCGTGATCACTAAACTTATTGCCCACAGAGGGGACTTACAACCTACTTGGCTAGTAGTTCTGCGACTATTAGGTATTATGCTACTCCCAATAAATTCTGTAAATTAACTGATTATATTTGAATTTGTATAAACACTGGATAGCTCGAAACTGAACATGCAAACTGAGAATGCAACAATTAATCTGGTAATTATGCATTTATAACTGGGGCGTGTATATCTGAAGTGTCTGAAATATATGACCTAACATGTGTAATTCAAGAACTAAAGAAATACAAAGCTAAGGTTCTGGAATTCATACGATAATCTGAGTAATAACATGATAATCTGATTTGGAACATATATTAAATAAATTCATGAAGTTATATCAAAGTTCTAGAAACCGTATGTTTAATTATGATACGAGAATCGAGAATCTGACTGAAAACTAGGGACCTAATGGGTGAAAGGAACCCACTAGTGAAATCCCACATACCTGGTGATGAAATCCACGAAAAAATACTTAATTTTGAAGGCTTGAACTGCTGGAGTTTCTAGCGTTCTTGAACTAGGGTTCTTGAGATTTTTTCTCCTCTCTTGCTTCTAATTTTCTAAGTCTTGATTTAATTATTTGACTTGGATATGTTTTAATTATGTTTCTAGGCTTAAACTGACTAAATTAAGATGATTTAGTGTCAGAAAAACATAACTTAGGGTTTAAACGGAGTGTAAAGGTCAAAAAGACCCCAGGGAAGGTTTTTGTCGGGCCTCACGATGGCTAGAACTGTCCGTCCGTCGTGTGCCCGACGCCCAGTCGTTGGGTTCGTCGTGAGGGTCTGTCCGACACGCCTTTACATGAATGGGCATAACGTTTTACTCGCAGTTCTGATTTTAGCAAGGTTGGTGGCTATGGAAAGATAATTCAATTATCTATCTCTGGGTAGGTAATGGGAGACCTAATTAATTTTGTGCTAAGAGTTATGATTATTTTAAGATGACCCAACTGCATTTCCCCTTAACTGGCTGCAAATTTTACACCTACGGACCGTAGGTACAACTACGAACCATGTTGGTCATCCATAGCTCTTGTCAGAGAGTGGTTGAAGGGAGTCTTGATCGACGGTCACGGATTACGGACCGTCGTTTGACCTTCGGTGCGTAAGTCCTTCCGTCGTCCAAGACTTAACCAACTTTTCTAGGCTGAAATTTTTGGGAGTTTCCGATCCCATCGACGATTTTGCAGGACGGAACGTGGTTCAGGATACGGTCCGTCGATGCCACCATTGGTAGCACCTGCAGATTTTTCTGAAAAACTAATTTTTGGTTTGTTTTTGCTACAGGGTATTACATAGAATTTATGTGTTTATTTATTTAAAAGTTGGATAGTTAAAGTGCCTTTTTGTGCATTATGAAAGTTGAAATCAAAGTTAAAATTTATAACCAAGTTTAGGATCCAATATATATATTATTCCAATAATTAAATACAACTTTTTCACCACACCATTTATCATAATTAATCATGTCTATAAAGTACTTTTTTGCCGCACAACTTCACTCATATTTTTTCTAAACACAAATAAAATCTCTTTTTGTTACGATTGTAAGAGAGTTTTTCTACAAATCTGCAGTAGTTATTTGTGTATTAAATGAGGATCCATTCTCATCCTTCCTCATCTTCTACCAAAGGTTCTCTCGAAAAATCTTTCTTTTACTAATTATTTTTTATTGTGTTTATATTTGCGATCATTTAACTTGTTTATTTTTATTTGTTTTGCATTTGTTCTTCTTGAATTTTATTGAGTGAACAAGTAAAATCCATTTTTAGGGTGTGTTTGGTATCGAAGAATTTAAACTTTTTCATGTTTTTGTTGGTTAAAAGTATTTTTCTAGAAACATAAAGTACTGAAAATCATGAAATTGACTTCTTGCAAGGAGTTCATTTATCCAACCCATAGTGGAGTAATTTAACTATAAAAGGGAGTGAAATAATTTGTTTAAATATTAAATGAAATTACACTATGTGAATTATTTCCAAATTTTGTGATAAGTTTTTTGGTACTTGTGTCGATTAGAGATAACGCGTGCTTAGAAATAGTAAACAAACCAACCCTAGTAAACCTCTCTCTCTCTCTCTCTCTCTCTCTTTGGTGGTCACAAATATTGAGGGCTTTTTTTTCTAAAAATATGCAGTTCTTATTTTTGTATATAATGAGGACCATTCTCGTTCTCCCTCATCTTTGTCAAAGGTTCTTTCGAAAAATCCTTCTTTTACTCATCCTTTTTTTCCTGGTGTTTCTATTTGCGATCATACAACTTGTTTACTTTTATGTAATTTGCATTTGTTTTGCTTGAATCTTATTGAAAGAACACGTAAAATCGATCTTTTATGGTGTTTTTGGTATTGAAGAATCTAAAACTTTTTCATGTTTTTGTTGGTAACAAATATTTTTTTCTAGAAACATCAAGTACTAAAAATCATAAAAATGATTTCCCTACAAGGAGTTCATTTATCCAACCCATAGTGGGGTAATTTAGTGGTCGAAGGGAGTGACATCATTGGTTCAGACATTAAATGAAATGACAATAAGTGAATTATGATATTGTGTAAAGTACTTGTGTTTTTTAGAGATAAAAGTTTACTAGAGATATTCAACACACCAACGTTATAAAACCTCTCTCTCCCTCTCTCTTTTTCTCTCCCTCTCTCTCTCTCTCTCTTTGGTGGTCACAATTGTTGAGAGAGTCTTTTAACATATCTACAGTAGTGATTTTTGTATAAATGAGGATGCATTGTCGTACTTCCTCATCTTCAACCATAGCTTTTCTCAAGAATCCTTCTTTTACTCATCTATTTTTTTGGTGTTTGAATTTGCGATCACACAACTTGCTTATATTGATGTGATTTTCATTTGTTTTGCTTGAATCTTATTAAGTGCACATTTAAAATTAATTTTTTAGGGTGTGTTTGGTATGGAATAATTTACAACTTTTTGTTATTTTTGTTAAAAAATATTTTTTCTAGAAAAAATCAAGTACTAAAAATCATGAAAATGACGTAAGGAATTCATTTATCCAACCCATAGTGGGGGGATTTGGCATCCAGGGAGTGACATCATTGATTCAAACATAAAATTAAATGACACTGAGTGAATTATTCTCAATTTTTATGATTGAGTTTTTCGGTCCTTGTTTTAATTAGACATAACATGTGCTTAGAGAGAGAGAACAGACCACTGTTATAACTATTTGTCCCTTACTATTTTTTTTTAATAAAGGAGTAAATGGGTTGATAATTTATTGAATTAATATTATTAATGACAAGATTCCCACATTAACCCATTAAAAAATGGGAGCACCTTATTATATGAACTTGAAAAATATTCTCGTTATTAGCTTGATTTAAGATGAATTGAACACCAATAAAAGTTCAATACATATAGATTTATGAATCAATTTACTCATAAAACACAAAGAAATTTAAAAAACATACAAATTGCACAACAAAATACTAGTAATAAATTCTAATATAGAAAATAAGGTAAGCTTTAAAACTTGTTCTTGTAGCAAGGATAATACTTTTCTTCATCTAAGATAAACAAGATATTTCGTCAAATACCATTCTTACTATGCCTATGTAACAAAACAATTTTTTTATAAATAGAAAAAAAAAATGGAAGATCATTAAATGAGTGTTGCAAGTATTATTGGGGAGAATGATATTTTCTAATAGGAATATTGCAAGTTTGTACCCGTCCTTAGAAACAAGTGGGCCTATTTGATTTAAAATTGGGTAAATCACATGAATATGTTATAATATAAAAATATTTACCATTTATGTCAATATAAATTTCTAAACTAAATATAATTTTTTTTTTGAATTAAAAAAATGGTACAATCACACTTCTTTCTCAACCCTTTTTCCTTTTCTTCTTTTCACTGTTCAACTTCTTCGTCTCTTTCTGTCTTTTTACTTTTACACTTCTTCTCTCTCTTTTTTTTTTAACTCTTCTATTTCTTTGTCTCTGTCTTTTGCGTTATTTATCTTCTTCCCTCTTTTTTTTTTCTTTTTTTCTTTTCGCTTTTCATCTAAATAACCATTGTCAGGCAGTTTTTGTCCACATGTCACTATTTTTATCCATAAAAAGATGAAAAGAGGAACAAAAAGACCAGGATTAATTTGTACAAAATTACATTTAGAGCAGAAATTTCATATCTTTAAAATTACAGAAGCAAGAGTTCATTATTGGTGGTCATTATAAAGCTTCAAATTTTGAATTCATTATTTGAATTTTACGGATTTGTGATTCAGTTGGATAGGTAATTCAAACAAAATATTAAAAAATATCATTTCGAGTATATATCTCAATTTTAAGAGGATTTGGTTAAGTTTATAATTGATTTTAGGAGAACAATTAGATTGATACTCGAAAACAATGAAGTTTATGAAACTATATAGCAATTGTATTAAAGTCGTATAAAAAACAATTAAGTTTATGAAACTATATCGCAAGTATATTAAAGTTGTATTATATATGTTTCATAATTGTATTAAATCATGAACAATACATTTATAATACATATTACAAACTTCACTCTTTTTTTATAGTGATATCAACCAAAATAATTTAAGAAAACATTTGTAATACATGTATAACTTAGGAACAACAAATATTCTAAACATCACTCGTTCTTAGAGATAAAAAACAAAAATAATTTATAAGGCACTTACAATACATAATTTATTCATGAATAATACAAATTTTATTCAATCTATAAATTATTGTCTTGTCTTTCTTTAGTTACATTTTTCATTGTTAATTTTCTCTTCTAATTCAACTTTAATATTGTGTAATACACTTTTAACGCAAATTTAATTCATTTTGTAGTTAATTGTTTCTTACTATTAGATTACTTGTTTAGTGCATTATTGATATAAACTTAATTCACTCTATAGATCATTGTCCGGTGTTTCATTAGTTACATTTTTTTTATCCGTGCATAATTCTCCCTTCTAGTTCAACTTTAATATTTGTGTTATGCACTTTTAATACCAGTTAATTCATTTTGCAGTTTATTGATTGATTTGTGATGAATGAATTATTTGTTTAATTCATTATTGATATAAGTTTTATTCAGTTTACAAATCGCATAATGTTTTGTCGTTTGCTACATTTCGCATTCATGTTTACATTGCTTTTAATTCAACATTAATATGAGTGTAATATATTTTTAGTTCAAATTTAATTCATTTGACAGTTTATTATGTCTCTTTATTTCTAACGATTAGATTACTTATCTAATTAATTGTTGATACAAGTTTTACGTAATTTGCGAATTAAAGAGTATATTTAAATAAATAATCATTTTTAAAAGAGATTTACTCAACATAAATTGTGGACAATAAGATCACAATATAAAGACTTGTAAAAATGTTAGGCCCTATGATAAAGAATAAGGGATAAAAAAAAATTTTGCATTTTGTTTTAAAAGTTCATTAGTTTACTATAAAAATTCAGATCATTTTTTTTTTGGCCTTCTAATTAAGTATTATAAATTCATGTCAAGTATTATGTAAGAATGTTATGAAATTTTCTATATGTATATTATTACAAAATGTGTGTTAAAATGCTACATATAATTAATTTACATGATATAAAATTATAAGTGGTGAAAAAAATTAAATCTTTATTTAAAAAATCTATAATTCATTTGTATGACATATGTAAGTTTTAAGAAAAAATTTAAATTGAAGCTTGCATTATGAATTAGTGTTGTATTAAACGAGTATTAAAATTATTTGAAGTATTGATAAAAGTTGACATAAATGATAATAAATTAAAAGTATACTTAAAAATGGTAATTATTAAATAATAGACCTTCACTTAATGTAATTTTTACTTTAAAATTTGTCTTTTTCATTTTTAGTTTTTTGTGTGGGATGAAGAATTTCTCTGGATGTCATGTTTCAAACATATATATCCACAAAGTGTTGTATATAAAGTAAATAATATGGTTGTACTTAAATGTGAATTATGAAATTAGGAGAACAAAGCCGCTAAATTTGTTGATCTGATGAGGATGACATTATTGTAATACCCTTAGATTCTAATTATATTGGCAGTAGTGATGACATTATTTTATTTAACTTTTATTTTTTTATGTGAATATTAATAGTGAAATTTTTATAGCATGCTGAGACCTTTTTTCGTTAAGCATGATACCTATTGGCTAACCTTAGACAAAAGTTCATACTCACAAATATGTGTTAGGACCGAAAATAAGCAGGTGTAAACGCGGAAGCTAGCAAAGCAAACCTCGAAAGACCACGAGTAAGAAGACAACGAGAAATATACCAAAAGACACAAAGATTTAACGTGGTTCGGTCAATCGACCTACGTCCACAAAGGAGATGAGCAATCCACTATAAATATGAGAGTACAAAATACAGAGGGAAACAACCTCACCAATTCACTCAGAATACATGGGAGATTCACACAAGTGATAACGTATCAAGCTTGTGACCCATAAATTCTCCCCCTAACCAAAACTCTCAAAGCCCTTAAGACTACATTGTGAATGCTGATTAAGTTAGAAGGAACAAGCCTCTATTTATAGAGTCCTAAACCTTTTCCTACAAGAAAAGGATTAGTCAATTCAAAACCTTTTCCTACAAGGAAAACATATTTATGGTAAGAAATTTAGGGCAAATAAAACCCAACAATATGGATGTGCATTGAATAATTCATTGATCACAGTTAATTATGTGAGTATTGGCTTAACCATCTATGCAGATGAAACCCAAACTAGTGAAGTTGCTAATATCTATATAACTACGAAAGAAATTTGGCCCAATATAACACAAGGAAGGAAATCCTATAGACTAAGGGGTAAACATAGTATTAAAATAAATGAAGAACCATTAGAAGAAGATTGTTTAATGAATGATGTACGAAAGAGTGGTGACCATGTATTGATGTGGCAAATATGGGAAGAACAGAACAATAGGCGGATGGAAAAAAAACCATACACTTTATCCGAACTTCAATCGACAGTATGAGCTTATTAGTGTAACTACTGAGCAGTTGTAACATCTAATAACTTAAAATATAACTAATAATAAGTTAAGAAACCAAGAATAATTTATTTTTTTGGAAATAAATTGGGAAATCTGGAAAATTTCCTAATTTTAAAAAGTTAGTTTTGGTCATTTTCAACTCGACATAACTCCTAGCTCAGGAGAAGTTAGGATGATCAATTTATATTGTTGGAAAGCCCTTGGATGATCTTTTCAATTGCAATGAGTTTGCATATTTTTGATGTCGTACGAGGGAGATATGACCTTTGGAAGTTTGGGATGTTGGACAGAGAAAAGCCCAATCAATATTTTAGCAAGGGTAAAGTAGTCTTTTCACCCTAATATTTCCTATATCATTTTAAGGTTTTATTAGGTGTAAAACCGATTCCCAATAAAGTTTTAGAAAAGTTGAGAATGCTTAGGGCTTGGGGAGAAGGGAAAAGAGAGAAGAGAAAAGGAAGATCAAGAGTTCTTAAAGAACGTAAAGGTTTCTCTAGTGGCATTCGTCGGGAGTAATCCCTATCGAGTTATGTCAGAACTTTCTGTGTTGGGTTCATTCACCTACACATCAATATGTTTAATTCAGCAAGTTCTATTAATTGAATGATGAATCTTGTAGTCCTTGATGAACAATTGTTGAAATCGTTTTGGTAGAGTTGTAGTGTACCTTTATGGCTTTGATTCGTGTTTCCAGGTTGTTTTACAAGTCTTAACTATTGGATATTGAAGATATTAGTGATCCTAAGTTTTTGGGGGAAGATCCATGGATGTATGGGAGTTTAGAATTTAAAATCCGAGAAGAAAAGTTGGGAAACCTGTGTGACAGGCCCAGAGGTGTTGCGCCACACCTACGAGAGTCCGTCAGGACAAACTCTATCCGTTAGTCTTTGGAAGGCTGCGCCAGCCAGAGCGCCTGAGGACAATGTCTGTCCGGGAGGCTCTGGCGCCTCGTGCCTCTCGGAGCGCTAGGGTCACCTAGAGTTCCCATTCCTCCCCAATAACTACAAGAAATCTACCGTCGCCACAAAAAACCACAAACGTCGCCACTAAAATTTTATGGTGGCGACATTCTCATAAGTTATTTGAAGAGACAAAAGGCTTTTGCCACAAAATAGACTCATGTGTGGCGACAAAATCCGTCACAATTTGTTAACTAGTATGACACAAGAATAATATCGCAACACGACTATTTGTCAAGTAGCCACAAAAACAAGGATTTTAGTAGCGAGATTGTTGATTCTAAAGTATATAAAATTTTTATATTAACCTTTGTTGGTAATAAAACAAGGCTTTTAGTGGCGAAAAAGTTTAATAAAAAAAATATATAATCTATTAGTATCACCTTTCATCTCGCTGCTGCACAGTATCAGCGACTTTTTCTGCCACAAAATTAACTAATTATCAGTGGTAACTTTATGTCACTGCAATTACAGATTTCTAAAAATAATATATATATACACTCTCTCTCTCTCTCTCTCTCTCTCTCTCTCACACACACACACACACACATATAATAACAGACTAGCTTCAATTTTTCGTATACCCATGGCCAAAAAGCAAAAACTTCCATTGTATTCCTTGAAAGTAGTTCTTGATCGTTCCTAATTACTTAAGAACCTTGTCCCTGAAATAAGAAAATAACACTCACTTTCTAATTCTAAAAATCTAATGCTAATAATAACAAGAGTAACACAAGATTTTAAATCAACACCATCATTTTCAGTATTATATTTTTGTGTGTATGAAAACATTTAATCTCATCCATTCAAGGATTCTTCTCCTTTGAGGTAATAATATTCCTTAATGCATACCACACAACACTATTACACTTAAATCTTGAACCAAATGCAATTTGTCATGTCCTATAACTTTTCTTAATACTCCTTTTAGCTTTAGCAAATGTCATTCATACCACAATGAACTACATGAAGTATTACCAAATCTATACAGTTTCATTTTTGATGGCTCCATATGCCATTGACTTAACTCATGATTTTTTTATAACTAATCTAAGACTGCCCTACCTGAAGACATTATACTTATTCACAATTAAAAAAATATTCATTTGGGACTAAATATTTTAGAAGAAATATCAATTCTCATGCCCCGAGCTACCCCCGAGATGCGGACACGGATCCTAGGAGCACAAGTGATCCCAAGCTAACCCTGTTGGCATGATCATGATCATACTAAAGATAGTAAACTTAATGTGGAAGCTAAATCATAGTTTAAACTAAAAAGAAGGGGAATACACATATTCTATAACTGACATAAATGAAATACATATTAGTTTAATACAAAGAAGTCATTAACTCAATACTGCGCTGAAACTAATTGACTAAATACTGTAAAGAAGCTCATGACTATTGTCCTCGGAGAATGATGACTCACAATTGAATCTGCTGAATTGGAGATCGGAAATCGATCTATGCATGATCTGGATGCTGAGAACCTAAATCTACATCAAGAGAAGATGTAGCGCATGTATGCGTCAGTACTTGAAGGTGCTGAGTTATGTAGGATAGAGTAAAGCTGAAATAAAACATAACAGAACAAGCACAAAAGCAAGTATAATAATCTGAACATGATATACTGAATTCTGAGCTAACTGGATGCAATAACCAATTTATAACATGCTTAAACTGAATACTGAATATACTGATAAATAGTCAATGCAAAGAGTCTGAGTGAACTATGGGAGCTACTAATAACCGATAATAAAACCACATGAGTTAAATTTAGAGTCCAATGTATATGCTCTATCGAAAGGACACAATATACCTTGCCAAAGGTATAAAGGCATGCTGGGGTGATCACTAAATTGATATCCACAGAGGTGAATTACAACCTACTTGTCTAGTAGTTCTTAGAGTATTGGGTACGCTGAACCCTAGTCCAACTCAGTTTTACTCTACTCCCATTGATTTATGTATTTAACAGATTTTGTCTAATTTTTTTGTAAATACTGCATAGCTCGAAACTAAACATGCAAACAGAGAATGCAACATTTAATATGGTAATGATGCATTAATAACTGAGGCATATATAACTGAGTAACTTAAATATTTTACCTAGCATGTGTAATTCAAGAAATAAATAAATACATATCTAGGGTTCTGAAAATTTATAAGATAAACTGAATAATAACATGAAAATCTTATTTGGAGCATATAACTAATTAATTCATGAGTTCTGTTGAAGTTCTAGAATCCCTAGGTTTTATCATGATAATAGAATCAACAACTAAGTGAAAACTAGGGACCCAATGGGTGAAAGAAACCCACTAGTGAAATGCCACATACCTAGTGATGAAATTTAAAGAAAAACACTTAGGTTCCGAGGCTGGTACTGCTGGAAACTTGTCGCGTTCTTGAACTAGGGTTCTTGAGCTTTTTCTCCTCTTTTACTTCTAATTTTCTAACTTTTGATTTATGATATTGACTTAGGTAAGTTCTTGTTATGTTTCTAGGCTTAAAACTAACTAATACATCATAATTTAGGGTCTAAACGACGTAGCTTAGGTGTTAAACAAAATAGGAAAAGACCAAAAGACCCCTAAATTAACTGTTGTCAGAGTGACCGATGGACCTGGTCCAGGGATGTGGTCCTACCTACGGTCCGTAGATCCTGACAGTAGTCTGTGGACCAAGATCGACGGACCTGGTCCACGGATCGTGGTCCTCATTGCGGTCCGCAGGTGGCCTCCGTAGATGGAACCTGCACTTCTGGAAAATCTGAATTTTGGTCTATCTAGGGTATGGGTTTTTACAGCAATCCACCCACAACTCAAATCCCTTAATAACTGAGGCAATTAACGCTAAAAGCAAAGAACCTACATATAACGGGAGTCAATAAACAGAGCTAAAGACTTCCTAATATTAAAATCTTGAAGAAAAAAAAATCCCACAAATTCTTTCCTGAGATGTGGTAGAAAATGCCTTAGATGATAGGTGAGATGAAATGACAGTGAAAGGAGAAGAATTTTTCAGGAGCAAGATAAAGTACCTGTTGCATTCTAGTCATGATAGCAGCCATTTGTTCTTGAAACATCTTGTCCACTTCGCCTTTCTTGTGTTGACGCTCGTCTTCCAATTTTTTTTGTGCAAATCTTCTTCCATATTTCTTTTTTAATCAGCAGTCATTTGCTCTCATTCTTTTTGCAACTTTCGACCCATATCATCTTGCATCTCTTGACGTATACTTTCCATCACTGAATACACACTAGCCTCTATGTCTACCAGGTATATTTGAGTCTTTTTAGGAGGTTTATTTCCATATCATTTCCTCCGAACATACCCTGATATCTAACAAAGAACTGAAGATAAGATATCATCCCTAGTCATGTAATGCTCGATCTCTTCAGATTGTTGTTCAACAACAAGTTGTTGAAGCTGACCCTACAATAATACACAACCATTTACACAAAAAAATAATTTATATATTGGCAGTAAATTGTGGTAGGTCAACGAGATAACAGGAAAATGATTTTAGGGAATTACATGAATCTGTTGTGATTGTGGATCAAACCATTCACGTTCTCCGTTACTATTTTTTACGTGTGTGTTGAATCTCCCAGATTTTATCTAGGGTGTCTTTTTCTCCCAATGTAGGATTTTCGAACAATATAGTTCGGTAAGAAAAAATATATAAACAGATGTATATAAGTAGCAAAGACGTATATGAAATAATTGAGGAACAAATATATTTTTACCGTAGCTTCCTCTACTTCTGCAACTGATCTTGTACCACAAGAATGCTTAGTTATTTGTTTCTCTCTAATTTTTTTTTGTCTCCCTTACAGCCTGCACCAAGTCAGGAGATCAGAAAATACTTATCCTAATTGCACTGCTACTGAAAGTGTACAGTCTGTTCATCTAAGCATAAGTAAAATAATGGAACCTATAATTATAAAGTAAGTTACCTTGAATTTTTCACTGCCAAAATACTTAACTAGGTATTTCCAATACTCCAACTCAACATCCTCAGGACGATACAACAATCTCTCTTCATTAGTACTATAGGCAGAGTAACAGTTATGGAATCGAACCTTCCAAGCTCTAAAGAGTCTTTGCATATTGCATATCACAAAGCCTTGTAACTTATGCTCTTTCAATTCATCACAAACATCAAGTTTGTCGTAAACACATTGTAATACTAAATATGATAAATTAAGTAATCTAAAGGCAATACAAAATTAAAAGTGGTTTAATACCTTGACCTTATACAACATTGCTTCTCCATATTTTTAAATAATCTTTTGCAAAGTTGCATCTCGGAACGCGATACTGCTCCTCGTGATCAAGACATAGTAATTAACAATATCCCTAGCCGCAGAACCCACAACTCTGTAAATGTCATCTGGAATAATTACTTGATTTTCCATGTATACTTTGTTTTAATATCAATAGTTTTAGATTTATGTTGTCCTCTTTCTCTATTTCAATGGACGCGACAAATGGCAAAGAAAATAAAATCTCAAAGAACATAATATCAAATAGTTCACTAAATTACAATAGTACTACACGATTTTAGATAAATAGTGGACACAAATAATATAACTTTACTTTAATGTACTTGTTGCAGAAAAAGATTTATAATATTTGGACCATATTGAATCTTTTATAATGCTATTAATGCAAAAAACAAAAATATACTAGTCTTCTGCCACTTAACAAACATATTTTCTTGCATAAAAAAATAATAGTGTTGACCAACAATCGGGTAGAAGACTAGTCATCCGTTTCTCCAGTTTCAACCTCTGGAGACGGGAGTGTGCTTTGTTCAAGATTTCTTGATGATTGTATGTCTAGAGATGTTTTGGGAGTGGGTGACTTGATATTTGGCCTGTCTGTAGAAGTCACTGATTTGGATTAGAAGGTTGTTCTGTCTCTAATGATATTTATGGAACTCTTATTGGTTGTATTTGTGGCTGAGACGTTGTTCCATAACTTTCACGTCCGCGAGAATTGCCGCGTCCTCCTTTTAAACAGCCGTTTAAAATTTTACCTCGTCCAGTTCCTTTCATTTCCTGCAACATCAAATAAAAATCAGAATTATCAAAAATAAGAAATCAAAGATGATTAAGAATATGTCTATCAGCCAAATAAAATATCAAATCGTAAAATAAAGTATTAAATATATATATTTGAAATACGTGGGACATTTTGTTGACAACTGCTGCTTAATTGGTGAAAATATAACTCACTGATTCTATTAAAAACAAAGATATATTTATAAAGATAAAGCCAAAATCATTATACATTAATTTCATACCAGTCTCAAAAGAAAAAAATACAAAGAACTTCCAAAAAACGTGTAGACATCTATATAAACCGTCTTTGTTTCTCAATCTTGATAAGGATGTACCATTGTCATCTCCATCATTATCAACAAGTGACTCTTCATCACTTTCTTCATTCTTGGATCCATCTGTATGATGTTCATTAATAAAATCATCTTCCTCAGTTTCTGGATCATTAGTACACAAAACAGTTTCTGGTTCCATAACATCTCTACGTAACGACACCTCAATATTAGTTTCATGATCATTGATATGCCAAATATTACATTCCACTTTCTCTTGTTCATAAACTTCTTCATTTATTAAATCTTCTTCATCAACATCAGGAAAATTAAAAAGGTCTCAAGGATTTGTCTTTACAACTACAAGCCAATCTTTATCTGTCGTGTCATTGAAGTAGGAGACTTGTTAAGACTAATATGCCAACACAAATGACTCATCTGTATTCAAAGCCCAATGAGTATTTACACTTGTTAAACCATATTTATCAATCTTATATCCTCTTCCTACGAGATCCACAGCCCACCAATGACACTTAAATAGATTAACTTTTCGGTTCCCACATAACAGAACTCATAAATGTCCTCCAATACAACATAATACTCCTTATTAGAGTCTGGATCATCTCCTCTCACAAGAACTCCGCTGTTCTGCATTTTTCTCACAAGATTTTTTGTTTGAAACCTAAATCGATTTACCATAAATATCGAATATCGATGCACTAATGGTTCAGGACCGGCAACTTAGCTTATGAGTTCAGCAGTTGCGCGTCCTTGTGCAACTATTACAAATATCTACATGAATCAATACTACTTGTTCATAATGGGATTTCAACACTAATAGTAAAGCGTTATTGAAGTAAGCACTTACACGTGCATGAAACCACTCAATAAAAATTTGTCATAATGTATCCCTTGAGGTCTCGTTGCACCTTGTATTTCCATTTCTCTCATGTATTCCGTATGTTTTGTGTTCATTAAGATTAATTAAATTATCTCATTATGAAATTATATTTAAATAAAAAAAATGACTTACTCCATGAATGGTGAAACCTCGTCACAATTTTGCGGAACATACATTGCTTGGTTGAACTCATCATGAGGTAGTCTGGTTCCATTAGAAGCTCCTTTTATTTGCCCACATTTTTTAAAGATTGACATCTCACCATTTAATTCAAATACATCATCATTTTATTGTTGGTTTATTGAACATGGTTGATATATGTTTTCGATATATTGAGCCAAATGTAAGGTTTTCCCTTACCATATGACCTTGAACAATTGCACCTTCTGGACAACGTGGCTTGCGAACATCTGACTTAAGTGTTTGCAAATACCAATATATGTAGATTTATTATTAATATGATTATAGAATATGAAATTTTAAATACATTTTCATTTAAATTAAAAAAATATATATTACCTCTCAATAGGGTACATATCTCGATATTGAACTTGCCCACCAAATTTCGCCTCTCTTGCAAAGTGTATTGGCAAATGAATCATCACATCAATAAATACCGGGGGGGGGGGGGGGGGGGGGGGGGGGGGAGGACAAACCATTTGAAGTTTGCACAATATGATCGGAATTTCCGCCTCTAGGATATCAAGTTCTTCCATGGTCAGACACTTACAGTATAAATTCTTGAAAATTTTTCCTAAGGCTTCAGACACTTAGAATATAAATTCTTGAAAATTATTCCTAAGGCTATAATTGGTTCACACATTTCCTTAGGCAATAAACCACAAATGAATATTGGTAAAATCTCTTCCAATAATACATGATAATCATGACACTTTTATTCATGTATCTTTTTCTCAAGTACGTTCAAACACCTTGAAATATTTGATGAAAAGGCATATGAAACCTTTAAATTAGATAAGAATTCACATAAATTCAGCTTCTCTTGAGAAGACAATGCATAACAAGCATCCGACAATACGCTTCTATCCCCATCCTTAGTTGGATGCTTCCTTGCCTAATTCCAAGGTCCACCAAGTCATATCGACTTTTCAATGTGTCCTTTGTCTTTCCATCTATATTCACCACAGTCAATAAAATATTTTTGGAGACATTTCTTTCTATGTGCATCACATCAATGTTATGCCTTAACTTAAGACTCTTTCTATAAGACAATTGAAAAAAGATACTTTTCTTCCTCCAATAATAATCATTGTTAGAAACATTGCGTTTTCGCTTTTTCCCTTTACCATAAATCACATTGCCTAACTCTTGTATCTGCATAAGTGCTTCATCATCAGTTAAAGGGCTAGGTGAAACCCCCATTTCAACTTTCCCATTAAATAACAACTTATTTTTACACCATGAATGGTTCATAGGAAGGAAGCGACGATGACCCATATAGCATAATTTATTGCGCAAGGAAATTGATTGTATGTCTTTATGGAAACAAGGGCATGCAAGCTTGTCTTTGGTGGACTATCCTGAAAGGTTTCCATACAAGGGAAAGTCATTAGTCATCAACATTAGAGACACACGCATAAGAAAATTAGATTTGGTGTGTGCATCATAAGTGTCCACCCCATCCCATAATTCTTCCAACTCTTAAATCATGGGTTGTAAGTATACATCAATACCATTGAATGGAGATTTAGGACCTAGAATAAGAAGTGACATCATGAAATATGAATCTTTTATTCAATCCCATGGTGGCAAATTATATGTAACTAGAACGACAGGCCAAATACAGTGACTTGAACTCATATTTCCAACAGGTGGAAACCCATCACTTGCTAAACCTAATCGAACATTTCATATCTCAAATTAAAAGGAAGGATATCGCTCATCAAAAGATTTTCATTCTATTGAGTCAGATGGATGACGCAAGACACCGCCATCAATGTTTTCCTCCTTGTACCACCTCATCTTCTTTGATGTCTCTTTTTCCATAAATAATTGTTGAAGCCTTGGCTTGATTGAAAAATAGCGTAATACTTTATCAGCTACTTTCTTGACTTTGGTTTCTAGTGATTTAGATGTAGAGATTCCACACTTTAGACATGATTGGGCATTGACATAATTGCACCAATATAAAATACAATCACTCTTACATGCATCTATTTTTGTAAACCCTAACAAAGAATTTTATTAGCTTCACAAAAATAACTAGCCACTAACGGCCCCTCGGGAAGAACATATTTAAAAAAGATTTAGAACTCATCGATCGATTTGTTGCTCCAATGATTGAGGCACTTCAAGTGAAGCAATTTAATAACAAAAGATAACTTTAAGACTTTTGTGCGACCAAGATAAAGTTCTATCGAGCGTTTTCCAACAATTTGTAGAACTTTGTTGCATGCATATTTGGTTCTTCATTTTCCTATGAAGAATTAATATTATTCCCCATATATCCACATGCGTCATGAATCATTTCAACAATGTCATCCTCTTCAATGTCATCATCTTCTACTTCAGCAGTACCTGCAACATTACATTTTTCAACTCTAATAATACTTCCCCATGCAAGTCCTACACTTTATATGAATCCGAAAAAACCATTTTCAATAAGTCACCGCTTAAATAAATTATTAGCATGAATACTATGTTCGTACACCCTTTAAAAGGACAAAAAATCATGGTATTCACTCCAGATTGACTGAATTGCCAATCAAGGAAACATTAACTCCATCTCTATATATTTGGTCAACTCTATTCTTAATATTTAACAAACTTTTATCCATTCCTATTTTCAACAGAAAACAGTTCATTGATTTAATATTTTACAATATAAGCAATTGAAAAAGTAATATTAATAGTATATATATATATTACATGAATATAATAAGGTGCCTACAAATATAATAATATTAAGATTAATAGTAGTATTACTAGATACAATGTTGTTAGAAGCTTTAATGTTACAAGGATTCTTAACACTATTACCAAAACAATTAATTCCCTTGTCCAACAAACGAACAAATGGTCACCACACTGTAATTGTTAGAATATCCTATTTCAATGGAACTATAACAAAAAACATATACATAAATAAACTATAAAAATTAGATATTTATGTGTGCACAAATCGTAGCTAAATGAGACACTACTTTTACTTTGAATCATCTTCATACTATTTTAAACATAATTCACAATTCGTAGCAAATAGAATCTGAAATCAAGTTTATATGAGTCATAAACATCCTGTAACGAATAACAGTACATACAAAGAAATAGGTTTCAAAATGGCTCAAGTAAAATGAGTTGTTTCCCAAATGACTATTACTATTGAATCACTAAGAGATCCCTTTTTTCTTCATAAAAATGGAATGTAAGAAAGTCTTTAACTTAGAAACCAATAATGCTAAATAACATTAATTTTAAGCAACTTCTCTAGAAGATTATTTTACATAACAAAATGTAAAAATTACAATAAACTGCTTTGATAATAGCTTTCTCGGAAGTTAACAAATTGAAAAGCAAAATGGTAAAGGAGTTTCTTATTCTCTAACTTCACATGTTATCCCCTGAATATTTTACATCACACTTTTCAAGCATTAACCAAAATTATATTTCTATCACCAGTGGCCACAAGTATACACATCAGTAGCAGTCACATTAGCATTATATGATCGTTCTTTTGAAAGTATGTTTCAATAAACCTGCCTTCTGAGAGGGTTTACCTTCTAACCGTATGTAAATATAAAGAAACGCTTTTACTATCTCAAAGTTCGATTGTACCATTGTTTTAGATTTCAAACAAAAACACACATGACTTTTTACTTCCTACGATTATGTTTTATTTGGATAGAAGAACTGTACTCAACTTTCACAGTTGAAAACAAATAGAATATATCATTAAATCAAATCTATTTTAAATAGACAATCACAATAACAATATCAAAAATAAATTTCCAGCATACCCAGAAGAAATATATTACTGAGATATGACTTTCAAGATCAAGAAAAAAAATGCAAAATATTAAAATATGGATAGGCATGCATGAATTTTACATTCAAAACTTCAAAAAAAGAACATGTTCAATTGGACTTTTTCCTTTCCACCTTCAGCTTCAGAGAACCCTATTCCTATATAATTTCGACTGGGTTAGAGAAATTATATGTGGAATCGAAAATAGAAATACCTAGAAAGGTGTTTGAGTACATAACTGATGTAATATATACTCTGGAGAACCCTATTCCGCAAACCAACAGACTTCTTCCTCCCTTTTAAAAAATTTGAGCAAATAGAGATGAGTTTTCTTCCTTCCTTATCCAATATTGAGCAAAGAGGAACAAGTTTTCTTCCTTTCTTTTCCATGATTTGATCAAAGAGGAACATTTTTTCTTCCTTCTTCCTTCTCCACTTTGCTATAGAAAACCCATTTGAGCTGAGAAACGTTTTGTTATTTTAGCTTGAGCTGAGAAACCCATTTGACTCTTTAATTTTATTTTAACTAGTTTTTTTTTAATTAATATATACGGGGAGGCGACCTGATCACTACAAATTATATTTAGAGGCAACATTTAATAAGATGCTACTAGATATTTGGAGCAAAAATTTTCATTTCAGCGGGAGTTATAATTTCAGAAGTATTAGTGGCGACACAAAATAAGTTGCTGCTTAAGATAAATATTCAGCAGGGACCACTACTGTCACCATTGAATATGTAGCTTCTGTAGCAAAAAACAAATCACCACTAAATATCGCCACAATAAGTGTTGTTTCTTGTAGTGCATCTTTTTGTACTAGTTCCCAAGTGATGTACCTATCATTCCAAGGTTATTTCAACACTCTAAAGTACATCTAAATATCATGAAATCATCTATAAATATGAGATCATGATCCTTGAATCCATAATCCAATTTAAGGAAAGTTAAGATCATAGTTAATGAAGTTAAGAGTCAAGTCTAAAAGTTACAAAGCATGTCAAAGTAAGTTCTTAACGATTTCTAAAATCTCAAACAAACATTCTAACATTGTTTTAAGGCTCAAGCAATAAGTTGAGCAAAGAGTAAAGAGTTAAGTTGAAATCCTTTCTTCAAGAGTATATGGGGACTAAGTATCCCCAAAGATAAGTATAAATGTTTTAACATTTAAACTAGCAGGGAAACTATGATTTCCAAGAGAGTTTTTTTTAAGATAAGTTTTGAGCACTTATCTCAAATCACAAAATAAATATATTTTAAGAACATAAGATTCAATATAGATTTTTGGGAGTAGTATTGAGCACCGATGTGGGGATACAAGTTCATATCATCTCAAGTCTCCATGTAAACCATGTTTCCATCATGGGTAGAAGAGAGTCATAAATTTCAGATTAATCATATTCATAGTATACTAGTGGATCTATTATACAATTTAGGTCCTAGTAACGTTGTATCATCACTATATCTCTTAAGTGATGGTCGTCGATTAGAGAAACTCCAACAGGAGTATTGTATTTTCATACACATCAGTTATTTGTATTCTTACATATATCATATATTATTCGTGTACTTGTGTCATTCATACTTTACAACATGTTTCAATCACCTATTCTTTATTACATTTACATTTAAAAGTCAAATATTGAATACGAGTGAGGAAATCATGAAATAAATAGAGCCAAGGTAAGTATTCTTCTTACTTCTTTTCAAACATAACTGTCGTTTAACATTCCAATTCGTATACTCATATATTAAATTTAAAAATTCCAGTTAGTCTACATTGTATCATGGTGCATACACAGGTAACAAGGATAGATATCCAACACACTGTTGATCCAGCTAAGCACCCCTGAGTTAGATAGTGAGACTCCTTGCATTCCGGAGGACATTATTTATTGCTTTATAGTTAGTTCAATATAATGTTGTGTGCTTTGTTCCAACAGTCATCTTAGTCAATTTAGAGCCTTCATAGACACTTAGTAGTGCAGTAGTCTTTACCTTTTATTCTAATTTTAAAGACTTGGATTGCCATTTTGGCCATGTTGAATGTTTAAACCTTTAAAGACATTCCCAATTAATTTTTTAAGTAGTTGAGATAAGTTCTTTTATCATTTTAAGTATGAATGTTGTCTTCCACTAGGTTAAGTATGTCAGGCCAAGGGTTCTCTACACGCCAGCAGTGGTCACTAAATGTCAGTCCCACCAAGGATATAGTCTCGGGTTATGAAAAACTTTGTGTGCACGCAAAGTTGAAGAATCCTATGGATCCTATGAAGGTGTGTATGTATAAACGTATTCATCGGTATGAATTTTGCCACATACATGATAAGGAGGTTGTAAAAATTAGGAATTTCTAATTTTTTCATACACCTTTTCGTGCATTAGAGTTTATCTCTAAAAATTTTCACTCTAATTCGTGTTTTGCGCGTGTTTAATGATGCATGTGGTTGATACTAAAAGGGTTGTACTAGTTTCATAACAACTCAAGAATGTGGCTAGAACTTGGTTCGATCATTTGAAGGAGGTTAGGGTGATGATGCACCACCTCCGAGTTGGACTTATTTTGAAGGCATTCTTGGGGCAGTTCTTTCCTTGAGAACTGAAGGAGAAGAAGGTACGGGAGTTCCTTACTCTGAAATAAGACTTATTGAGTGTTCATGAGTAAAGTATAAAATTCACCCAACTGTATCGCTTTGATACATATATGGCTAAGGATATGAGGATCAAAATGAGCTTGTTCGTTGCTGGTTTGGGTCGGACATCAAGCAAGGAAGGAAGAGCTACCATGTTGATTGGGGAAATGGAAATTTCAAGGTTAATGGTCTATGTGGAGCATGTAGAGGAAGAGAAGCTTAGGGATAGAGAGGAGTACAAAAACAAGAAATCCAAAACCGGGAATGAATTTGGCGGCAAAAAAATGGTTCAAATTGGCCACAATTTTAGAAGAATAAGGGGCATGCACCACCATCTGATAGTGTAATTGTGCCCAGAGATGGTGTTGAGCATCATGGTCAGAACTCCCCAAGCTACGCATGCGTATTTATAGGGTAGTGTTGTGCAAGGAGGTAGTAAGCCTTTTTCCTGTGCCAAGTGTTGTAGAAATAACTCTGTAACATGTCGTGAAGGCTCCCAGGTTGTTTAAAGTGTGTTGGACCAGGCATTTCATGAGAGAATTTCCCAAGAGCAAGAAAGGCGGCGGTAATGGGGGTAATAGATCTGACTCTTCATTAACTCCTCCACCAGAGAAAGTTGCACCTAAGAGAGATACTTTTAATGTTGGCTGAGGAACAAACCGCTTGTATGTTCTCAATAGTATGATTGGAGTCTTTGACTTTACTATTTATGAATGTTAGATCCAGGTTCGAGTTTTTCTTTTGTAACTCCCTATGTTGCTACGAACTCGAGTTATGAAGTTTAAGATTCAAAATAGCTAGTCATAGAGTTGAGTAGTAGTTCAGCAGTGCCTAAGGTTTGTTTCATTTCATACCTAAAAGAAAAAAAGTTAGTTCCCTAGGGGCTTATCTATCACTTAGTCTGAGTTAATGACTCAAGTGCTGAGGTGTTTCCCTTCCGTCGATTCCTATAGTCAGTGAGTTTCCAAAAGTATTTCTTGATAATCTACCCGGAGTCCCTCATAAGAGAGACAAATTGACTTTGGCATAGACATCATCGCTTGTACTCTTCCTATATCTATTCCGCCATACATAATCAGACCAACAGAGTTAAAAGAGATATAAAAATAATTGAAAGATTTGTTGGATAAGGGCTTTTTTCGACCAAATGTCTCAACTTGGGTCCCTCTGATCTTTTTTTGTGAAAAAGATACATGGTTCCCTTAAGAGGTGTGTACATTACAACTAACTGAATAAGGTAACCATCAAGAATAAGTATCCTCTTCCAAGGAAATATGATTATTTCTATCAACTTCATAATGCTTCTTGCTTCTTGAAAATCAATCACGGATTAGGCTACCATCAATTAAAAGTTAGGGTATGTGATATTCCAAAGACGACTTTTAGAACAAGATATGTACACTATGAGTGTCTGGTTATGTAATTTGGATTAACAAATGCGCCTCCAACATTCATTGATCTTATGAACAAAGTCTTCAAACCTTATTTAGATTTGTTTGTCATCGTCTTCATTGATGACGTAATCATCTTTTCAAGGAATGAAGAAAATCATGCTAGTCACCTCAGAGTAGTTCTTCAGACTTTCAGAGATAAACGGTTTAATGATAAGTTCTCCAAGTGAGAGTTTTGGCTTATGTCTGTAATATTCTTTTTCCACATAGTTTCTATTTATGGGATTTGAGTTCATGCCTAGACGATAACAACAGTTCAGAGTTGGCTTAGACCCGCATCTCAAACAAATATAAGGAGTTTTTTGGGTTTGGCTTGCTAATAAAGGATATTTTTAGAGGAGGTCTCATCTATATCGTCTCTTTTGACAAAACTAACCCAGAAGACAGTTGCAATGGTCTGAATTTTTTGAGAAAACCTTTTAGGAGTTCAAAAAGAGGTTGACTACTGCTCTAGTTTTAACTTTACCTCAACATACTTAATAGTTTGTGGTGTATTGTGATGCATCTAGGGTTTGTTGGGCTGTGTGTTAATACGGAATTACGAGGTCATAGATTCATTAATGGTATTATCCAACTATTGACTTAGAATTGGTTGAAGTAGTTTTTGCTTTAAATATATGGCATCACTAATTGTATGGTGTTCATGTAGACATATTCACTTATCACAAGAGTCTCTAATATATGTTCACTTAGAAAGAACTCAATCTCAAATAGAGGAGGTGGTTGGAATTACTCAGGGATTACGACATGAGTGTTCTTAAACACCCGGGTAAGGCTAATGTGGTTGGTGATGCCTTAAGCAGGTTATCATGGAGAGTACCGCCTATATTGAGGATGAAAACAAGTAGTTAGCTAAGGATGTGCACAAACTTGCATGCATGGTAGCCAGACTTATGGATTTCACAAAAGTAGGAATAGTGGTGACTAATGGGGCTGAATCACCGCTAGTGTCATATATTTAAGAGAAACAACACCAACATCCCATTTTGCTTGACTTGAAGGATATGTTTATAAGAAAAGAGTATTGGCTTTTGAACAAGGGGGAGATTGTGTACTGAAAGACCAAGGTAGATTGAGTGTACCTAGGGTTGATGGACTCCAACAGAGGATCCTGGAGGTGGCTCATAGCTCCAAATATTGAATTCATCCATGTTCCATCATGATGTACCACGATTTGATAGAGGTATATTGGTGGTAAGGCATGAAGAAAGATATTACTGAGTCTGTTTCCATGTGCCAAATTGCCAACAAGTGAAAATAAAGCACCAAAGGCCTGGAGATTTTTCACAGACTATAGAACTTCTGGAATGAAAGTGGGAGATGATTAATATGGACTTCATCACAAGCTTGTCAAGATCTCGCAGGCATCATGATTCTATTTGGGTGATTGTCTATAGAATAAAAAAGTTAGCCCATTTCTTTCTAGTAAAGACTACCTATTCGACCGAGGATTATGCTTTGTTATACTTTCAATAGGTCGTGATATTTCATGGAGTTCTGGTCTCTTTTATTGCAGATAGATATGCATAAATTATTCCACAATTTCGTATAGGATTGGGTTCTAAGGTGAACTTAAGCATTGCTATTTGATATACCGTGGTTTCACGATATAATTAACACTTTTTCCTTAAGTTTAGTGTGTACGAAAGTCTTTTTGTGCTAATTTTTATATAAGTTTCTCTTTGTTTTGCAGGAAATCTGTGCAAAGCTGAATGCGGAGATTTTGAGCGTAGAAATGCAGAAGAGACCACCTACGGAGCTTATGACGATCCGTCGTGCTTGTGACGGTCCGTAAGTGGCAGCGTAGTGCAGCTGCTGAAGGAAGATGGAGAAGTCTGACCAAGTGTGGGGTTACGAATCTTGTGACGGTCCGTCGTGTCTATGACGGTCCGTCCTGCAGGTTCATCATGAAATTCAGAGAAGTGATCCCAGTACCCATATTCCAAGAGTTGAAGTATTTTGGAACGAAGACCCTCGATAGACCGTTGTGCCTATGACGGTCCGTTATACTTGCTGTCGAGGGGAATGAAGAGAGTAGAAGAAGAAATCTCACAATTATGGGATGACGGAGTTCATGACAGTCCGTTGTGACCATGATGGTCCGTCGCGGGTTCTGTCGACCCAGCCGCGTTTTGGCAGATTTCCAGCAACTAGAATCCTTGTTTAATTAGGTTTTTATTTTTATAAATAGTTCGAAAAACCTCGTTTTTGAGGGTAGACTCTTAGATTGAAAAACTCTGTATTGGTAAACATTGTATTGGGAGATTCTTGATAATCATTAGACTTTTTATGAGATTCTTGATTACTTTGAGAATTCTTGCAAGTGACTTTTGGTGATTAATCAAGCAAACTTTCGGATTTTACTCTTTCTCATTGAAGTAAGTACATGAACTCTTATATAATATATTTGAATATTGTGTTTATGGCCATGAGTAACTAAACTCCATAACTAGGGTTGTGGGAACCATAGGCAAATAATGAGATAAACCCTAACTAAAATAACAATTCTAGAATAGTGTCTTGCATGTATTAATAATTCTTTCTCTTAGAAGTCTTTTTAGCGGATGGCCACCGTTAGATCTCGCCGTAATGCTACTTGCTGGACCAAGGAGGTAGATAATAGGAAAACAATTATTAACATAGATTTAGTGTATACTATCTAATAGGCTAGTATTGATTGGTACGAGTTAATAACTTAGTCAAATATCAAATACGATGCTTAATATGAGGTAAGGATAAGGGTTAGGATAGAAACACACGTAGCCGGACCAAGGTGCGGAGTGAGATTTTCTATATGCCGGACCAAGGATATAGAAATACATAACTTATCACTTTGCATGCAAGATACTAGGAAAGAATCATTATAGCTAGAATTATCAAGTTATGAACCTGTAAGGAACACGTAAACCCTAGTTACTTTGATTAATTGATTAAAATCCAACTGTTGAAGCTGTTAAGTGTCTCTTTCAAGTTCGTTATTTATTTTCACTCATTTAGAAATAGAAACCCCCCTTTTTATGTTTTTTACTTTCCAAGGAAGTCATTGATCAAACAATAGTAATAACAGGTTGAAGTTAAGTCTAGACTATTTTCCTCGTGGGAACGATCCCAAACTCACTAGTTGGGTTATTTACTTGACACGACCGATTTACTTCTTATTGAGAAGTAAGTTTCAGCGTATCAAATTTTGGCGCCTCTGCCGGGGAAAGTAGCTTTTAGATTATCTTGAACTTATTACTATAGTTTAGTTGATATTTTCTTGATTTTATTTTGTTTTATTGTTTTTGATTTATTTTCAGAACTATCCTCCTTGTATGCCAAATACACGGAGAGGAAGAGAACCCTTTTTTCCCTACGATCACGAGTTAGAGAGTACACTGCTCAATATGAATCGAAAGTTGGGAATAAATGATGAGGATCCGAACCAGAACATCCTAGCTCCGGTTGATGTTCATGGTCAGATGTTACCCGATGCTCCGGGTGAACATTAATAGAGGGGACAAAATCCCGTTCCACGGCCCCAAGCATACTACAGAGGCTATGATAACATAGCAGATTCGGATGGGCCAGTGGTTATTCCTCCTCTACCCAAAGGCCACACTTTTGTGGTAACTAGTAGCCTGATGCAAATGCTAACTGCTAAAGGTTTGTTTTCAGGGCTACCTTTTGAGGATCCACTTGACCATATAGCTAAGGTAAGGGCAGTGTGTAAAAGTTGTGTAGGGAGGCCTGATTTGGATTTAGATGTAATAGGTCTTAGAGTGTTTCCTCTCTCACTGACGGGAGAGGCTTCTATGTTGTTCACTAAGCTCCCATACAACTCAATCTTCACTTGGAACCAACTAAGGGATGTCTTCATAGCACGCTACTATCTGGTCTCCAAGAAACTAAACCACAAAGACAGAGTGAATAAATTTGTGGCACTACTAGGAGAGTCAGTTAGTAGTTCTTGGGATAGATTCACCTCATTCTTGAGAAGTGTTCCAAATCACCGTATAAATGATGAGTCACTGAAGGAATACTTCTATCGGGGACAGGATGATAACAACAAAGCGGTGTTGGACACTATAGCAGGTTGATCTTATGGAGAATGCCCTTATGGTGAGATCGCTGAAAAATAGAGAAAATCTCCCGGAATAACAAATCTTGGAGTACTAGGAGGTCTGATACAGGGAGAAACACCTTCGCAGTGCAGCCCACTCACAACCCAGCCACAGATGAGATTCTGGAAGAAATGGCTCACATGAGAACCGAGCTTGGGTTTGTACTAAAACATGTCACTGGGGTGCAGAAAAGATAAATGCAGTCAACTACTTGTCGAAACCACCGCCACAAAACAATAGGTATTATTTTGAGGAGGATTCCTATGCAGTAAATGAACATATGGGGGGTTTCCGACCAAGTGCACAAGGCTCTAATCAGGAGAATTGGCGCAAAGGTCAAGGGAACCAAGGTCGGAACTATGGTAACTACAATCGTGAGGGTCACTATGTCCGAGATGGAAACTACAATCGCTATAACAACTTCAACAGGGGTAACTATGGTAATAGAAATGATAGGAATGGACCCTATGTTCCTCCTCAAAATCGTGAAGTTACTCCTAGGGATGGTGGAGGAAGTATGTCGCGAGTTGACGATATGTTGCATAAAATGATGAGGAGGTTCGATGCTAGTGATGAGCACAATAAAGAGTTGAGGAATGATTAGCGGGTATTGGGCAAATAGTTGATACACATGCAATATCGATTAAGCAACTTGAGTTACAATTGGCCCAATTATCTGCAACTGTGAACACACGGCAACCGGGCACTCTTCCTAGCAACACTGTCAAAAATCCGAAAAATGATGGACATTGTATGGCAATTACTACTTGCGGTGGCAAGCAAACCATTGACCACCTATGCCATCTAATGAGAAAAAGGTGACAAAAGATACTGATAAAGTGGTAGATGTTGATGCTGAATTAGAGGATAACACTGAGAAAGATACTGAAGTTCCTAAAAAGGTAATTCGTATGCCTAGGCCACCACCCCCATTTCCTCAAAGATTATTGAAAAAAACCGAGGATGGAAAATATCGGTGTTTTATAACAATGTTAAAGCAACTTTCAATCAATGTCCCTTTGGTAGAAGCTTTAGAACAAATACCCAGTTACGCCAAGTTTATGAAAGATCTGGTCACAAAGAAAAGATCGGTCACTTTTGAGGATGATGATAGAATGCAGCATTGTAGTGCTATTGCTACAAGATCTCTGGTACAAAAGAAAGAAGATCCGGGTGCGTTCACTATTCCTTGTACAATCAGGCTATTACATTTTGCGAAAGCATTATATGATTTGGGGGCAAGCATAAATATTATGCCCCTCTCGATTTACAAGAAGTTGGGCTTGGGTGACCCAAAGCCCACTGCGATGCGCCTACTGATGGCTGATCGAATAGTAAAATGACCTATAGGGATACTCCACGATGTGTTAGTAAAAGTGGAGTTATTCATATTTCCAACAGATTTTGTTGTTCTTGATTGCGAAGTCGATTTTGAAGTGCCCATTATTCTTGGGAGGCCATTCCTTGCTACGGGAAGAGCCTTAGTAGAGATGGAAAAGGGCAGATGAAATTTCGGTTGAACAATGAGGAAGTGACCTTTAATATTTTTAGGTCCATGAGGCAGTGAGCTCCAATCGGCATCTTCTATATCCTAAAACATGGGTGAGACATCTGAGACACAAATAGAAGAACATCAAGGTGTCGAAGCATTAGCGGCAGTGATAATGAACTTTGATAGCTATTGCATTGAAGAGTATGAGTCATTAGTCGCGGCTCTTGACCGAGGTGATGTTCGGTTTAAACCGAAGAAATTTGAGCTTGATATGAAGAATCGCGAGTCCCCACCCGCGAAACCATCTATAGAGGAGGCTCCAAAATTAGAACTAAAATCTCTCCCACCTCATCTCAGGTATGAATTCTTAGGAAATGGTGACACTTTGCCGGTAATCATTGCATCAGACCTGGATGAACAACAGGTTCAGAGTTTGGTGAAGGTACTAAAAAGGTTCAAAAGAGCTATTGGGTGGACTATTGCGGACATTATTGGGATCCCTCCTGGTATTTGCTCTCATAAAATCCAACTCATGCCCGATCATAAGCCGAGTATTGAGCACCAGAGACGCTTGAATCCTCCTATGCAAGAGGTTGTGAAGAAGGAAATCATTAAGTGGTTGGATGCCGGAGTAATCTATCCAATCACCGATAGTAGTTGGGTATGCCCGGTTCAGTGTGTACCTAAGAAAGGGGGAATGACTGTGGTCCCCAACGAAAAAAATGAACTTGTTCCAATGAGATCGGTTACTGGATGGAGGGTGTGTATGGATTACCGTAAACTAAACTCATGGACTGAAAAAGACCATTTTCCTATGCCCTTCATGGATCAGATGTTCGATAGACTTGCCGAAAAAGGGTGGTATTATTTTTTTGATGGGTATTCGGGGTATAATCAGATTTCTATTGCACCAGAAGATCAAGAGAAAACCACTTTCACTTGTTCATATGGGACCTTTGCATTCAGAAGAATGTCGTTTGGGTTGTGCAATGCACCCGGAACATTTCAAATATGTATGATGTCGATATTTTCTGACATGGTGGAGGATACTATAGAAGTTTTTATGGATGATTTTTCTGTGGTTGGTGATTCATTCGAGCGGTGTTTGACAAATTTATCTGAGGTCCTTAAGAGATGTGAATACTGCAATTTAGTACTAATCTGGGAAAAGTGTCATTTCATGGTGAAAGAGGGTATTGTGTTAGGTCATCGCATTTCAGAAAAGGGCATAGACATTGATCAAGCTAAAGTCGAGGTAATAGAGAGACTTCGCCCACCGATCTCTGTGAAAGGTGTGAGCAGCTTTCTTGGGCATGCAAGTTTTTACAGGAGATTTATCAAAGACTTTTCAAAGATTGCACACCCATTGTGCAAACTGCTGGAGAAAGATTGTAAATTTTATTTTGATGAATCCTGTCTTAAAGCATTCGGTGAGCTAAAAGAAAAGTTAGTGTCTGCGCCTATCATTATTTCTCCGGATTGGAACAGTCCATTTGAGGTGATGTGCGATGCTAGTAGGGTGGCTCTTGGTGTATTATTGGGACAGAAAAAAAACAAAATCCTTCACCCCATTTATTGTGCTAGTAAAGCCCTAAATGAAGCTTAGAAGAACTACACAGTGACTGAGCAAGAACTCCTTGCAGTAGTCTTTGCTTTTGAGAAATTTCGCTCCTATTTGCTAGGTACTAGAGTTATAGTGCATACTGACCACTCAACATTGAGATATTTGATGGCGAAGAAGGATGCGAAACCTAGGCTGATTCGTTGGGTATTACTGCTACAAGAATTTGACTTTGAAGTGATGGATAGAAAAGGAACTGAAAATCAAGTTGCTGATCACTTGTCTCATTTAGAGGAAGAAGCTATGAGAGAGTTAGGGGATGAGACTGACATTGATGATACTTTCCCCGATGAACATGTATTGGCTGCTTCGCAAGACTTAATCCCATGGTTCGCATATTTTGCGAACTATTTGGCTAGTGATATTGTTCCATCAGACTTGTCCTTTCATCAAAGGAAAAAGTTCATGTACGATGTGAAGAAGTTCTTTTGGGATGAACCATACTTGTATAGGAGTTGTGCCGACGGGCTTATTCGGCGTAGTGTGCCAGAATGTGAAATGTTGAGTGTATTGAAGGCATGCCATTCCTCACCCATTGGTGGACATCACAGTGTTATCTGAACCTCTCATAAGATATTAAAATGTGGTTACTATTGGCCAACTCTTCATCAAGATGCTCATGGGTTTGCTAAAGCATGTGACAGATGCCAACGAGATGGTGGTATTTCAAGAAAGCAAGAGCTCCCTCGAGGTATTAGTTCCTCTTCAATTTTATAATCATTCATGCGTAAATTCCATTTTAGAATCATGTTTCCTCAGTTTGTACTTGCATTTTAAGTAGAAGCGTTTGTAGGTCTCTCCCTCTAGTTCAGCTAGTTTAGTCTTTATTCGAGGACAAATGTTCCCAAGGGGGAGAGAAGTAACACCCCGTAGCAAAAACAAACCAAAAACCAACTTTTTCCAGAAAAAATCTGCAGGTGCACCTTACAGTGGCATCAATGGACCGTAGCCTAACCCACGGTCTGTCTTGAACAACCGTCGATGGGATCAGAAACTCCTAAATATTTCAGCCCAGAAAATTGGTTAAGTCTTGGACGACGGACGGACTTACGGTCCGTAGGTAAGACAACGGTCCATAGTCCATGACTGTCGATCAAGACCCCCATTCACCCACTCTCTCACAAGAGCTACGGATAACCAGCACGATCCATAGGTGGACCTACGATCCGTAGGTCTTACCGTAGGTGGAAAATTTGCAGACAATTAAGGGTAAATGTAGTTGGGTCAACTTCAAATGGTCATAACTCTCAGAACAAAATGAGATAGGTTTCCTATGAACTACTCATAGATAGATAATTGCATTATCTTTCCATATCAACCGACCTCGGTAAAATAAGACCTCCTAGTAAACAGCTATGAACATTTTAGTAAAGGTCTGTCGAATGGGCCCAGTCGACAAACCCCAATGATGGGTCGTCAGTAAGACGACGGATCGTCAGTCCTAGCCATAGTTTGGTCAGAAAACAACTTTTGCAGGGGTCTTTTTGACCTTTCCCATTCTTTTTAACACTAAGTTACGTCGTTTTCACCCTAAATCATCATATTTTAGTAAGTTTAAACCTAGAAACATAATTAAAACATATCTAATTCAAATCATTAAATCAAAACATAGAAAATTAGAAGTAAGAGAGGAGAAAAAGCTCAAGAATCCTAATTAAAGAACGCCACAAGCTCCAACAGTTCCAGCCCCAAAACTTAAGTATTTTTTCGAGGATTTCATCACCTGGTATGTCAGACTTCTTTAGTGGGTTATTTTCATCCATTGGGTCCCTAGTTTTCAGTCAGGTTCTTGATTCTCTTTTCATGATTAAACCTAGGATTTCTAGAACTTTGTCAGAACATCATAAATTTATTAAATATATGTTCCATATCAGATTATCAAGTTATTATTCAGATTATCCCATGAATTTCAGACCCTAGTTTTGTATTTTTTTAGTTATTGAATTACACATGCTAAGTCAAATATTTCAGACACTTCAAATATACAAGCCTCAACTATAAATGCATAATTACTAGATTAAATGTTGCATTCAAAGTTTGAATGTTCACTTTCAAGCAATCCAGTATTTACAGAAACACAGACATAATTAGTAAATTTACAAAATCCATGGGAGTACCATAGTACCAAGTTGGACTCGAGTTCAGCATACCAAAATAGTCCCAAAACTACTAGCCAAGTAGGTTGTAAGTACCCATTGCGGGCAATCAGTTTAGTGATTATTCCAGCATGACTTTATACCTTTGGTAGGATATATTTGGTTCTGTCGATTGGGCGTATACATCGGACTCCACATTTAGCTCATGTTTTTTATTATCGGTTATTAGTAGCTCCCATATATCAGTTAGACTCTCTACATTGACCATTTATCAGTATATTCAATATTAAGTTTTAGCATGTTATAAATTTGTCATTGCATCCAGTTAGCTCAGAATTCCGTTTATCATGTCAGAATATTATACTTGCTTTTATGCTTGTTCAGTTATGTTTTCTTTTAGATTTACTCTATCCTACATGCTTAGTACCTTTCAAGTACTGAAACATCCTACATGCTTAGTACCTTTCAAGTACTGAAACTTCCTACATGCTTAGTACCTTTCAAGTACTTACACTTACGTGCGCTACATCTTCTCGTGATGCAGGTTTAGGTTCTCAGCATCCAGATAACACATAGATCGATTTTTGATCTCTAGTTCAGCACATTCAGTGGTGAGTCCTAATTCTCCGAGGACAACAGTCATGAGTGTCATTTCAGTCTTTTGTCATTTAGTTTCAGTTTTTGCTAGATTTAGCTGGGGCTTGTCCTAGTATTTCTAGTCATGTTTAGAGGGTTATTTCAGACATACTTTGATTCATCTTAGTATTGAGTTAATATTTCATTTGTATTAAACTCATTGATTTCAAATATCTAAGTTATAAAATACGGGTATTTCCCATCTTTTCAGATTTAATTATGATTTAGCTTCCGCATCAGTTTATTATCTTTAGTATGCTCATGATCATGCCAGCAGGGTTAGCTCGGGATCACTTGTGGTTCTAAGTTCCATGTCCGCGTCTTGGGGGTAGGTCTAGGTGTGACAATCATACTTTTTATTTTAACCCTTTTCATAGAATACTAGTGGACCTATTAGACAATTCAAGTCCTATACAGTGGAAAGGTTAGGATGGACGGTCAGCGTGGGTCGAGTACTGCTATATCATCAATATAACTCTTAAGTGATTGTTTCGGTTAGAGAAGCTCCCACAAAAGAATAGTATTTTCATATACATCAGTTATTTATATTCTTACATACATATTATATATTATTGTGTACTTGTATATATTTATAGTTGAAGCATGTTTACTTCAGATTTTATTTTCTTTATATTACATTTACTTTTTACTGCGTATATTGAATAAGAGTTGGTAAATCATGAGATAAACAGGCCAAGTTAAGTATTGTTTTTACTTATTTTCAAGTTTAAGTGTCTTATCAGTCAAACTTGCGTACTCATACATTCAATATAGTCATGCTAGTTGGCCTTCATCGTTTCATGATGCGGACACAGTTAACGAGGATTGACATCCAGTGCACCATTTATGTAGCTGAGCACGCTAGTGCACCATTGATCTAGCTGAGCACACTAGAGTTAGTTTGTGAGCCTCTTTGCATTTAAGAGGACATATTTTATTGCTTTAAAGTTAATTCAATAGAATGTTGTAGGTTTTTTTTCCAACATTCATATCAGTCAGTTTAGAGGCTTCATAGATAGTTAGTAGTGTGGTAGTCTTTACCTTTTCATTCTTCTTTCAAAGACTTGTATTGCCATTTTGGCCATGTTGAATGTTTAAACTTTAAAGACATTCCCAGTTATTTCGTTATGCAATTGAGATAAGTTCTTTTATCATTATACATATGATTGTTATCTTCCACTGAGTTAAGCAAGTCAGGCCAAGGGTTCGCTCGAGGCAAGCAATGGTCACTGAGTGCTAGTACCGCTCAGGGTGTAGGCTAGGGCATGAAAGCAACCATTTGATTTGATCATTCCCTTGTTTAGGTAGAATAAACAGTGTCTGGCTTGGGAGTTAAAGTAAGAAGAATCTACAGCTAGAGGTGGTATTATTTATGATCATATGGGTATGGGGAAGACTGTTCAAGCCATGACTATGGTGATTGATAAATGAGAAATAGGGCAAAAAAATTCTGATTCCATTTGGTCTCACCTACCCCCTTATGTGCTCCCAGCAGGGAAAGGAACCCTTTTTATATGTCTTGTTGTTGCTTTTATTCAATGTGTCCATGAGATTGACTTCTTTACCTCTATAGGAAGCAACAAAGTTCTTGCTTCCCATGGTGCCAATGGGAAGAAAGATATCGACAGATTTGCAGAGTATGATTTTGTTATCACTACCTACTCCATAATGGAGACTGAGTATAGGAAAAATATCATGATTTTGCTCCCTATGAAGTGGAATAATATTATTTTGTATGAGGTAATCATTGTTTAACTAGACACATATTTGTTTTTGCTTGATGTGCTTCATTTGAGCCACGAGTTTATCCAAAAGAACCTCTGTACCTTCACAAGGTAGCGTAAGGTTGTGTACACAAGACCAACCACTATACAATCACAAGGTATCTTGGGGTAATGTTGTTGTATATGTTGTTTCTCACTGACAAGTCTTCCAAATTCATAGTATTTAGTTTTGTGTGACATATGTTAAACTTCTTGGTTTCCCTATATATTGTGTGTATGTGTGATGTAAATCTTTCATCCTTTAACGGATTCAACTTTTGTGGAACATTCCCATTGTGTAAAAGATATACGCAGCAACAATACAAGAGCTATTCTTGCACTAGAATCTTCTTTTTAAGTGGGCGTTAAGTGATACTCCCTTCCAAAACTGTGTAAGAGAGTTGTAGTCACTTGTATGTTTTTTGTGATTAATGTTCTTTTGTGTCCAAGATAATTCCCATCTTCAATCTCTGAAATAAATACATTCTTACTTTGGGACAGGTCTGTTTCTTTAAAATTAATCCTTACTCATACTACTTCTGTAAAGATTGTGATTTCAGAGCTCTCAACCACACGACCATAGGTAGACTAAAAATCATATTTTTTTATCTTTACTTAAAATCATATTTTTTTAATCTTTACACCAAACTTGAATTGAGAGAGAAACATATAGCTTAAAATTTGTTTTATTTTGTCATGTTCACTAGAGATTTTGTCGTTGTTTCTTCTTTGACGTTTTTTATTTTATTTTTCACCTTTTTGAAATCTCTTGTTTGTTCCTTTTGTTTTTGAATTTACTTTATCTCATTCATGTTCCCACATTTCCAGCATAAATCTAATCGGCACTTTTTCTGGTGGAATAGAGTTAGTCATCAAATTGATATACTTATTTTGGTGATTCGTGCTTTTTGTGATTAAAAAATGTCGTTATTGAAACGCAGACGTTGATATATCTCATGTTTCTAGTATATTGCCTCGCGCATACAATTTCAAGGAAATCGTGGGTTTGATAGAGATGTGATGGTTTTGTTTAAACACAAAATTTTAAAAACGATAAATGCTAAGGCGTACTAAAGGGGGAAGGGCTGCTGATCTTGTACTTCCTCCAAGGATTGTAAGTTTTTTTTCACATTTATGCAGTACTACAGTTGTTAATTTTTTTCTTCTTTAGCTAGTTACTTATTTTTTCATTTAGGTTACCTTGTTCATAGATTCTTTGGATCCTGATGAAGAAGACTACTACACATCACTGCACGAAGATGTTGTGAAAATTTTAATGTGTATGCAATCTATTTTCACCTGTACTTATGGAACTACTAACTTGCTTGTCTGAAAGTCATCTTAGCCTTTTTGTTGCACTCTAGTTAATAATTGTTATTTCATATTGAATTTGTTTTAATGACATAGATCATGATCTTATACTTTTATGTTGTTTTCTTCGGGTGTTCGGATTACATTCTTTCATGATATATATTTCATCTATTTTCCATGTGTTAAGTAATAGTGAAAAAATACAAAAACGTTCCTTTTCTTGAAAATTCTGAAAAAAGTCAATTTTACAACTTTTCATAGAAAATGCTCAAAACTAGCTATTCAACTTGTGAAATAGTAAATCATGAGAGCCAGAATAAGCGGTGCATTATTCTTCTTATCATCATTGTATTGTTTCTTCCTAATGTATTTTGGTGCATACATTCAAGATAGTAAGTTAATGACTAACTATGCTGACATTTTTTATCTACTCACACGCATCAGATAGGTATGGAGATCATATTTTCAATATGAATTCTTATTAATTGTGTATTGATACCTACTTGTATTTTGTTTTAGTTGTGAATAAAAGTTTGTGTTACAGGTTCATTGTTAACCTTCAAACTATGAATTTACTGGAAAAAATTTCTTAACAAGATCTATATCATTACTTCTACATTAATTGAGGTAAAATCATTGAATCATCAAAATAAATAATTGATGTTGTGAATGGTTAAATATTTGAAGATTGCATAACTCGAAGATAATAATTTTGTGCTTCATAATTTCTTGGTTTTCTTTTTCCTTAAATATCCTCCCACAAGTCATTTTTCTGTAACGTTTTACCTTGTAAGTTTTTCCTTTAACACTTATATTTTTTCTTCAATAATGTTTTACCTTTTTTTCCTTTATCAATTTTGTACTATCATTCTCTCAAATTTGATTAATCTTTTTTATCTTCTTTTGTTTTTAAACTATTTTGTTTTTTTGAATTTTAATATATACTACTTGTGGGATTACACTAGGTATATATAATATTATTATTGTTATCGTCGTAATATTCATTGCTATTCTTTCTATATGATGAAGTGTAATATCTACCCATGAGAACCCCCTACCAAGTCTTCCGATAGTGATCATTTCCTACTTTGTTTCCTTTGGTAGTTGAATCCACATGTCATATGATTTGGTGGTGGTGTTAGTTCCCATCCATATTTTTTTTTGCAGATGTATTTGCATCATGATATCACATTGAATTTAATTTTGCGTAAAAGTGGATGCAATTTTGGATACCAAAACGGAAGAGCCTATTTTATATTTCTTATTTTTAATTCTAAGAATGAAGTAGTGCGGCGCAAGAAAAAGAGCAAGACTTGACTTCATTAGTGTCTTGTGTCATCAACTTATTTGTTGTTTTTATCATGCCTTGGCTCTCTTATTGAATCTGTTGAATTTACTTAGCGATTTTAGCCCCTTAAGGAAATAAATAGTTCAAAATTCTTTGACTTCCTATAAAGAACGATGGCTCTACCTAAAAAGTAATAATTAGAAAAAAATTTCTTATATTTTATTGATTTTATTTTTTATCTGAACACATGCATTTTATCATCCCTACCTTGTGGAATAATCAAAAACTGATGTAGTTAGAAGTGGAACCACAAATCATGTCGATTATGTTGAACAATTACGTGGTTTATGTCACGATCTTGTAAACGATCCAGTTGTAAGTTTCATCCTCTTCCCCTTCCATAAGAAAAGTAAAGGAATAAGTTCATAAAACATGTATTTCACTAAATTTTGATTTGATGGAATTCATATTTGGAGTATATTAATATTTTGTATATCATATGGTGGCTAAATAGAATCTTAATGTGTCCATATTTTTCCAAACCTACACCTACGATGTCATTTGAAAGGATATTTTGAAACCTTCTGCAAATTCTTTTCTAACACTATTTGAAAGTCCTCAATGTATCTTTTAGGAATGTCTTTTAACACCTAAAAGGACTTCCATGAAACTTGTGGGCTTGATGATTTAAATTCTCGTACCTCATTTCCATGATATTTTATTGACAACCTAAGAAATATGCAATGAATTTCTTTACTATTATTCTGTCATTTGAAGTTTATACCTACTTTCCTATTAAAATGTGCACCTCTTTGGATTATTGCAGGTTACTTCTTACAAACTTTTTTTCGCAAGTGATGTCTGATAATTTTTACTGTAGTTATGGGATAAATTTCATGTCCTTCGTTTTCTAAATCATTTGCCATTGATTTCATTTCAAATGATCAGAAAACTAAAGCAAAAGTCAAAGGGTTTAGGTCTTCAAGTATACTTTCATTGCTTTACCAGAACATTCCCTTATTCCGAATCAGATTAGGAATTATGGACTTTTTTGGATATGATCATGTTATATTCAATATGAAAAGTAAGATTTGGTGTATTTGGAATGACTCCATAAATTGCAGCAACGTCTCCCATCACAAACAACTGACCTTTAAGGTCAATAAGATCTGTGACTCATATGATATCGGAGTCACAATTTGTATATGCTAAAAGCTACTCTAGTACAAGTATGAGATTATCGAGAACTCTTTGCATAGTTTGTGGTATGATTAATGTCCCTTGGTTGGTGTTCAGAGATTTCAATTCTATTTTGAATGCTGATGAGAAGAAGGGTGGAGAGCCTAATACTTTATCCAAGACCTTGGACTTTATAAGTTGTATGGATGATTGTGGTCTTATGAACTTGCTGATGTTCTTACACTTGCTGTAATGGTAGGGGAATGAGGTGGAGAATCAGTAACATACTTGACACAATTATTAATACTAATGCATGTGACTCCAAATTTCCCCTTACCGGAATTCATCATTTCCATAAAACCGGTTGTGATCATAGTATTTTATTTCTTGAACGGGCACAAGATGAAGCCACCCACATTCTTTAATGTTTGGCAGAACAAGAAGGTTTTGTAGATGTGGTCAAGGAAGATTGGGAAAATGAGATCACGGGAAACCACAAAGTGGACATTACAAAATAAACTCAAAAACCTTTCTAAATATCTTATAAAATTGTTCAAAGAATACATTGGAGACGTTTTTGTTATTTTCAAACAAAAGGTGGAACATAACAGGTTAATGGAGAAGCAATATGAAATGAATAACCCTATCACAATAGAATCCTTGTTCACAAATCTCAGGATGATTACATTAAATGGATGAAGCTTCAAGATTCCATTATGTGGAAAAAAGCTATAGTCAAGTGGCCAGACAAAGGTGAAACTAACTCTAACTCCAAATATTTTTGTAGAGTCATCAAAGGGAGAAGACTAATTTCTCCATGGATCCTAACCGTTGTCCAGATCTAGGAGGATATAATGGTATGTTTTTCTATGTTTGACTGGACACTGTCAATCAAGAAATTACTGACTATGTGAGAACTCTTTTCGCTGGGGCTAACGTGACTGGGTTATTTTCCCACTCGTGCTTGGTTTTAGTCCTAAAGGCTCTTGATCATTTTAAAAACTCATCCTATAAGCTTGAAAAATTTTACAAAAAAATCCTCTTCAAAATTCATTCCTTGAGACAGGGCAATATCTTTCCTAAACCTAAATTAGATATGTCAAAGGCTTACGATAAAGTTACTTATGTTTTTCTTATGTCTGTCCTCAGAAATCTTTGTTCAGAGAACCTTTTGTAGAACTCATAGATAGAATTATTTAAAACATTTGGCATTTTGTAATTGTAAATGGGTAAAAACATGGTTTTTTTAGTTCTTCTAGAGGTCTCAAACATGGAGATCGTCTATATTATTCTTTATTTATTATTGGTGGTGAAAACCTCTCCAAGCTCTCAATTATATGATTAACAGAGCAAATTTCAAAGGTTTTTCCATGAGGAAAAATAGACATCAAGTGTACTGGAATGTATGTGTCCACTAAGTATAACAGGACTAATTTTTCAACACAATTATGATGAACAAAAAATAAATGTTGAAATTAAAGATAACACACACAACTTTACATGAAAAATCTCCTTGCTCAAGGAAGTAAAACCACAACTTGTCTAACTGAATTTTCAACCTTCTTTTACTAAACATCACAAGCCAAAGAAAAAACCGGTTTACACACACACAAGATTGACCTTCTAATCTCTATTTTGAGTATTATATTATCACTCAATGAGAAAAATCAATGCTTACATTGCTCACTGTACTAACCCAACATATTAATATAGACATTGATGTACGACACGAAGTTTCCCTCAACTAAGTTCTTACAATGATTCATCCAAGGTTGAAACATTTCTATCACAAGCGAAATGAATCCTACAATATAAGACACAAATACAAACAATCAACGTAACAGTTGGTTCATGAAGCACTTAGGAAGTCTCTAAGATCCCTTATTTTTTTTTAAGCTTGAATATCTATCTTTGCATGAACGCATTATTTGTTGTTTGTCCTGTTTAATATATCAACATCAAGAGTAAATAGACATAAGACGAACAACCTCATTCTTTATGACTGGTGTAGTGCATTGATAAACTTACACACTTCTGAGGCGGACAACTTTACAACTGTATAGAATATGGGCTTGCTCGAACATACCCTACAGAAGATCGGATCCCTGCATTTGTGAGGCGATCATACAAACATTTTGGAGCATTAAGACCTTTTTCCCCCTTTATGATGATGAAAACCAATTGTGAAAGCTCCTTACATGAGTTTAACATTTATGCAATCAAAAATAATAATTCCCCCTATCAGTAATATCCCTCCCTGATGTAATAAGCACAAACATATGTCAAGTTCATCCCATCATCTAATTTTACAACAACTGCAATCCTGTTGACACCCAATTTTGACCGACCTTTGAACTTTTTTAGAAATCCTATTCGATTAAATACGTATTTTAAATTTTAGAATTTTTAGTCGACTTTGCTTGAAAATTATATATTTTAGTATGTTTTACTTTATAAAATTATCGTAAATATTATAATATTTTAAAATTATTAATGAATTTCAAATGTATTAAAATTTAAATGATTTTCTCAATTAAAATGTTTTGGCTCTTATTTATTAAAGTAAAAGAATATTGTCTTCCTTACTTTACTCTTACTCATCTATTTTTTTAGTAATATTAAATTAAAAAAATCTGATTTGTCTCTCCTTATTTAAGATAAATAATAATAATATTTCTCTTCCTAATTTATTCTTTCTTATATTTGGAAGTGATATATTTTTATTTTGGCTGAGTTGAATCTCCTTTTTAATAAGGAAAATAATATATTTAATTAACTCCTTTAAATATCTTTTTTCCTTATTTGTTTCCCCCTCTTTGCTATATAAATAAGACCCCTCCCTTCATCAACTCAGACACACTCATTCACTCTCAATCAAAATTTCTCTCATCACTCTATCTTCTCATTGCTCTCTTGCTACTTTAACAACACATTAATATTCCGATAAATATTCAAGTGTTCTTCGCTATTTTGCTACTTTGTTCGAGTAAAAGGTGAATCAATTTGTTTTGCTTAACCGGTTAGTATTTTTAACATTTATACTATCTTCACATTCAGATATTTGAGTAAGCTATTGTCTTTTTTTTATGTAGAATCCGTCATTAAATAATTGCATATTGTCTCACCTTGACTAATAAGCGTGATTACTTGTGTAGTTATTTGATTACTTTGACAGGTTTCAAACTTGAAGTTCAAGTTGAAGATTAATTGAAGAAAGATTTATTTGTGTATTTGAATGTATATATATATATATTTTATTTTTTCCTATTTTATTTATTCGAATGTTGTAACAATTGTAACTCTAAAAGATGATATATATAAATTTATTTGGGGGGTCGTCTAGGGGAGGGGGATTTATATGCTTACTTGTTCATTAAATTTTTAGAAATCATGCCTATAGGTTTTTCTTTAATCGCCTAGATTTAATATTTTGTAGGTGCTATAATCTAATCAATTTTTAATTTGCTTGACGCTTTTTGTTAACAAGTCTTAATAAATAATAACTAGATTCCGTTAATTTTGAATGTTAAAATCAAATCCTAATAATCTAGTAGGTTGTTAGATGTTAAAAATATATTATAAATTTTCATTTGTCTTATCACGTAGAAACTATGCCTAAGTATTAATTTGTTCATATCATTTACTAAATCATGCATATATATGTTACTCTGTTTTTTTTTAAACACCTAGAAATCATGTCTATAGGGTTGTAAATAAACTTTCAGCATATCCAAAAAATAAAATTTGTTTGTGCATATTTGAGCCCTCCCCTAAAATTAGTTAATATTATTTAACTAGTAATCCTATTTGTTTTCCGCATTCATGATGTAATATTTTTTCTTAATAATACTAATTTAGAATCATTTCATGCATTTAACTTGGCTTTAAAAAATATTTCATATCAAAACCTTGTAACATGATTTTCTTAAAAAGTCATTATTCAATCTTCTTTTAAAACTTTGGATTGATTTTGACATTGTTTATTTTGAAAATAAATTATAAGCACTATCTCCTAACCTATCGTTAGTGGGAAAGTCAAAGGAACTACGAGGTCTAGTTCCAATTTTTAAACCCGACGCATCCTCGGAAGTACCACCTACCCATGAATTTCAAAAGGGATTATGTGTATTTATGTGTAAATATTTATGTGTCTACATGTAAATTAAATCTTTTAAATCATTTTCAAAAAATGTAAACTATTTTTTAGACCGACCTCAAATCAAAATTGTTTCTATGGTGGAAGAACGCGATCAACAATATCGTGGCATCATCCCTATAAAGAAACAAACATTTTTTTTAAAATAAAAATTCATATTCAAAACTTGCTCAATTTTCAAACTTTACTTTTACACATATTAATTGCTTAATATTTGCCAACTTTGTCTATAACATAGCCTCGTATGTTAAAGAAATAAAAAATAAACTTGATTGTTTATTATTGCTGTCACCTAGCCTCGCATGTTTAAATTAATAAAATAGCCTTAATTGTTTTATACTTGTTATCACTTAGCAAGCATATTAATGAATAATAATGAAATGACCTTGATTGCTACTTGTAACCCCCACATAGATTGCATGAGATACGGTCGGGACCCACGCTTGTGGACCTCGAGGGATGCCTAACACCTTCCCCTCGAGGTAATTTGAACCCTTACCCTAAACTCTGGCTCGTTGACCTTAGTTAGACTTAGTTAGTTTAGATAGGTGCCCTAACGCGCCTTAACTCGTTAGGTGGCGACTCCAAACTCGAAACCCCAAAAGAGTTGTTAGGTCGCGCACAAAACCCGTTTTCTGCGAAAATGGGGCGCGACAGAATGGCGACTCTGCTGGGGATATTAGGTTCTTAGCATTACGTGTTAATTGCTTATTTATGTGGGGTTTACTTTATTTTTGTCATTTCATTATTTGTTAAGTGCTTACCATGTTTAGCTTATTTTGTTGCCTTATTTACTGTTTTCTCTCCATGTTCCATCCCTTTCCCTTTTCCTTAATTGTTTATTACCATGTTTCACCTCTTCCCTTTTCCCTTATTTGTTTAATTACATGTTTAATCCCATACCCTCTTTCCTTATTTGCGTAGTTTTTATATCTTTATATGTTTAAATTCCTTTATTTATTCATGATTATTTATTTATTTATTGTTTATAAACTGCCTATATGTTACCGTTTTCCAATTTAAATGCTAAATGTTTACTGCTTTGATAATTGGCATCCCACTCATACTTCCCCCAATTGGGACCCTCTTCTTTTTTTTATTTTGTTCTCGTGATGTTGTGCCTTTGCACCTCTCACAACTACTCCAATCCTATTCAAATACCCATTATAGAGAGTCGGCATATGCGTGGACGTAACGGATAGTTTTACTACCGTGAAGCCACGAGCCTCTCGCATAGAATCCCTTTCGTGTCTGTGTCAAGCCGACTCTTAGAAATCCTGGTTAAATCATACATGCTGCATAAACCCTAGGTGGTTTGACCCTTGGTGTCAATCCACATAATTAGTAGCCACCCTATCGTCTAAAGGGCCCCAACACCCTTAGACAAATTGCATATTTATGTGTCAACGTGATCATAATAATTAAATCAAGCCAACGTTGTCAAAATGGAGTTTAGAAGTCGTTTGTTACTTTGTTTGCAGAGTCATGGCTCACCCTCATTTTCCCAACAAACAAATGATGGTCAAAGTTAATCCAATTTTGAAGATGGTTTTGGCGATGAAAAAGAGAAAAGATGGGCTCGCAACCTCCTCAACACCGATTATGACATTACCCCAGAAATGAGGAAGCAGATTGTGCCTAACATTGGAGAGCAACATAATTAAAGTTTTTTTTTCTCTTTATTCCCCATGTGTTATCCCTAGCCCTTTAGTTATCTCTAGATTGATGTAATAAATAGAAATTATTTCAATAATTGAAAGTCGTTTGTCTAACTCTAAACTCCAAATTGGCAAATAAGGCTTGAATTAGTTATTGTGCATCACTTATGTGTCGCTTAGGCCTACCTCTGGCTCAACGAGGCTCCTTTGCATTTAGGTCGTTTATCTTAAATAACGTGTTTGATATCCCAATTTATGCAATGTTCTAACTTGGGCTTTATTTTTGCTTTTATTTATTTATTTTACCATTTCCCAATGGTTGATCTGTAGACCATGGTTTATCACACGCAATCAAAGGATTCATTTCCTCCTCTTCCGGCTGAGAATGGAAAAAGAAAAAGTGAAAGGGACTAATGCTAAGGTTATGTGCAAAATTATTGGAAAAAAAAGTGTCTTTCAGACAAGTTGGTATCAGACCTTGAGCAGAAAATAAAGAAGTTAGAAGAAGAGTTATTGGACATGCGCGAGTGGGCAAAATTGTTACTCTCCGCTAATCCAACTTTGGAGACGAACATGGATATGTCACCTTTCGCAAGTCAAGTCACTCTCCAAAATAATCTTCCTCCGGATTATTCTACATCTCAAAGTCAACCGAGCTCCATTCAAATGCTTCTAAAGAACATCTATTTTCCAAATCACCCATATCCTCCGCAAACACCATGCATATGCTCCTAAACCTCAACATCTTACTTTACACCCGCATTATCCCACTATGTAAGCTCCTCAATACGAAACACCTCTACACCAAGTTCCTTGGCATCATGCACCTCTCAGGCCATTTCCAAACCCTCCATATCAAATGTCTCTGTACCAAAGGCCTCCTATGCCATATCTTTTGGAACTACGTCAGACTTGATTCCCGTTTAAGAGGGGATACGTAGGCGCTCCTATGGGGTTCGGTCTTATTATAAATAAAACTTTCATTTTCCCCTTTTCTATGGATAACTGGGGAAGAATTTTTGAGAGGATCTCAAAAATTCCATCAAGATTTCTCCTGGCACATCTTGATAACTGGGGCAGAATTTTTGAGAGGATCTCAAAAATTCCATCAAGATTTCTCCTGGCATATCTTCATACTGGGGCAGAAATTTTGAGTAAACTCAAATATTTCACCGAAAGTTTCTCCTCAACAAGCAGTCAGCTTACAACGAAGATCAAATGATAGCTCCACTTTTGAGTCAGACGTTGTAAAGTCTCAACCTATGCCATGGTCAAAGATTCGACATCAGCTTTTTAAATGATGATTTCAAAATATTTCAAAGTTTCCCCCCCCCCCTAAAAAAAAAAAAAAAAAAGAAGACACAGACGCTCAACGAGGTGTGGATGGCAAGCCAAAGGAGCACGTTGCGCCAAATCATGGATACAGATCAACCTCCCCCCTTTAAACTAACTATTTTTTTTGTTTGAATGTAGAAAATACAGGTACATATACAAAGGCAACTTCAACAATCAACATTACCACTTTTGAGCCCGACAAATGACACTCGACCGTTCCAACAAGGTGGATGTCCAAGCTACTACATACCCTCCTGATTCAACGATACTTGAGATCTATGATTGCATGATTACATTATGCCCGAGATCACATTATGCTCGAAGAAATGCATTATTGCATGTGCTCGATATTACATTATGCTCGAAGAAATGCATTATTGCATGTGATCGATATTACATTATGCTCGAAGAAATGCATTATTGCATTGTGCTCGATATTGCATGTGCCCGAAGAAATGCATCATTGCATTGTGCCCGATAATGCATGTGCCCGAAGAAATGTGTCATTGCATTATGCTCGATATTGCATGTGCCCGAAGAAATGCATCATTGCATGTGCCCGAAGAAATGCATCATTGTATGTGCCCGATAATGCATGTGCCCGAAGAAATGCATCATTGCATTGTGCCCGAGACTGCATTGCGCCCAAAATTTGCATAAGCCCAAGCTTGCATCGTGCTCGAAGTTTGCATATGCCCAAATCAAATCAAGTCATAAGTATCAACAGATGCCAAAAACAGATATGCTCTCTTTACTCATAACTTATATTCCAAAGGCGTCATCCTCCAAAGGCGTCATCTTTCATGGACTGCGGACTTCATGTCATGGCCTGAGGACTTATTTTATGCTTATTATGTTCCTAAGGCGTCATAGTCTAAAGGCATCATCCTCATGGCCTGCGGCCAGGGTTTAATTTTTGTCTATCATGATCCGAAGGTGTCATAGTCTAAAGGCGTCATTTTCATGGCCTACAGACAACATTTTCATGACCTGAGGATACATCCTGCATATCATGGCCCTAGACATCATATCCTAAAGACGTCATTTTTTCACGATCTTAAGGCAAACATTCATGGTCAACATGGGAATTGCATCATGTTTACATTTACCATTTATTTTGATGTGTATGTTCTAATTACTTTATTTAGGCTATACTACAAGTTACAGTTATGCTGATTACAGACAAAGCTTCTTTCTGAACGGCTATTCCCTCGCTTACAAACAAAGGCTCCGACAAATTCTTGGCTACTCGCACTATCGTTTCACTACTCATCTATCATTCAGGCTACCATGAAGATATCTTCGGATTCAACTCGCCACTGTGACTATCTATGTCTTCAGCTAGGCTCGTCCGCCTTACAATGCGACATCTAGGCTCGTCCGCCTTACAATGTGACATCTAGGTTCGTCCGCCTTACAATGTGACATCTAGGCTCGTCTGCCTTACAATACGACATCTAGGCTCGTCCGCCTTACAATGTGACATCTAGGCTCGTCCGCCTTACAATACGATATCTAGGCTCGTCCGCCTTACAATGCGACATCTTGGCTCGTCCGCCTTACAATGCGAGATCTAGGCTCATCCGCCTTACAATGCGACATCTAGGCTCGTCCGCCTTACAATGGGACATTTAGGCTCGTCCGCCTTAAAACGACATTTATTCGTCCACTTTATAAAATATATAGGCCGTCCGCCTTAAAATGACACTTAGGCTCGTCCGCCTTAAAATGACGTTTAGACTCTCCTAACAACAAGAGATTTTTGTCTATATCTTTATAGTATCAAATCTATTGGAGTTTGACGTCATTCTTCAGAGATGGGTTTCAATCCTTCAGGAAGTTAAAGACTATCAAGGCTTGCGATACGTCTCAAACAGATACGCTTTTTATCACCTCTTGTCTATTTAGAACTCATATTTTATCAGTATTGGTCATATTTTATCTATTTATAAGCTAACATTTTATCTAGAATTTGCAGATATGATCGATCGCCCTTGGTTACAATTATCATGATGTCCTCTATCACAACAACGACTCTATCAATCCCTTGCTACTCATACTCTGAACCGTGCTCAAATGCTGACATGTTGCTTCTCTATCACGCTCTTCTAGCCTCTATCTCTCTTTTCTCGCTACTCTAATCTTATCCATTCAAGCCGATATCGTGCCTTTCAAATACCTTAGCGCTCTTTCAACTTTTAAGAGTTTCATTTGCTCTTGAATCTAGAACTACACACGACCTGATTCTCGTATAACCAGAGATATGTAGGCGACTTAAAACTAAAGTCTCGGTCGTACCCTTTTTCAACTCTATATCGTTTCGATTGATCCAACTGACATCTCTCGTCGGTCGGACAAAATTGGCTACTAAGTCAATGTTGGTTGCCTGACAATTCATTCTTCATTCTCAATCAACCAAGGGGCAGCTGTTGACGCCCAATTTTGACCGACCTTTGAACTTTTTTAGAAATCCTATTCGATTAAATACGTATTTTAAATTTTAGAATTTTTAGTCGACTTTGCTTGAAAATTATATATTTTAGTATGTTTTACATTATAAAATTATCGTAAATATTATAATATTTTAAAATTATTAATGAATTTCAAATGTTTTAAAATTTAAATGATTTTCTCAATTAAAATGTTTTGGCTCTTATTTATTAAAGTAAAAGAATATTGTCTTCCTTACTTTACTCTTACTCATCTATTTTTTTAGTAATATTAAATTAAAAAAATCTGATTTGTCTCTCCTTATTTAAGATAAATAATAATAATATTTCTCTTCCTAATTTATTCTTGCTTATATTTGGAAGTGATATATTTTTATTTTGGCTGATTTGAATCTCCTTTTTAATAAGGAAAATAATATATTTAATTAACTCCTTTAAATATCTTTTTTCCTTATTTGTTTCCCCCTCTTTGCTATATAAATAAGACCCCTCCCTTCATCAACTCAGACACACTCATTCACTCTCAATCAAAATTTCTCTCATCACTCTATCTTCTCATTGCTCTCTTGCTACTTTAACAACACATTAATATTCCGATAAATATTCAAGTGTTCTTCGCTATTTTGCTACTTTGTTCGAGTAAAAGGTGAATCAATTTGTTTTGCTTAACCGGTTAGTATTTTTAACATTTATACTATCTTCACATTCACATATTTGAGTAAGCTATTGTCTTTTTTTTATGTAGAATCCGTCATTAAATAATTGCATATTGTCTCACCTTGACTAATAAGCGTGATTACTTGTGTAGTTATTTGATTACTTTGACAGGTTTCAAACTTGAAGTTCAAGTTGAAGATTAATTGAAGAAAGATTTATTTGTGTATTTGAATGTATATATATATATATATTATTTTTGCCTATTTTATTTATTCGAATGTTGTAACAATTGTAACTCTAAAAGATGATATATATAAATTTATTTGGGGGGTCGTCTAGGGGAGGGGGATTTATATGCTTACTTGTTCATTAAATTTTTAGAAATCATGCCTCTAGGTTTGTCTTTAATCGCCTAGATTTAATATTTTGTAGGTGCTATAATCTAATCAATTTTTAATTTTCTTGACGCTTTTTGTTAACAAGTCTTAAAAAATAATAACTAGATTCCGTTAATTTTGAATGTTAAAATCAAATCCTAATAAGCTAGTAGGTTGTTAGATGTTAAAAATATATTATAAATTTTCATTTGTCTTATCACGTAGAAACTATGCCTAAGTATTAATTTGTTCATATCATTTACTAAATCATGCATATATATGTTACTCTGTTTTTTACCTAGAAATCATGTCTATAGGGTTGTAAATAAACTTTCAGCATATCCAAAAAATAAAATTTGTTTGTGCATATTTGAGCCCTCCCCTAAAAATTAGTTAATATTGTTTAACTAGTAATCCTATTTGTTTTCCGCATTCATGATGTAATATTTTAGAATCATTTCATGCATTTAACTTGGCTTTAAAAATATTTCATATCCTTATAACATGATTTTCTTAAAAAGTCATTATTCAATCTTCTTTTAAAACTTTGGATTGATTTTGACATTGTTTATTTTGAAAATAAATTATAAGCACTATCTCCTAACCTATCGTTAGTGGGAAAGTCAAAGGAACTACGAGGTCTAGTTCCAATTTTTAAACCCGACGCATCCTCGCAAGTACCACCTACCCATGAATTTCAAAAGGGATTATGTTTATTTATGTGTAAATATTTATGTGTCTACATGTAAATTAAATCTTTTAAATCATTTTCAAAAAACGTAAACTATTTTTTAGACCGACCTCAAATCAAAATTGTTTCTATGGTGGAAGAGCGCGATCAACAATATCGTGGCATCATCCCTATAAAGAAACAAACATTTTTTTTAAAATAAAAATTCATATTCAAAACTTGCTCAATTTTCAAACTTTACTTTTACACATATTAATTGCTTAATATTTGCCAATTTTGTCTATAATATAGCCTCGTATGTTAAAGAAATAAAAAATAAACTTGATTGTTTATTATTGCTGTCACCTAGCCTCGCATGTTTAAATTAATAAAATAGCCTTAATTGTTTTATACTTGTTATCACTTAGCAAGCATATTAATGAATAATAATGAAATGACCTTGATTGCTACTTGTAACCCCCACATAGATTGCATGAGATACGGTCGGGACCCACGCTTGTGGACCTCGAGGGATGCCTAACACCTTCCCCTCGAGGTAATTTGAACCCTCACCCTAATCTCTGGCTCGTTGACCTTAGTTAGACTTAGTTAGTTTAGATAGGTGCCCTAACGCGCCTTAACTCGTTAGGTGGCGACTCCAAACTCGAAACCCCAAAAGAGTTGTTAGGTCGCGCACAAAACCCGTTTCTTGCGAAAATGGGGCGCGACAAATCCATCTATGCCTCTTTTGACATCATTGAAAAGGATTAGCAGCAAACATAGACAGATTGCATACAAAATGTAAAGAATTCAGGGTCATGGGCCACATAGTACATGTACTAGTAAACAATAATAGAGAAGATAAAAGCGTACAAGACAAGGCACAAGAAACATTGCCATTAAATTAAAGAGCTGACCACAGTAATCAGCCAAAACATCACACATACCACTTAGAGTTCGATAGGAGAAGAAATGAAGTAGGTGACAAGACATATTTAGGACATATGGGGAGGGGAATTGAGAGTTCTCATCATCAAAGACATCAAATTATTTTCATCAGCATGAGATTGAATGATTTGCTTGTTGACATCTTTGACTTCCTCATTGGGTGAGGCATATGTCTTCAACAACTACTCATTTTATGCTCTCAAATTTTCTCCCTCTTTCCCATTCGTGACATTAGTACCAGGTCCATTGGAGATAGCCCTTTTCAACCAATACTTAGGTTGCACAATCTAAATCCACTTATTATTTAAGGCCACTATAAGTCTAGTTAAGTCACGTTTCACAGACCTTTGTTTCTCTAAAAGATCTGCTGCAAGAGACATACCCTTTTTCTTTAACTCAATACATTCACACTCCAAGATAGAGACAACAGTTAACATTTTTGTTAAGAATTTTAGGTACCTCCCATCAAAGAGGCACTTGAAAATGTTTGAACACATGATTTAGCAAATAGCCATTAGGAATGCCATGTTTGGATGACGTTCAATTCATCTCCTTATGAATATGTTCAAGAATTATAGAAGGAAGATTACTTTCCTCAACTTCATCATGTTTTTCCATTATAAACTAATCAGTGACAAATCCTATAATTCTCTTTTATGTACTTGTTAGCAGTACCTTGTAGAGGAATTAAAATATCAACTAGTACTCCCTTTGAGAAATTTCTTTGGGACACCAACACATTTTTTATCCCCACGCTTTGTGGCCTGTTTAGTGAACTCATTAGATGGTTTAAAACCTTTAATTTGACTGGATCCTATTCACCTGCATGCCCGAAATGATTCCGAGAGTTTCCTCATCCAGAGGATCTTGACCGCTCAAATTGTAAACTTCACTCCCCATGACTTAGAAGCTCCATCTTATAATACAACTTACTAGTTTTTGTCTCATGAATGCAAGTATTGTGCTCGGACCTCAAATAGGTGACCCCAATTTGGTAGGGAAATTGAATAAAAAAGATTGGACATATCGAATTCTATAAGCATTTCAGGGTCGAACACTCTGACATTCAACACCTTTTGGTTATTCATCTCTGCTATACTCTTTTCCTTTGTCATCACCTTTTCCTCAACCTAATTTTTAAAACGAAGACCTGGTCTCTTGAAATTCTTTGATTTCACAGTAATGTTTTTACTTTCACTCTCCTTCTTTACTGGAGATTTCTTCATTGACTTGTGACTCCTTTTAGATTTAACACTCTAAATATCAGATTCCTTCCTTCATTTAGACACAGCCATAACAATGTTATCAGTTTAAATATACTAGACCTTACAGGTAGAAGAGTTGAAATAGGGACCTCATGCACAAGACCATCTCTTCTTCTCTTCCCCTTTCATTCCATTTGAATTTCATTTGCTTTTATGGAACTTCCCATTATATTTTACACCTCTCCTCTAGTGGGATATCTTTTCTTGTCCTTTTTTTTATACTCTAATATGTTCCCTTACCACTTTTGTTTTCTCTCTTTTTAAGACTTAGTACGTTCATTGTCAAGTTTAGTCTCAAAAACATCCTCAACACCTCCTAGTTCTGGTACAACCATTGTTAAGTAATTAGAACCTCAAACCCCTTTTATACTCCAACAAAAGGTGTTTATTCTTCCACATCCTTGTCACTATTGATATCAAGACTTAGAATTTCGGTTGAACATGGGTTGAGTACTATGAGGGCCCTATCTTGGCAATTGCAACTCTTTATTAAAGTTTGTTGTTTGAACATATCCTTTAAGAGATTCTAAGTATTGTATGGCCACCAATTCCTCTGCTTCTACTAGAATATTAGACTCACCATTACCTCAGACCAATTTCCTTAAAAAATATGCTTAGACATGGAATAAGACATACACTTAAAAGCCACTTCTAATACTTCAGAGAAGAGTCTAATAGTGGTCTTCACAATTGCCTAAGCCTCAAAATTAGTGATTTATCACCGGGGATAAATCTAAGGTTTGGAGAACATGGAAAGATTTCTCAAGGTTGGTGTGCAAGAGATGTCACCACTTTAGCGTGGGGTGTGTTGGATTTACCCATTTCACTATCTCTACATGCTGGAGTGAATGAAGATTCTTCTTGAGAGGAATGAAGAAATTAAATGAACTAAAATTGTCAATTTTTGGGAGACAGGAAGGTTTAAAGATGAAGAAGATTTAGACATTTTGTTGCGAGGAGAAAAAAGACTATACAAAGATTGTGAATTCAAAGAAAGTTAGGAAGAGAGTAGTATTGTTAAATTCACTAAGGGGTTGTATTTAAAAAGGGTATAGGGTCCCTGAACAAGGGAGACATTTTTATTTAAAGTGAAGGGACATCTAAAACTGACAAGGTGAATGGGGGAGAACACGTGGCAGTGACTGTTAACAGATTATTTTGTACCATAAGTTATACGAACCTTTGGAGAACCATATCCCTTTCTTTATATGGCCCTATCTGTATGATTTAGTCTTCCCTTTATCCAACATGCCATGAGTTTGTACGTGCAGTATGGTACAAGATATGAATTGTCAAATTAAAAGCAACAAAACATGCATAGATACCATCTCCTCTTAACATAGTCAAAAAGAAGGATTTCATGCAAGACGGCTATGAAACTCAGTGACTTTATGCATCCCTAGCTTAAGTCAGTTTTGGAAAAACTTTTTTTGCATAAAGGCTTTGTAAAACTATCAACCACTTGGTTTTCTATCTTGTAAAATTTCATCACCACATTCTTTTTCGCAATACTATCGCTAAAAAACTGATGTCTCGCGTCTATATGTTTAGTCCTCTTATGCTAAATAGGATTCTTTGCCTTGTTCATTGCACTAGATTTGTCGCATATCAGGGGAATAATATATGTGAGAACACTAAAGTCTCCGAGTTATTTCTTGATCAATAAGAACTAAGCATAGCATGTGGAAACAACCAAATATTCTGCTATTGTTCTTGACAAGACTACTCTTTTTTCCTTCTTAGTACCTCATGAAATAAGTGTTAATCCTAGGAAATCAGGTATGTGTGATGTACTTTTTTCATCAACCACAAAACCTGCATAGCCTGCATCATCATAACCGATTAGATCAAAATATCCACCAAAAGACTATGTCAAGCTGCTTGAAGTTAGGTAAGGAACAGACCCAATGATTTCTCTTTACATAGTCTTAGTGACATCAACTCTTTCTTCATCCAAGTCAAGTTTCACACTGGTTGTCATGGGAGTGTCAAGAACATTTTCTTCATGGGGGTTAAATTTAACTCTTTTATGTACTTCTTTTTGTATATTGATGTCTCTGAGATGACTGTTTGATGTGTTGCCCTTATAAGAATGTAAGGTACCCCATCATGCTCATTTTAAATTCACTACATCAAATCAGCAAACTCTTTGCATAGTGAATATGAAGTAGCTCCAAAGATGATGTCATCTACATATACCTCTACAATTAATAACTCCTTATGTATGCATTTTAGGAACAAAGTATTATTGATTTTTCGTCTTTTGAACCCATTTTTAAGAAGAAATTTTGGCAGATGCTCATACCAAAATCTAGGAGCTTGTTTTAGACCCTAGAAAACTTTATCCAGCTTCACTAAATGGTTTGGGAGGTTAGCATATTCAAAACCTTGAGGTTGTTTGAGATACACTTTCTCCATTAGATACCCATTCAAGAAGGTTCTCTTCATGCCCATTTGAAAAAATTTGAATGCCACGTGGACAACAAAAACTATTGAGATTCTTATGGCTTCCAGTGTGGCCACATAAGAAAAGGTCTTGTCATAATCAATCTCTTCTTTTTTTTTATTATATCTTTGTTCCACGAGTCATAATATATTTCTGGTTATGATCCAATGCTAATCAAGTTTGTTTCTAAATACCCATATAGTTCCGATAATTGTTTCTTTGAGAGGTATAGGGATTAGGTGCCACACCATACTTCTCTTAAACTGATGTAGTTCTTCGTGCACTGATGCTACCCCATAAGGATCATTCAAGGATTCCTTGATATTCTTGGTCTTAATGGTGGATATTATGGTTCAATACGCAATTAGATTTCTTGATTTGGATAAAATTTGTATTCCAGAGTCAAGTGGATAAACAAGACTTTCAAAAGGGTGAGAAGATTAATATTTCCATGTTGACTTCCTTGTTATCTCTTCTTCAATATCATGAACAAATTCCTATTTTTCAAGCTCTATGAACTAAGAATCTCTATCTTGAGTTTCACTAGAGGGACATGGTTCCTTTATAACTTCTAAACTTTTTTTTGTTTGAAGGTTGATGTAATACCCCGTAGCCAAAACAGACAAAAAATAAGTTTTTCAAAAAAATGTGCAAGTGCATGTGACGTGACCATTGCCGGACCGTAGCCTAACCCACGGTACGTCCTGCACAACTGTCGATGCGATCAGAAACTATCAAAAATCTCAACCCAAGAAAATTGGATAAGCGTTGGTCGACGGATGGACTTACGATTCGTAAGTCAGACTATGGTCCGTATTCCATTATCGTCGATCAAGACCCCCTTCACCCACTCTCTAACAAGAGAAAAGGATGACCATTATGGTACATAGATGGACCCACGGTCCGTAGGTCTGACCGTAGGTGTGAATTAGCAAACAATTAAGGAGGAAGTGCAGTTGGGTCAATTTCAAATGGTCAATACTCTTTGTACAAAATGAATTAGGTGTGTCATGACCTACCCACAGATAGATAATTGAATTATCTTTCCATAGTCACCGACCTTGCTACAATCTGACCTCTAAGTAAAACTTTGTGCCCATTTTAGAGAAGGCCTATCGAACAGGACCAACCAATGGACTGAACGACGAGCGAGCATCCAAAGACAAATGTTTGTCCTGGCCGTCGTTTATCCGATAACATCTTATCAAGGGGTCTTTTGGTCCTTTCCCACTTTGTTTATACCCTAGGTTACGTCTTTTTGACCCTAAATCATTATATGTTAGTTACTTTAAAACTTAAAACATATATAAAACATATCTAAGTCAAATCAATAAATCAAAATTTAGAAAATTAGAAGCAAGAGAGGAGAAAAAGCTCAAGAACCCTAGTTCAAGGACACCACAAGTTCCAGCCCCAAAACCTAAGCATTTTTTCGTGGATTTCATCACCAGGTATGTGGGATTTCACTAGTGGGTTCCTTTCACCCATCGGGTCCCTAGTTTTCAGTAAATTCTTGATTCTCTTATCATGATTAAACATAGGGTTTGTTGAACTTAGATAGAACTTCATGAATTTAGTAAATCTATGTTCCAAATCTGATTATGAAGTTATTACTCAGGTTATTGCATGAATTTCAAAACCCTAGCTTTGTATTTCTTTAGTTCTTGATTACATATGCTAGGTCAGATATTTCAGTTATGCATTTATACATGCTTCAGTTTTTAATGCATCATTATCAGATTTACATTCTATGTTTGCATGTTCAGTTTTGAGCTATCCAGTATTTACAGAAACTCAGATATAATAGGTTAATTTACATAATTCATTGCGAGTAGAATAATGCAGAGTTGGACTAGGGTTCAGCGTACCCAATTAGTTCCAGAACTACTAGCCAAGTAGTTTTTAAGTCCCCTCTGTGGGCAATCATTTTAGTAATTAAACCAACATGCCTTATACCTTTTGCAGGGTGTATTGGGTCCTCAAAATGGGGCGTATACATCGAACTACACATTTAGCTCATGTAGTTTTATTATCGATTATTAGTAGCTCCCATGGTTCAATCAGACTCTCTGCATTAACCATTTACCAGTATATTCAGTATACAATTTCAGCATTTTATAAATTGGTCATTGCATACAGTTAGCTTAGAAATCATCATATCATGTGAAGATTATTATACTTGCTTTTGTTCTTGTTCATTTATGTTTTATTTTAGCTTTATTCAATCATACATGCTTAGTACCTTTCAAGTACTGAAACATACGTGCACTACATCTTCTCGTGATGTAGGTTCAGGTTTTCAGCATCCAGATCACTCAAGATCAATTTTCAATCTCCAGTCCAGAATATTCAGTGGTGAGTCATCATTCTTTGAGGACAATAGTCATGAGTTTCTTTTTAATATTTAGTGTTTTAGCTTCAACTTTTGCTAGATTTAGTTGGGGCTTGTCCAAGTATTTCTAATCATCTAGAGATTTATTTCAGGCATAGTATTATATCTTAGTGTTGAGTTAGTAACATCAGTGTATTAAACTCATCATTCTTCATATATATCAGTTTTAGCATATGGGTATTCCCCATCTTTTCATTATATGATATGATTTAGCTTCTGTATCAAATTATTATCTTTAGTATGTTCATGATCATGCCAGCAGGGTTAATTTGGGATAACTTGTGGTCCTAGGTTCCGTGTCTGCGTCTCGGGGGTAGCTCAGGGTGTGACAAAAATTCGTATTAGAGCACCAAATTTAAGTGTCCTAGGATGTCTGAAAAGCCGCACTAAGTAGAGTCATTTTCATGGGTATGAAGTGCACCATATTTAATGAGAGTGAGGCTACAAAGTGTTTTTAGAAAAACTTTTTGTTACTCTTATCGTGCTTAAACTATGATATGATTTCATTCTAACTCGACGTTATGTTCTTAAGATAATGCCTTCTCGTAGAGCTTAGGAATTGAATGTTAATGCACGCAATGCTAATGCAGCTTCTCTAGTACAAGATAAGGATGTTTTAATGTAGAGTTTCAGAATTCCAGTTTAGCTTTTGGCTCAGAGTATGAACAATCAGCAAGTTCGAGTTCCTACTAATAGAAATGATCGATTAGTGGCAGACGGAGTTTGTGATTTTGTTAGGATGAATTGTCTAAGTTCTTAGGGTCAAAATTTGGTGAGGACCCATGAAGTTCATTGATGAGGTTAAGAAAATATTTGGCGTAATGCAAGTAACTGGTAGTGATAGGTGAAATTGGCATCCTCTCAGCTTAAGGTGTGATTCACATATGGTTTAATTCTCTAAGTGGAAAGAAAACAGAGATGACTTTGTCTTTTGTAACTCAGTAGAGTAGTCCAATTCAGTGTTAGTCCATAAACTCTCTGAAAGCCTTTGTCTCTGTCTACTCCAATGGGTGACCCAATTATTGCTAGACGAGTTTACAAAAAATTTCCTGTCACATTCTTTTAGAAAGTCACCTCAGCAGATCTAGTAGAATTAGAAATGGAAGACTTCGATTTCATTCTAGGCATGGATTATTTACACTAACGTTATGAATCAGTCGATTGTAAAACTAGAATTGTTCGTTTTTAGTTTCCAAATGAACCAATCTTAGAATGGAAGGGTAGTAGCTTAGCGCCTATGAGCCAATTCATTTCTTACCTTAAGGCCAGAAAGATAATATCTAAGGGTTATCTATATCATCTAGTTCGGGTTAAGGATTCTAGCCTTGAAACCCAAACTCTTGAGTCAGTTCGAGTAGATTGTGAGTTTCCAGAAGTGTTTCCAGAAAATCTTCCCGAAGTCCCTCCCGAAAGGGAAATCGACTTTGGAATTGATCTCTTTCCAGATACCCAGCCTATTTCTATTCCTCCTTAAAAAATGGCTCCAATAGAGCTTAAGGAAATGAAAGAGAAGTTGAAAGACCTTCTAGATAAGGCCTTAATCAGACCTAGTATTTCACCAAAGGGTGCACTAGTATTGTTCGTATAGAATAAAGATGGTTCTCTCAGAATGTGCATTGATTATAGATAGTTGAACAAGGTCACAATCAAGAATAAGTATCCCATCCCCAGGATTGATGACTTGTTTGACCAACTTCAGGGTGCTAGCCATTGCTCAAAGATGGACTTCAGATCGGTTTATCATTAGTTTAGAGTTAGAGATAAAGAAATTCTGAAAATAGCCTTCAGAACTTAGTATGGTCATTACAAATTTTTAGTTATGTAGTTTGAACTAATTAATGCTCCAGCAGCTTTCATGGATTTGATGAAAATGGTGTTCAAACAATACTTTAAATTGTTCGTCATTGTCTTTATTGATGATATCCTCATTTAATCTAGGAGTGTGGGATAACATGCGAGTTATTTGAGATTTGTTTTACAAACTCTCAAGCATAGCCAGTTACTGCTAAGTTTAGAAAATATGAGTTTTGGTTGCGATCCGTTGCTTTCCTTTGTCACATTGTATTTAGTGAACGGATCCAAGTAGAGTCGCAGAAGATAGAAGTAGTGGAGCCCATACCTACCTCTGCCAGAGATATAAGAAGTTTCTTAGGTCTAGCAGGTTATTACAGAAGGTTCGTGGAAAGATTTTCATCCATAGACTCACGATTGACTAGGTTGACTCATAAGATGGTCAAGTTTCAATGGTTAGATGATTGTGAGAAAAGCTTCACAGAATTGAAAACTAGATTGAATACAACTCTTGTCTTGACTATACCAGAGAGTTCAAATGGTTATGTGATCTATTGCAATGCATCTAGAGCTGGCCTTGGTTGTGTGTTGATCCAACGGGATAAGGTTATAGTTTATACTTCTAGACAGCTTAAGGTGCATGAGAAGAACTATCCAACTCATGACCTCGAGCTTGCAGCAGTGGTGTTTTAACTTAAGATATGGAGACTCTACCTATATGGTGTTCATGTAAATGTTTTCACTGACCATAAGAGCCTTCACTATGCGTTTACCGAGAAGGAGTTGAATCTTCACCAGAGGAGATGGCTTAATTTCCTTAAGGATTATAATATGAGTGTGCATTATCATCCTGGTAAGGCAAATATAGTAGTAGATGCTCTTAGTAGATTATATATGGGTAGTGTAGCCATGTTGATGAAGAAAAAAAGGAGCTAGTGAAGGATGTTCACAGGCTTTCTCTCTTAGAAGTTTGCCTTATGAGTATATCAGACAATGGGGTAACTGTTAAGAATGGGGCAGGATATTCTTTGGTAGAGGAGGTTAACAAAAAGTAAGACAATGATCCAATATTGCTTGAACTTAAGGGTGCAGTCCACAATCTGAGAGTGGAGGTTTTCTCCCCAAGGGGAGATGGTATACTTCGCTACCAGGGTATATTGTGTGTTCCTAAGGTGGGTGAGTTGAGAAACCATATCCTTGCAGAAGCCAATAATTCAAGATATTCTATTCATCCACGTGACACTAACATATACCGCGATCTGCGGAAAATTTATTGGTGGAATTTCATGAAGAGGGACATAGCAGACTTTGTGAGTAAGTGCTCCAATTGCCAGCAAGTCAAGGTAGAACATTTGACACTAGGAGGTATGACTCAAGAGATCGATATTCCTACCTAGAAGTTGATGCGATCAATATGGACTTCATCACAGGATTACCGCGTACTCGCAGACAACATTACATAATTTATGTGATACTTGATAGGATCACTAAGTCTTCTCGCTTTTTAGTGGGCAAGATTACATATTCAGTAGAGGACTATGACAAGATTTACATTTATGAGATTTTGAGGTTACATGGGGTTTCTTTGTCTATCATCTCAGATAGAGATCCTCAGTTTACCTCTTATTTCTGGAAGTCATTTCAGAAGGGTCTTGGTACTCAAGTTAACCTTAGCACAACATTTCATCCGCAGACGGATGGACAGGTAGAGCCTACCATTCATACTGTAGAGGACATGTTGAAAGATTGTGTGATCGATTTCAATGGTAATTGGGATGATTATTTTCCTCTAATTGGGTTCGCCTACAATAATAACTACCATTCCAGCATTCAGATGTCCCCTTATAAAGCTTTTTATGGGAGTAGATGTAGATCTATTGTTAGTTGGTTTGAAGTAGGTGAAGCATCTTTGATAGGGCCAGATTCAGTCCTTTATGCTATGGAGAAAGTGCAACTCATTATAGATAGACTTAAGACAGCCCAAAGTCGTCAGAAATCTTATGCAAATGTAAGGAGAAGGGAACTAGAGTTCCAAGTTGATGATTGGTTTTTGTGAAAGTCTAACCTATGAAAAGGGTAATGATATTTGGAAAGAAAGGGGAGCCCAATCCTAGATATGTAGGCCCTTACAAGATCTTGAAAATGACTGGCAAGGTGGCATATGTGTTAGAGTTACCAGCAGACTTAGCAGCAGTGTATCCGGTCTTCCACATATCACTCTTGAAAAAGTGTGTGGGTGACCCATCCTCTATAATGCCATTAGTGAGTGTTGGGTGAAAGATAGTCTTTTTTATGAGGATGTACCAATTGAGATTATTGACCATCAGGTTAGAAGGTTGAGAAACAAAAAAGTTGCTTCAGTCAAGGTTTTGTGGAGTAGTCAGTCTGTAGAGGGAGCTACTTGGGAAGGAAAAGCAGCCATAAAGCCAAGTATCCTCACATATTTCCTTTCGATTCAACTCCAGCTTGAGGTAATAGTTCCTCTTTAGTTTTCCAATCATTCATGCGTAAATTCAATCTTAGAATCATTTTCCCTCAGTTTGTATTTGCATTTTCATTGTATTTGCATGTACTCGGAAATCAATTCAATCTGAAACTCAATTCTCAGTGTTTAGTAGTGGGGTTTGCAGCTCTCTCCCTCTATTTCAGTTAATTAAGTCTTAATTCGAGGAAAAAAAGTTCCCAAGGGGGAGATAATGTAACACACCATAGCTAAAACAAATCAACAATCAATTTTAAAAAAAATATGTACGTGGAACTGACGTGACCATCGAAGGACTATAGTCTGACCAATGGAACATCATGCACAACCATCGATGGGATCACAAGTTCCCATAAATCTCAGCCCAGGAAAATTTGTTAATTGTTGGAGGACGCGAGGACTTCCGGTTAGTAGGTCATACTACGATTCATACTCCATAACCGTCGATTCATACCCCCCTTGACCCACTCTCTGACAAGAGCCACGGATGACTAGCATGGTTCATAGACGCACCCACCGTCCGTAGGTCTGACCGTAGGTAGGAATTAGCAAACAGTTAAGGGTGGAAGTAAAGTTTGGTCAACTTCAAATGATCACAACTCCTATCACAAAATGAATTAGGCGTCCCATTACCTATTCACATGTAGATAATTAAATCAGCTTTCCATAGCCACTGACCTAGCTAAATCAGACTTCCAAGTAAAAAGTTATGCCCGTTTTGGAGAAGGTCTGTCGAACAGGCCCAACCTACGCACAAAACGACGGGGCGTGGATCAAATGACGGACAGCCTGTCCTGGCCGTCGTTTGGTCAAACAGCAAATTACCCAGGGGTGTTTTGGTCCTTTCCCACTTCATTTAAACCCTAAGCTACGTCGTTTTGACCCTAAATAATTAGATTTTAGTCACTTTAATCCTAGAAACATAAGTAAACCATATCTAAGTCAAATCATTAAATCAAAACATAGAAAATAAGAAGCAAGAGAGGAGAAAAAGATTAGGAACCATAGTTCAAGGATGCCACAAGTTCTAGTGGTTCCATACCCGAAACCTAAGTATTATTTCGTAGATTTAATCACCAGGTATATGGGATTTCACTAGTTGATTCCTTTCACCTATTAAGTCCCTAATTTTAAGTCAGTTCTCGATTCTCTTATTATGATTAAACCTAGGGTTTCTAGAAGATAGATAGAACTTCATGAAATTAGAAAATATATGTTCCAAATCAGATTATGAAGTTCTTACTCAGATTATCGCATGAATTTCAGCATCCTAGCTTTGTATTTCTTTGGTTCTTGAATTACACATGCTAGGTCAGATATTTCAATTATGCAATTATACATGCTTCAATTTTTAATGCATCATTATCATATTAAATGTTGCATTCTAAGCTTGCATGTTTAGCTTCGAGCTATCCATTATTTACATAAATTCAAACATAATCAGTTAATTTACATAATTTATTGGGAGTAGTATAATACTAAGTTGGACTAGGTTTCAGCGTACCCAATTATACCAGAATTACTAGCCAAGTAGTTTGTAAGTCCCATCTTTGGGAAATCAGTTTAGTGATCACGCCAGCATGCCTTTATACCTTTTGAAGGGTGTAATTGGTCCTCTCGATGGGGCCTATACATCGTACTATACATTTAGCTAATGTGGTTTTATTATCGGTTATTAGTATCTCCCACAGTTCAGTCAAACACTCTGCATTGACCATTTATTAGTATTCAGTATTCATCTTCAGTATTTTATAAATTGGTCATTGCATCTAGTTAGCTCAGAAATCAGCATCATGTTCATATTATTATACTTGTTTTTGTGCTTGTTCATATATGTTTTATTTCATCTTGATTCTATTCTACATGCTCAGTACCTTTCAAGTACTGACGCATAAATGTATTATATCTTCTCGTCATGTAGATTCAGGTTCTTAGCATCCTGATCACACATAGATCGATTTATGATCTCTAGTTTAGCAGATTCAGTGGTGAGTCCTCATTCTACGAGGAAAATAGTCATGAGTGTCTTTTTAGTATTTAGTATTTTAGTTTAAGTTTTTTCTAGATTTAGTTGGGGCTTGTCCCAGTATTTTTAGTCAGTCATAGGCTTATTTCATATATATTTAGTTTTAGCTTAGTATTGAGTTAGTAACTTCATTGTATTAAACTCATTAGTTTTCATATATACCAGTTGTAGCATATGGGCATTCCATATCTTTTCATTATAAGTTATAATTTAGATTCCGCATCAGTTTATTATCTTTAGTATGCTCATGATCATGCCAGCAGGGTTAGCTTCGGATCACTTCTGGTCCTAGGTTCCATGTCCTCGTCTCAGGAGTAGCTCGGGGCGTGACAATTTATCACTTCTAGGAGTTTGGATTGACTTAACACAACCTTTCATCAGTTTGTCATTATCAATGATTCATTATGTTAATCCTTCCTCATATAATCAAATTTATCAAATATCATATGTGTACTCTGTTTAACACTAAGAGTTCTTTTGTTGAAAGCTCTTTATAAGAGTATTCAACAAACACCCCTTCATCACTCCTTGCATTAACCTTGCCAAGATCATCATTTTCATATTCAACACAAAGAATTTTCAGCCAAATAGTTTTAGATGAGAAATTGATGTTTTCCTGTCATTTAAAAACTCATAATGTGTTTTCTTTATCACATATCTAATGACACACAAGTTTGTAACATGAAAGTTGTCGTGACAACTTCTGCCCAAAAATTCATTGCAAGACATAAGTCCATCAACATGGTTCTACCAATATCAACTAATATTATATTTTTTCTTTCAACAACTCCATTTTGTTGAGGAGTTCTTCATGCATAGAAATTGTGTTGAATTCCATTATCAGCACAAAAGCCTTCATTTTGAGAGTTTTCAAACTCTGTTCCATGAACGGATCAGATTCTAGCTATCTTAAATTTTACCTTCAACTGAATTGCTTTGTCAACGGTAATTAGTAGTTTGACTTTCTCATTCTTGGTCCGCAAAGACATGTTCCAAGTGAACTTTGGAAAATCATCAACATTTATGACAATATATTTCTTACCTCCCCTGCTTTAAACTCTCACATGTTCACATAGATCCATGTGGATGAGTTCTAGGGTTCTGGTTCTGCGATCACACATTTCATAGTTATTAATTATGATCTCATTTGTTTTCCCCTTACGTAGGCAACAAAACTTAAACTTTGGTATGCATATAACAAGTACCCTGCAACAAGCATGTTTAGCAAGGATGAAGTGACATGTCCCAATTGCCTACTACATAGATTTGTATTGTCGGATTGAGCACTTAGACATGAAAATTTTTCTCCTTCTACCGAGTCAAGATCTATAACATGCATATGTTTGACTCTTTTAGCAGACATAACAACCCTATTAGTTACATAGTTAGTACCAAAGAGCTATTAGACAAGAATTTAATTTTATTTCACTTATGGAAAATTTGAGATACACTAAACAAATTGTATATCAAACCTTCACATAATCTACATTGCTTATGGAATGATCTGGTTATATTCTAATTCCAAGAAAGAAACTCGTCTCCCCATCACCAAACCCTGGTGATCTTCCAAAGAGAGGATGTTTTGAGTTTCTCTAGTCATGTGACTTGAGCATCAATTTTCCATGTACCAGTGCTGCATGCTCTCTCTTTTGCACAAGAATAACTTACTGGACTTAGGAACCCACTTAAGATGGAGTTTCAAAAAAAATTAAAAAGCTTAATAAGAAACATTCATGTCCATGGGGGAAAGGTATTCTTGCTAAAATGATATCTAGGATCAGGTAACCTACAAAAATTTTCTCAATTTAAGAAACTTATCCTCCCTTTCTTTTACTCCTTTCATAGTTCCACATTTTTATTTCAGAAAACCATTTCTTCCTCAATGGGTACAAAGAAGATTGTGAGAAACACATACATATTTATTGTGGTCACTGTAGGGAGGCTCTATATGTCTAAAACCTAAGCCCTTTTTGATATTGAACTTCTAATTTGCTACGATACAAAGGATTTTTAACGAATCAGTCAATTTGAAGGAGTGGTTTAACTCTTCTTTGATCTTACATAGATCCTTCACAAGCTGAGAGTTTCTTTCAATGGAGGCAACTAACTTAAACTCAGAGGCTTTTCGTTTCACTTCTAGCTCCACCTCAAATTTACTTAGTTTTCACTTCCAACCCTTAGAGGTATGATCTACCATGCGTTTACGATATGTCTAATACATTTCACTTAAGAGTTGTGTGTTTCTAGAGCCTTTTTGTATAGACTTTGATTGTTTTTTATCATATTTTGGAAGGAATATGTTTAGGTGCGAAATTAAAGAAATAACTAAAAAGTACAACAAAATGCTTCCACAAAGGCAATAGATGGATAATAGATCCATTATGCCCCATTGACGGGCATCGTAGATGGGTAGCCTCGTATTAGATAAAATCAGGTAAATCTCACCAAGTGTGTATATTTTGATTGACAGAGGGTATATTTTGGATGTTGTAGTATTTTCTACTCCCTGGTTGATGAAAGGTACTTATGAAGAGTAGATTCATTGACGATCCGTAAGTCTGTCTCGTAGAGTTAGGACGAGTTCTTAGAAAAGCTTTTCTTATTTTTTTTCCTTTTAATTAGGAGTTAGTTTTCTATAAATAGAGTGTGTAAACCTTGTTTTTCGGGTTGGCTTCTATTATTTTTTGTTCTTGTTTGAGACATTGGATATTAATTTTGGAAACCTAAGAAACTATTGATTTCTTATATTGATTTGAAGATTTTGGTGTTGATATTCAAGTTGAAATTCAAACTTTATTATTCTGATTACGTGAGTTCATAATTCTTTCTTCTAAAATAAAGAATTATTATCTTGTGATTATGGGTAACTTAACTCCACAACTAGGGTTATGGGAACCACAAGTAATTAAAAATGTATGAATAGAAATTAAGCAATCTTTGAATTGTGTTTTGCAACATTAATAATTATTTAGTTTAGAAGTCTTTTTAGCGGTTGCAAATATTAAAATTTTCTTGTTGCTACTTGTCGGACCAAGGAGGTAGTTAATAAGAAAAGAATTATCAAAATAGAATTAGTGTGATACTATCTAATAGTCTAGTATAAAATTGGTGAAAGGGTGAAAATTAAGTCATACATCGATGTGATGTCTAATATGAAGTAGATGTAAGGGTTAGTAAATCATACACAAATAGTCGAACCTAAGTGCGGGGTAAATTTCTCTAGATGCTGGACCAAGGATTTAAAGATACATAACTTATCACTTTGCATGTAATACACTAGGAATAGAGTGCTATTACTAGGATTACAACGTTATGAGCTTATGGGTAATACATATACCCTAGTTACTTTATCATCTTGATAACAACTAAAGTTAACTATTGCTTTCTTGATAACTACATAATCTTAGGAATTTGTTTCGCAAACCCTATCTCCTTTAATTACATATTTTGGAAATACAATTGCGGGTTAAAGTTAAGTCTAAAACATATTCCTCGTGGGATCTACCCCAACTTACCAGTTGGGTTCTTTACTTGATAGCAATCGCTTATGCATCTTTAGGGATGTGTAATTTGAGTGTATCAAATTTTGGCAGCGCTACTGTAAGAACCCAAAATGATTTAGGGTGATTAGAGCCTAAAATGTTTTTATTAAGGTTATAAGGTCCTAAAATGACTTAAAATATTGTTTGATTCACTGTGTAAAGTTTGAGGTGATTTGGAAATAAAACATCAAGGGACGACTAAAACGCTCGACGACTAGTCACCTATGTGTCTCATGTCTCTATATGTGTTTATATATTATATTAAATGAGATTATGAAGTCTTAAAATGATTTATAATGATGTTTAAATATGTTATAAGGAGTGTTGAGAAGTTTGGAGGTCAAACGACCAAGAACGTCCAAGGCGTTCGAAAGATATCTCTTAAGACACTCAATGTGTGTCTTGATGGGGCCTAGCCTGTTTGGACAAGTTTCGAGTGTTTTTTTCGGTGAAACTGATTTTGAAGGTGTAGAACTTGTTAAGGGTTGTATTTACATTTGAAACGTACGGGTACGACTTCTAAAGAGCCCCACAAAAGGCCCTATAAGAAGAACCCAAGGTTGGTCGAGATACTTCCTTGGAAGTGTCAATCAACGGACCAAACGACGGCTAGGTTGATCACCAATGGCCCGTTGGTGAGGTATCATCGATGTAAACTTATCTTGGGCAGGTATCAACCCAAAAATTGTCCAAGGACCAATCGACAAATGCCAAAGGACGACAGTAGATTGACTAATGGCCAGTCAATTGGGTCCGTCAATCGTGGTCTATAACTGCTACCTTGCGTCTGTTTTATTTAAAGGGTGAATAGGAAATTCACCTCACATCCTAACCTGAATCTTATAGGTTTATTTATCTACTTTTGGGTGTATATAAGTCATCTAAAACGTGGACAACCCATTCCCAATACCTCTACCCGAATTAAACCTTTCCCTCCAAAAATATTCTCCCTAGAAACCACCATTGTTGGTGAAGCTCAAGAACATCTTGGATCTTGTATTTACATGGATTAATCATAAAGTTTTAGAGGTTTTAAACCAGAAAAAATTATGGTGATCCTTCATCTCTAAGTAACTTTTCACTTGGAGAGTTCTTCTCAACGTTTTCGAAGAAGATTTTATAATCAATCTTTCAATCTAGACATGGTTTCCTTCTCAAAATGTTTTTAATGGTTAAATAAATATGAATTGATGTTAATGTATTTTTTTGAACATGATTTTCCTCCAAATGCATAATGAACCCATGTTCACTCCCTAAATCGATTTAGTCCTTGCATGGGCTATGTGATCTTAACTTATTATCGATTGAATTATGATTCTATTAGGTGAAATTGATTATATCTACTATTAATTACGTGAATTAATGTTTAATTGATGATGAAGGATCCATTTGGATCAATTTTTGAAGATTTGAACCTTTTTAGCTTAGTCTTTCCATTATTTACTATAACATTTCCTTCTTATGATCTAATGTTGATTTCGAATAGGTGATGAAAGTTATAGCTATTGTTTTAAGTTGATATCATGTTTTAATTATGGTTATGAATCTTTATGATCAAATAAAAGGAGTCTTGGTATGAATTGACGTAGTTTTTTTCCAAGCTATTAAGTAGTAACTTATGATCACAGTAACATTGGTACTTTATTGTATAAAAGTGGATTTCTAGTATGTTAATATTCTTGGGTCTACTGCCTAGAATGTGTATTAGTGATGGATTAAGTTACATGAATCAATGCATGATAGTTTTAATAAAATAAACCAAAGCAAGTTCCTATTCCATGAATTTCTAATATGAATCTTACTTATAGTGAAGTCGAGTTTATTGGAAATGGTAGTAGGATATTTTTTTGGGTTATGATTTCTTTGAATACTTCCATATATATGAATAATTAATGAATCTTAATTGATTAACAAGACTAGGGAAATTGATTGATGATCTGAGCTTATCGATTATTTAGAACAATGGTAATGTTCTACACTAGTTGTATCATGATCTTGTAGAGACTTGTACATGGTTTTTTCTATTCTTAAAGTACAATAATATACTTCCATATATGTGTATTTTTTATAATAAAAAAAAAAGGTGTATTGATCAATGATGATCAAACGGGGAGAAATTGTTAAGAATGCTAATCTCCTCTACTTTTTTATACAATAGTAATGAAGCCTTGTATGGCATTTTGTGGTATAGTCCACTTATGGTGGAGGTGTTTACTTTATTGTCATTATTTATGTTTTGAACATAACCTTGAAGGAAAATTGATAAATACATGAATGAGTGATTATGAGATCACCTTATGTGTAACTTGTGCCTAATCTTTTTCTCTAGTTTTGAATCTAGGTGATGCTACCATAGTTTTGAGCGTATAAATGTCTATGTTAAGGTTACATGTACTTTCTTCCAATGATGAGGTATTATAATGCTATAGATGATATAAATCTAAAATAAGTACATAAAGGCCTAAGCTTACTGTAAAAAGGTTGTTAGTCTTAAACAAATGGTCTTATGCTATGCCAACCATTCAATGATGTTGTATGATGTATCATTCACTGGGATGACTTGATAGATGTACTAGCATAGGCAAGGGTAGATATTTCCTAGATTATTCTTCTAAGGACATACAAAGGATTGTATGAACATGTCATGAATATGTCTTGTATGCTATGATGTTAAGTATATGATATGATGAAGTATGAATGTGCATAGCGTCATGGAGTGTTGATATGAGATGATTTCCCATATAGCTTCACATATAGACTTATGCATTGATGTATGAACATGTGTGACTTAACGTGTTTTGTGAAAGGTTTGCTCACATATAAGTATACACACATACATGAATAATGATCTACTCAATAGAGGAGCCTTAAAATGTGTGCTCCAGTGTATCCTAAACTAGATAGTGCTAATACGTATGCTATGTTTAAGTGAAAGGATATTCTCACATGATTTAGGTTGACAAACTTTCATCTATGACCTATGAGCTAAGCATATGAGGGGATGAATCTCCCAAGCCTATATTTTATAAAGTAAATATAATAATGTCTTTTAAATAAAGGAAACTTATCTTAGCACCGAGTGAACTTCAATATGAGTGTGTGTCCCTTCCTATAATAGGAAGGTAGGTCACCATAAACCTCATGGGGTTGATAGCCTCATGACCCAAAAGGATGTTAGAGTGATGTATCCATAAGTGAATAACTATAATGCCTAACCTTGGCATAAAGAGGGTTTTCACATGTTCCCCCAAGTTCCATAACTATGCTTGCCACATAGGATCTATCAATGTGATATCACTTAGTATGCTAGCATGTGTTAATGTTCTACCTTGGATAGGTAGGAACACCTTCCATTGGTGTAAGGCTCTACAACACCAAATTCCATGTTTAGCACCCATGGTCTTAGTTTCGGTTAAGGCTATAGTTTCCTTAAAGTAAAATGGACAATGGAAGTAAATGAATGGGATCCTAACAAGAGAACTTAAGGGAAATTACTTAGGATAGGTGGAAGTAATGAATCATCTAGACGTTGCACAAGTAGCTCCTTAAGAATTCCTATGAAGGTGACCTAATATGTATGATTATGTTTATGTCCATATGCATGACTTTGTTCTATTGGTCTACTTGTTATGAAGATGTGCATGTTATGAATTTTTATGATGTAGTCATATTCTTATATGCACTATGTTGGTCTAAATGACTATATGATGAAGGTCTTGTATTGACATGAATGAAGTTTTCTTCACTTACTTGTTGAGGTATGAATTGTATATTAAAGTTTGTGGTCTCATGAAGGGTTTACTAAGATTTTATGGGGTTATGGGGATCCATATGTTTATTGCACTATTAGAAAAATATTGGGGTCATGAACAAGGTCTTATAATGATATAGATGAAAATAAGTAAAAATATGCACAAATGAAAGTAGCTTATTGTAGAGCCTATAAGTCTTGACTTATATTTGTCTGTTATGTGTTATACTTATATGATGATATGTATTGGCTTATGTATGTTGTAAGTATGATTTCTTTAAGACCTAAATGTGATGATTTAACACTCCGGAAGTGCCACGTAACATTCCCGAAAATATACTTGTCTAGTGAAGAGTCTATTAGGTATTAAGATTATGTATTGGGGTACATAGGCATCCCAATACCCAATATTTAGTAATATTGGGCATGTTAGGGAATATTGACTTAAGGGTGTTAGCCAATTTCTATATGTTAGCAAGTAACTTAAAATACACTTTGGTTGAAATTCCCCAATCCAAGATTGTTTAGGAATTGTACCTACAATGAAGACCCGAAGCAAATAGTATTGATTCTTAGCACATTAGGTACGAGGCATCCAAGTGTCAAGCCTAGGTACCATAGAACATGATCATTATGTTACCCGAACCCTTAGCAATTTTAAGAATTGTCTAAGTCAAATGCTCTCCTATTTTTAGTCAATTTAGGAGGGGCATTTTAGTAATTTAAGTTATTAAAACGACACATTTAAGTGGACGGCCTTTTGGGTAATTCATGGGATAACTATATATTGATATTAGGTCAAATTTAGACAACTTTTACACGTCCCAAATCAGATCAAACAAAAATTCTCTTTCTCTCTAGAAACCTCTTTTCAAAACTCCATTGAAGAAGAAGAAAAGCTTAAGGAAGAAGACTAAGTTTTCGAAGTTTTCAATCAGATTTTAGTGGATTATTCATCTATAAGGTATGGTTTTTTCATTCTTGGGATTTATTTCCCCAATAATTCCTTACAAGATAGGTTTTCATGAAGTTCAAATACTAGGGTTTTTACTTTACAAAAATTGGATTTTCTTCATAACCTTAGATTTTAGATTTTTAACTAAAAGTAAACATTTTCAATGGTTAATTTCACACGAATTGTTGAGTATTTTATTCGTAATATTTTAATGTTGTGTGATACATGATCCTTCTCTAAGTGATGGTTTCAGATGGGATGTTTCTAGTATTTGATAACGTGTAAACGTTAGGGTTGGAATTTGAGGTTTGAATGAACCTTTTAACGACCCGTTTCCCTTCTTCTACACTATGCATTGATCTTGTAAAGGATATGATGAGTTTTTGTTGATTATGTTATTGAGTATTTCACTAAGTAAAATTATGAGTAGTGTAAGATGAATAAGTTTCTTGGAAGCAAGAGGTAAGTGTTCTAAAGTTGTGATTACTCTACAATGTTTATGTTAGCCTATGAATCACGATGTTTTGTTATGAAAGTATGTATGACGTTTTTATGTGTATATGTTGGGATATGAACATGTTAAATGTTAAATCATGATAAGACTACGAAAATGCAAGCTGTGATATTCTCTTGTATGCTTTACACAAGATGACTACGTTATGTTAATCTCACATATGAAGGGTTGCAATGAAAGGAAGTTCTCATCTAATCCTAAAAGAGCTAATGATCATGTTTATATACGGAGTTAACCTACTATGACCTATAATAAGCTTATGATGAAAGAAAACTGTAACACCTCATAGACAAAACAGACCAAAAACCAGTTTTTCAAAAAAATCTGCAGGTGCAACCAATGGTGGCATTAATGGACCGTAGCTTGACACACGGTCCATCCTGAACAACCCTCGATGGATCAGAAACTCCCAAAAACCTCAACCCAGGAAAATTGGTCAAGTGTTGGTCGACGGATGGACTTACGGTCCGTAGGTCAGATATGGTCTGTAGTCCATGATCGTCGATCGAGACTCCTTTCACCCACTCTCTCACAAGAGATTTGTATGACCAGTACGGTCCGTAGGTCTAAACGTACTTGGGAAATTAGTAGACAGTTAAGGGGAAATAGAGTTAGGTCAACTTCAAATTGTCATAACTCTTAGAACATAATGAATTAGGTGTAACATGACCTACCCACAGATAGATAATTGAATTATCTTTCCATAGACACCGACCTTGCTAAAATCATACCTCCGAGTAAAAAGTTATGCCAGTTGTAGAATAGGTCTGTCGAACAAGCCCAACCGACGGACCCAACGACGGAGCATCGGTCAAACGATGGATCATCAGTCCTGGTCGTCGTTTCGTTCGACAGCAACTTTCCTAGGGGTCTTTTAGACCTTTCCACTCTATTTAAACCCTAATATACAATTTTTGACCTAAATCATCATATTTTAGTCAGTTAACGCCTAGAAACATAATTAAAATATATCCAAGTCATATTATTAAATCAAAACTTAGAAAATTACAAGCGAGAGAGGAGAAAAAGCTCAAGAACCCTAGTTCAAGAACACCACAAGCTCCAACAGTTCCAACCCCGAAACTTAAGTATTTTTCTGTGGTTTTTATCACTAGGTATGTCGGATTTCAGTAGTGGGTTCCTTTAACATATTGGGTCCCTAGCTTTCAATTAGTTCTTGATTCTCTTATCATGATTAGACCTAGGGTTTGTACAACTTTTATAGAACATCATGAATTTATTAAAGATATGTTCCAAATTAGATTATCATGTTATTACTAAGATTAGCGCATGGATTTCAGAACCCTAGCTTTGTATTTCTTTAGTTCTTGAATTATACATGCTGGGTTAGATATTTCAGACACTTATGATATACACGCCTCAATTATAAATGCATAATTACCAGATTAATTGTTGCACTCTCAGTTTGCATGTTCAATTTCGAGCTATCCAGTATTTATAGAAGCTCATACATAATCAGTTAACGTATAGAATTAATCAGGAGTAGAATAATACCGAGTAGGACTAGGGTTGAGTGTACCCAATATTACTAAAACTACTAGCCAAGTAGTTGTATGTCCCCTCTGTGGGCAATCAATTTAGTGATAACGCCAGCATACCATTAAACCTTTGGCAAGGTATATTAGTTCCCCTCGATGGGGCATATACATCGGCCTGCACATTTAGCTCATGTCATTTTATTATCGTCTATTAGTAGCTCCCACAGATTAGTAAGAATCTCTGCATTGACCATTTGTCGGTATACTCAGTATTCAATTTCAGCATGTTATAAATTGGTCATTACATTAAGTTAGCTCAGAAATTCAGTATATCATGTTCAAATTATTATAATTGTTTTTGTGCTTGTTCACTTATGTTTTATTTCACCTTATTTCTATCAAACATGCTTAGTACCTTTCAAGTACTGACGCGTACGTGCGCTACATATTCTTGTGATGTAGGTTCGTGTTCTAAGCATCCAGATCATGCATAGATCAATTTCCTGATCTCCAGATTAGCAAATTCAGTGGTCAGTCCTCAATCTTTGAGGATAACATTCATGAGATTTATTTTGTCTTTAGTCATTTAGTTTCAATTGTTGCTAGATTTAGCTGGGGCTTGTCTCAGTACTTCTAGTCCAGTCTAGAGGCTTAGTTCAGACATAGTTAGTTTCAGCTTATTAGTGAGTTAATATTTCTTTGTATTAAACTCATCAGTTTTTCATATATCTCAGTTTTTGCATATGGGTAGTGTCCATATTTTGATTATAGTTTATGATTTAGCTTCCGCATCAGTTTATTATCTTTAGGATGCTCATGATCATGCCAACCGGGTTAGCTTGGCATCACTTATGGTTTTAGATTCCTTGTTCACGTCTCGGGGGTAGCTCGGGGCGTGACAAAAAATTTAAAGGTGATTTCAAGAAAAGGGACATAAACTAAGCACCAATGGAATGGATATGAGAAGTGTCCCTTCCCTAGTGGAAGAAAGGTTCACACTGATTCTCATAAGATTGAGGCTTCCATGTAATGTGGAACTATGAGTCTATAATGTATCACCTAGTTCTTGAACTATGTTGCCACCATAGGATACTATCCAGTGCATCCACCTAGAAAGCTATGTGATGTAGGTTCTACTTTGTCTGGTACACCACCTCTTTTTAGGTGTGGGGAAGACACCGGATTTCATATTTAGCTCACATGGTCTATGTCTCTTAAGGTGAATGTTTCCCTCATTTAAAAAGAAAGACAAGTGAATGAACTTAAGGGTGACTTGAGGACTTTGCTTAGTATAGGTAGGGGTATGAGACTCTACCTAGACATTACACAAGTTTATTCTAAGGGATGTCATAGGGATTTTTCTTATGTAATATGATGACATAAAAGATATATGTTATGATACAGGATGTTACTCTTACATGATGTTAGTTATTACGATGAAGATGTTATTGGTATATATTGCTATATGAAGCAAGGACTACTTACGTTACAAGTTATACGAAGAAAAGCTTTGCTTATGGTCTCCTATCTTATCTACTTAGTTTTGTGGGGGCTATGGGGCTTCACATGATCATTGATCTTGTAGGTTGGGGATGGTATCATTGGTAAGTGTTCTGTATGGTACGCTATAAGATCCTTTAAATGTGAAAAGTTAATATGACTCTATGATAATAAGCTTTCGATTATGATCGTGATTTCAGTTGATGGAATCCTTAACTTGTATATGATATATGATATGTTCATTGAAGACTTTCATAGGACTTAACATGTTTTCTAATGAAATGATAAATGGTCCTTTTTCATGCATGTCCTTGTGTTAAATGCATATACCCATACTTAGTACATGACGCGTACTTACTCCATTACTTTATATTATTACAACTGTAGGTTAAGGCCATTGAAGTTTAAGAAGGTAGATTTGAGGAAGCTTGGAACTCTTTCTCCAAGTCATGGTAAGTTCTCATGTCCGGGAAGCTATCATTTATTTTCCAGCTTATGAAGACTTTAGTGACACTAGAATATCCTAATTCCATATGTTTCTTTGGATTCTTTTGTATTAAGTGCTATATGAAATATTAACTATGTATTGGATAAGTCCAGATTTGCACTCTTTAGATGGTTTTAGATATGTGAGACTATTTCTTAGAACGTCGTGTGGTTTATGAATGCTAAGTGTGAAGTCTAACCATACTTAAAATAGAATTGTAAAAGTTATTAATTTTCCTCAAATTTTAACTAATGACATGTTATGACGAATGCTAAGAGGCTTATCTGAGTCCTCTAAGAGCACGCTGCCGCCGATCTAATACGGGGTGTAATCTCCGGGTGTGACAGATGCATTCCACCAAGAGTCACTAGAGGTGTACTTGGCAGGTTAATGATTAAAAGAGAAAACAGTTCACTGTTAAGTAAGAATAGCTTACTGTGAAGTAGCTTACAAAATGTCATAAATTCTATATGTTATCTTATGTCATGTTTGACCATTGAATATGTTTATATGAAGTGTGTGAATGATATAAATTCTACGGTATAAAGGTTTTATGAAGATTTACACTAAAATGCATGAAGTATGAACTCCAGAAAATGTCCCTTTTAAATGCATGTTTTTGCATAGTTGACATACTTAGTTCATTCTTGTACTAATCACATTCTTCTCTACTTTTTACACAAAGTGTAGGTTATGGATTCTTAAATGATGTATATGATTGAGGAGATTGATGTGTGATTCTAAATCTCAAGGAAAGGGGTACTTAAGTTCTAAGGATTCCCTACTCATGTATTGATGTAAAGTTTATTAAATGTTGAATAGTATGTCTTATGTTTTAAGGGTCGTGTCCCTAATGTAATCTATGTTTGTTGAATCTAAGATGGAAAAGATACCTTGGGTCTAAATATGTATTATGACTCATATAATATACATACATATATATATATATATATATATATATATATATATATATATATATATATATATATATATATATATATATATATATATATGAAGTTAAGTTTCTAACATATGATGTGCTATAAAAAAATTTAAATTTTCCGCTAAATTTACTATGGCAATGCGATGAATGATAACAGTGGGCTTGTAAAATACCTCTGATAGGTCAAGTATGCCGTGTTACTTCTAGGGGTTTCTCCCCGGATGTGAAAACTACTGGGGAATGAGAATTTTAGATTGATTTTAACCACATTATTAAACTCTAGTCAAATATTTCCTAATTTAAATTTTTCTTTTGTTTTCATCTCTCTCAAGTTCTAACTCTAGTAGAGGCCAAGTACACGATGTAGAAGCGAACCACTTATTTCTTAAGATCCACATGAATAATTAAGGAGTATTAATTACATCTATCGGAGGAGGATTAGGTGATGGAGCAGGCTTTCAACCTCCACGTGAAGTCAACGAGAACAATTATGTTCCACCAAACAACAGATTGGGAGAAGCACTAAGGCCCCAATACCCCCAAGGAGTATGTACGCATTATAATTGAAGGGTCAACATAAGTATCACTGAGTCTGATGGACCTCTTGTCCTCCCACCCCTACCTCGAAGGAATACGTTTGTGGTGACCAGTAGCTTGATGCAAAGCTTACAGATTTTTTGCGAGGTTGGCAACAGATGATCCACATGACTACATAGATAAGCTAAACTATGTATGCAAAAGTTGCATATGTCGACCATATTAGGATATGAATTGCATTGACTAGAGAGTGTTCCATCTACCATTGACCGAAAACGATGCTATATGGTTAAATGAGCTACCCTACAACTCTATCTGAACATGGGATCAGTTGATAAACGCATTTCCATCAATATTCTTTCCAATGTCCATGAAGTAGAACAAGAAGGATAAGTTCAACATTTTTGTAGCTCAACCTGAGAGTCTGTGAGTAATTCTTGGGATAGAATCACTACCATCATGAGAGGTATCCCAAATCACTGTATTAATAATAAGTCATGAAAAAGTAATTCTATTGGGGGAGGTATAACAATGGAAAGGCAGTGTTTCACACTATTGCAGGAGGTTCATATGGAAAGTACTTGTCAACATAGATCACCGAGAAAATAGAGAAGATGTCTTGTAAAAATAATGCTTGGAGAACTAAAAGTCATACACTGGGAGACATACCTATGTCGTTCCGGGCTGCACATGAGATTAACAAAGAGATAGCACAGACGAGAACTGAGGTAGGTTTGGTGGTAAAACATGTGAGTGGAGGGATAGAGAAGGTGAATGCAATGAACTATTTGACTAAAACTCCACCGCCGGTGTAGGGAATTATCACGAAGAGGATGCATATGCAATGAATGATCATCCAGAGGTTTTCCAATCAAACGACCAATGATCAAACAAGGATGATCAGAGCCAAGGTCAAAGAAACCAAGGTCAGAACTATGACAATTACATCCCAGAGGGATAACATGTACGGATGGGAACTACAACCGTGATAATAACTACAACAAAAAAACAATGGCAACAAAATGATCGAGTAGAACCTTATGTTCCCCCTCAAAATAGAGAATCTTCCCCTAGGGGTGCTGAAGGTAAACGGTGTGAGTTGAGGATATGATTCAGAAGATGATGAGATATATCGATGCAACTCATGAGAATGTGAAAGATATTAAAAAAGACTTATCCGATATTAGCCAAAAATTTGATGCCCATGTAGTGTAAATCAAGCATATTGAGCGATAAATAAATCGTTTATTTACTACAGTGAACCCAAGGAAACTAGACACTCTTCCAAGCAACACCATCAAGAATCAAAAGAATGATGGGCATGTATGGAGGTCACTACTTGAGGGGTGAGCAAACCATTGATTTCCTTTGACGTCTAGGTGGATATTGATACTAGAAAAGATTATGAGGTGGCAGAGGTTAATAGAGAGCCCAAGAATGCGATTGAGAAAAAGGATCACAGAGAAAGTGGTTCCCTTGCATAGGCCTCTGCGTCCCTTTCCTTAAATATTAACAAAGAGGGCAGAAAAAGGAAAATACAATAGGTTCATCACTATGCTAAAACAACATTCCATCAATATTTCGTTTATAGAAGCTCTAGATCAAATACCTTTTTATACAAAATTTATGAAGTATATGGTTTCAAAGAAGAGATATGTGAGTTTTCAGGATGACGATCAGTTGCAACATGTAGTGCTATCTCTACAATATCCCTTATGCAGATGATCCTAGTGCTATAACTATCCCTTGTACCACTGGGTTATGGCTCTTTGTCGAGGCTTTGTGTGATATTGTTTCTAGTATTAATCTAATTCCATTGTCCATTTACAAGAAGTTAGGATTGGGTGATCCGAAACTAAGAACAATGTGTTTGCTCATGGCGGATAGAATAGTGATGAGGCCTATTTGAGTTCTCCATGACGTTTTAGTGAAAGTGGAGTCACTCATTTTTCAAGAAAATTTTGTTATTATTGATTGTGAGGTTAACTTTAAGTTCTCCATTATCATTGGGTTACCATTCTTGCCACGGGGAATGCTTTGGTTGACATGGAGAAAGATCACATGAAGTACAGACTTAATAATGAATAAGTGACTTTCAATATTTGTAGGTCCATGAAGTAGTGTGATGAGCTCCAATCGGTATTTTGTATAACTTTTAGAAGTGAGTGTGGTTCGAATGTGCAAATCGAGGAGAGAGTGAGTTTTGAGTCATTAACAAAAGTGATAATGAACTATGAGAGTGATTTCATCAAGAGTATGACAAGTTGGTGGCCGCGCATAATAGGTGTAAATATCTTCCAAATCCTAAGAAATTGGACTTGGATATAAAAAATCATGAGACTCCACAATGAGAACATCTATGGAAGAGGCACCTAAATTTAAACTAAAGGCTCTACCCCCACATTTGAGGTACGCATTTTTGGGTATGGATGAGACAATTCTAGTCATTATTGTGATAGATGTTAATGGGAGACAAGTCAAGTGTTTGGTAGCAGGGCTAAAGAGGTTCAAGCAAGCTACTAAGTGGACTATTCCAGATATTATCAAAATTCCCCCGGTATTTGTTCTCACAAAATTCAACTCATACCAGATCATAAGCCTCGTATCGAGCATCAAAGATGATTAAATATTCCTATGAAAGAGGTATTGAAGAAGGAGATTATTAATTGGTTGGAGTTGGAGTCATCTACCCCATTGCAAATAGTTATTGGGTATGCCCTATTCAGTGTGCCTAAGATGGGTTGTATTATTGTGTCCCACATGAAAGAAACGATTTTATGTGGATGCGACGGTGTGCGGTTGGATATTTTGCATGTATTAGGAAAGTTAATTTCTTGGACAGAGAAGGACACATCCCTAGTCCATTCATGGATCAGATGCTAGATAAACTTGCAGGAAAGGGATGATACTACTTCCTTGATGAGTTTTCGTGCTACAATCACATTTCTATAGCTCTGAAAGACCATGATAAAACAACCTTCACTTGCCCGTACGGGACCTTCGTGTTCAAACGCATTCCATTTGGGTTGTATAATGCTCCTGCATCCTTCACCATTGCATGACGTCGATTTTCTCCGACATGGTTGAGGACACTTTTAAGTTGTTCATGGACATCCTTGGACTTAAGGAATCCTTTCCTTGAGCTTGGGAATTCACTTATAAATCTCCTCAATTATATATCTCCTTTAAGAATCCATTACCTACACTTTGTGTAAAATGTAAAGTAAAATGAAATTAGTACAAGAATACACTAAGTATGACAAACATGCAAAAACATGCATTTAAAAAGGGACATTTTTCTTTAAAATCATACATCATGCCTTTTTGAGTAAATCTTTTTAAGATCTTTAAAAAATATCATTTACTGCTTTTTTATACATCATATAAACACAAAGAAAGGCCAAATATCATAGGAAACCACACATAGAATTTATGTCCCATTGGAGATTTGTTCACAATAAGCTCTTTCTCTCCTTTACATTGAAACTCTTTCTTTTAATTCATTTATCTACCAAGTAATCCTCTAGGGATACTTGGGGCAATGTATCACCTTAAAATACAAGAGAAAACCATACATATCATCTACACAAGACAACACATACCATCATAGAAGTATTGTACAACATAGACATAGTTAAACCAAGACTATAATAACATTACAATGAACTCTTAGTCAATGGGCACATTACTTATTTTACTTCACATAAACATTATAAAACACACTCATGCCCCCAATCTAACTACCAGTGCAATGTACGTGCAAAACCCCATAACCTCACTCATACTTAGTAAACCTATCATGAGACCACAAGCCTTTACATCCAAGTCATATGTCATTAACATCATTCACAAAGACTAATATCATGCACATCTTCATGAAAAGAGACAATTACTACAAAATGATACATAAGGAGCATATACATAAACATACATATTAGGTCACCCTCCTAGGACTTCCGAAGGAGCTACTTGCGCAATGTCTAGATGGGTTCATTACTTCCACCTATCCTAAGTAACTTACCTTAAATCCTCGTAGTGAGGATCCTATTCACTTATTTACATTTTCTGTACTACTTTAGGGAAACTATAACCTCATCCAAAATAGACCATGTGATGCTAAACATGGAATGTGGTGTCATCAAAATATTACGCCGTTAGAAAGTGGTCTACCAGCCAAAGTAGAACCTCATACAAACATAGCTATCGAGGTGGATCCACAAGTTAGTATCGTATGGCGGCAACATATTTCAAGAACTAAGAGGTAGATATCCCTTTTCATACCATGTGGTAATTAGGCCGCTCCTAATGGGAATCCCTTAGATGACATATCCCATAAGTAAGGGAGTTAACATCACATGGGCAACGTTAGAGTGAACCTTTACTTTTATGGACAAGTCATCACCTCCCATTGTCAAGTTCGCTCGGTGCTAAGCTAAGTTCCCTGTATTGAACAACCTTCATATTAATTATTTAAAAAACATAAACTTAGAATATTCATTCCTCATATGCTTATAACATGTTTAAGCATCTATCATGTTTTATAGTATTTTAGGGAAACCTCTCAATGCCCCTCCATTAAATAGATCATCATTCATGTGTGTGAGTGTATATATAGAGTGAGCAAACTTTACATAACACCTTAGTCACACATGTTCATACATACTTATTTGTACTTCATCATACCATAATATGATATATTCATTACATGTTTATATATTCATTTATCATGTACATAGAAACAAAACCTAGGAACTATCCTATCAAGGTACACATATGGAATGCATAGAAAAGGTATCATACCTTGCCCATATTTGTACACCTATCAAGTAATCCTAGTAAGTAATACACATATCATACTTCACAGACATATTCTGTACATTCATAGTATTAGACACTAGTGAATATGAGAATTACCTTTCATTTAGACACAATGACCCATACTACTTGTAACATGCATGTAAGTGAGAGTGTGTGTACATTGGTCAACATGATCACATAATGTCTAGCAATAACTCCTTGAGGAATCCACCCTCCTATACCACATTACACTTTCAAATACATAACACATAATAGCATTTGGAGGTAACACAATGTATACATTATAATCAAAACTCCTAAATTTAGCCATTTATACTTTCAACATGGGTAGGAGTCATCCATCTTTAAGAAGTCATCAATGGCAGAACCTATACATGATAATACCTAAATCTTTACGTGCTCATAACAATAGAAACACAACCTAGATTAATAACTCAAGTAGAATACTAGGCACATTTACTCAAAAGGTGATCATCTAAATCACTAAATCATATATTCATCAATTTGCCTTCAAGTCAATGGTCAACACATATATAATGACAATAAAGTAAACACCTCCACCGTAAGTGGACCATACCACACAATGTCAGACAAGGCTTCATCAACATTACTATAAATAAATAGAGAAGTGGAAGAGTAGATGGAAGAAGCATTCTTACCAATTTATCACCCTTTGATAATCATTGGTCAATAACCCTTGTTTATGAATAATTCATAAATATGGCAGTAGATAAATTTACTTTAAAAAACATAAGAAACCATGTACAAGTCGCTACAAGATTATACAATAACATCATACAAAATTTGAACATACTAGGAAAGTAGAATAACATAGATCATTAGCTAAATTCACCTACATTGATTTTAAATCATATTTCATATCTAAAATAAATCTAAGCCAATATCTAAACATACATTTAATCTTATTAAAAGAATGCTTACACACTTTCAAGATTAAGGTTCCAACATAGGCATTAGGCTTATTGAGTTACTAAAGTATAGAAGAATTTACCAATACTATTACCTCTCTAAGGGTTTAATCATTATTCATATTTTAACAACAATATACACATTAGGCAGTATCTAATTAGATAATAAATCAAGTTTTATTCATACGTTGATCATCCTAGAATATAGATCGCACCACCTACATAGCCTTGTCAATTCATAGATTAAAAGAATCTAGATTACTTCATGTAAGCCTTTCATAATTTTTTTCAGCAAATATTTATACTTAAAAAATAATCCATAATATCACCTAAAAACAGTATCTACATCATTTAATGCATAATCGAAACCTTACACAAACGTTTCCACAATCGACTTAAGGTAACATATGATTAAAGTCATCATTGACTTTAATCATCAATTCACCATTAATTAATGTATATAACAATAAATATAATCAATATGACGTAAGAGAATAGCAATTCAATCAAGAACAAGCCATGATCACAACACCCATGCAAGAGCTAAATCAAATTTGGAAGGAACATGGGTTCATCATGCAATTGGAGTGAAATCACATTGAAATAAGTGTATTAAATTCAATTCATCATGAGTTAATCATTAAAAACATTTTTAGAAAGAATTATGGCTAGATTGGATGTTTGGAAACTTGATCATGAAATCTTTTGGAAAACATTGAGAAGAACTGTCCAAGTGAAAGGTTACTTTAAGATGAAGGATTGCCATATGTTTAATTAGTTGAAAACCTTTAATACTTCATGATTCACCCATGGAAAACCCTGATTTAATCTGATCTTGAGCTTTTTCAACAATGGTGGTTTCTAGAGAGAACATTTTTGGAGGGAAGAGCTTAAAACATGTGAGTTGATTTTAGAATGGGTTGATCACGTTTTTGATGACTTATATACACCTAATATTAACTAAATTAACCCATTATAGTCATTTTAGGACGTGTGGTTAATTTCCCATTCACCCCTTTAATGAAACAGATACTGCCTGCGAGTGACAGTACACCGTTGACGGAGGCACCTACGGGGCGTCATCCAGACGATGGACCGTCCATAGGGCTCCATCGATTGATACTTAGCCAAATATTGGCTATATTCCTTCCAATGCAATTTATAATTGATGAGACATGATCGATGATCCGTTGGTGGACCAACGATCCGTCATTTGGTCCGTCAATGGATACTGCCGCAGGCAGTGTCTTCGACAGCTTTGGGTCCTTCATTTGGGGGCTCTTGTGGGGCTCTTTAGAATTTGTACCCTAAAGTTTCTGATTTATTATAATTTTTACAAGTTTTATACATTCCACGTAAATTTCACCCAAAACAAATACCTACAAGACGTCCAAACAGCCCAAGCCCCACCATGACACACGATGAACGTCTTAGGGCTATCTTTCGAATGCCTTGTACGTTCCTGGTCGTTTGACTTCAAAACTTATAAAAACTTCATATAACAACATTAAACATAATTTTAAACCATTTTAATCATTATTATTCTCATTTCATACAAATTTAGGCATGCATAGACATATGAGACACATAAGCAACTGGTCGTCGAACGTCTTTGTCATCCCTTGACGTTCGACTTCCAAATCACTTCAAACTTTGCACACTGACTCTGAACCATATAATAAGATATTTCAGAACCTTATAACTTAAATAAAAAAATGTTAGGATCTAGACACCTTATCTCATTTTTGGGATCTTACAATATCCTCCACTTGGAAACAATCGTCCTCGAATGACACTTAGGGCTCTATAATCACAACAAAGATTTCAATGCATATAAGATAAGTTCATAACATTTATAATATCATCAAATAATTTTTTAACTCAATTTACATAAGCAAGTAAAACCATCTCTAACTCACTCTTTAATGCATCAAACACAAAGGTCCTTTTCATGTTCATAGGAGAACATCCTTCTCCTAATCACAACATGGTCATACATCTTAATTCATTACAAGAAAATCTTGAAAAGCTACTCATAGGCAGATTACAAATTTATACTCAAAGTTACTTAAGCACTCATACTTGCACACAAACTTAAGTTAGTTTAATCACAAGGAACTTCATTAGTTAGACCTAGTTCCATGAAGGTCATACTCAACCATACCATGCTTAGTGGTGTCCATGGAGGAATGTCTTGCTTCTCCACACATTTACATGTATCATGATTTCTCACCTTAGCAAAATACAAGGTCAATCCCCTTTAAAAATGAGAAAACTAAACTTTTAAACCAAGACATGCATATGTTTTCTTCCTAGTGAAGTCTAAATGACAAGTCACACCAAGTATATCACAACAAATAGGAACCCATTTAACAAAATCTCATTTCTTAACATAATACTCACCCTTATAGTACTCCTCATTTTAGAAAAAAAAAATAACACAAATTATAGGCACACACATGGACACTTAGCTAAACATCATTTCAACTTTTAAGAATGAGCCTACAATTTAACATTCCATATCATAAAGGTCACAAAGTTTTTAAGGGACTCAACATTTTTCATTGCAAAAGAGACTCAACCTCCATTATAAAGCTAAACAATCTACTTCACAAGTGACTACTACCAAGCACCTTGTCTTACCTCATGAAGTCAAATGCACAACTAGCATATCAAGATGTAATTCAACATGAGAAAACATGGATTTTATCGAAACAAAATTCTTTCATATACTTTGGAACATTCACAATGTCTTCAAGATGATGCTAATTAATTCACACCAAACATATAAAGGTCATGCAATTCATACTTCATGCAAGACTATACTCATAAACAAGCTTACTAAGAATTCATTATTTTCAAGTTCAAGTAAGAATAGAAGGACAAAGTAGACTTCTACAATCTTACTACGCCATCACCATCCCGCACTTGGGTAAACCGAAATTAAAAGCAACTTAATCCTACTTCAAGAGGATCTTAACTAAACAATCTTCATTTTTTCCACTTTAAGTTATTACTACTGTTAGAGAGAATTTATAGTAATTCAATATAGTAACACTAAGGTATTCAAAAACTTATCATTTTAGACAAATCATCCCCAATCATTCATTATTATGTTCACATTCATCAATTCCACACATATTTCAACAACATCCAATCAAAGGACAATTTAATTGATTTTCCAGCGATGTTACAGTAAGTTGCCTAGCTATACAGTGAACATGCTTCCAAATATCCAAAAATGCAACATTTAGACAATTGAGGGGACAAGCATGGCAATATAACATAAAAAGCTTTACGAGCTCATCCTTCATAAGCATGCATAGTATCATCAAACCTAGGATAAACTCTTTACAGAGGACTCCAATTTTATACTAGCAACTTATCAAGTACCACTTATACACCAAAGAAAACATTGAACACCTTTTAATACATAATGTTAGGGTAGTATACTTCCTTAGGTAGTTACTAAACATCTCAAGTTCAAATAATAGTATTAGGATAGCCTCATGCAAAACCATATAAGAACACATCATTCTAAAAGAATTCATTTTAACCATACAACTCCTACCATGCCTTAACTATATCATGACATTCATTATTCAATATAACTTACTATTTCACATTATTTTAACATATAGCCATAAATGGCATCACACCATAAGATAATCCAAGAGTCACCTTCACACATACTAATTCAAACAATAAAAACCAAGACAAGCATGTAACTCACCTTTTCTTTCTCAAGCATAGAACAATCTCATCCAAGCAATCACATCTAAAAGACCACCAGACAAGACCACATAAGAGAGAGATCTTATAGAGTTATTTTTTATGGAACAATATGAGAATGATGAAGAAGGGAAACTATATCGTCCTATAGCCTCTCATACCATTTGATTTCTTGCGAATCACCACCAATGGTACAAGACTCTACTAGACGTGGCAATAGTAGCCCTTTTGACCTTAAACTATTCCCCAAAACCTTATTCTCTGATACCATGTTTGTCACATCCAGGGAGCACCCCTAACAAGTAACCCGGTGTTCTTGACCTCTCGGAGGTCTAATAAAAGTCCATAGTTATCATTCATTGCATTGACATAGCAAATTTAGCGGAAAAATTTAAAACTTTTCATAGCACATCATATTCTAGAACTTACTTCATATATATAAAATATCATAATACATATTTAGGCTCTAAGTCTCTTTATAATATTAGAGTCAATAACTCAAGAGTACATTAGGGACATTGCCCTTAAGACATAATATAAAATCATATAATACTTAATAGACTTTACAACAGGTACACATTAGGAAATCCTTGGACTTAAGGATTCCTTTCCTTGAGCTTGGAAATTCACCTATAAATCTCCTCAATCATAAACCTCCATTAAGAATCCATTACCTACACTTTGTGTAAAAAGTAAAGAAGAATGAAATTAGTACAAGAATACACTAAGTATGACAAACATTAAAATATATATATTTAAAAAGGGACATTTTTCTTTAAAATCATACATCATGCCTTTTTGAGTAAATCTTTTTAAAATATTTAAACAATAGAATTTACATCTTTTTCATACTTCATAGAAACACAATTAAAGGCCAAACATCGTATCAAAGCACACATAGAATTTAAGTCCCATTTGAGATCACTTCACAATGAGCTCTCTCTCCTTAACATTGAAACTCTTTCTTTTAATTCATTTGTCTACCAAGTAATTCTTTAGGGATACTTGGTGCAATGTATCACCTTAATACTACTAGAGAAAACCATACATATAATCTATACAAGACAACACATAACATCATAGAAGTATTGTACAACATAGACATAGTTAAACCAAGACTATAATAACATTACAATGAACTCTTAGTCAATAGGCACATATACTTATTTTACTTCAAATTAAACATTATAAAACACAACTCATGCCCCCAATCTAAATCTACCAGTGCAATGTACGTGCAAAACCCCATAACCTCACTCATACTTAGTAAACCTATCATGAGACCACAAGCCTTTACATCCAAGTCATATGTCGTTAACATCATTCACAAAGACTCATATCATGCACATCTTCATGAAAAGAGACAAGTACTACAAAATCATGCATAAAGAGCATATACATAAACATACATATTAGGTCACCCTCCTAGGACTTCCTAAGGAGCTACTTGTGCAATGTATAGCTGGGTTCATTACTTCCACCTATCCTATGTAGCGTACCTTAAGTCATCCTAGTTAGTATCCTATTCACTTATTTCCATTGTCCATTTTGATATAGGGAAACTATAACCTCATCCGACATAGACCATGTGATTCTAAACATGGAATCCGGTGTCATCAAAATTTACACCGATAGAAGTTGGTCTACGAGCAAAAGTAGAACCTAATACAAACATAGTTATCTAGGTGGATCCACTAGCTAGTATCATATAGTGTCAAAAAAAGTTCAAGAACTAAGAGGCATATATCCCTTTTCATACCATTTGGTAATTTCACCGCTCTTCATGGGAATCCCTTAGATGACATATCACATAAGCAAGGGAGTTAACATCAAATGGCAACTTTAGAGTGAACCTTTCCTTTTATGGACAAGTCATCCCTCCCATTTTCAATTTCGCTCGGTCCTAAGCTATGTTCTCTTTATTGAAAAACCTTCATTATATTTATTTAATAACATGAGCTTAGAATATTTATTCCTCATATGCTTATAGCATGTTTAAGCATCTATCTAGTTTTTGAGTATTTTAGGGCACACCTCTCAAACCATTGCATTAATGCTTAAGTTACACATGTTCATATATATATGTGTATATATATATATATTCATACCTCATCTTACCATATATCTTATATTCATAACATGTTCATATATTCATTTATCATGTACATAGAAACAAAACCTAGGAAGTATCCTATCAAGGTACACATATTCAATGCATAGAAAAGGTATCATACCCTTGCCCACATTTGTACACCTATCAAGTAATCCTAGTGAGGAATACACATATCATAATTCACATACATATTCTTTACATATATAGTATTAGACACTGGTGAATATGAGAATTACCTTTCATTTAGACACATAACCCATACTACTTGTAACATGCATGTAAGTGAGATTGTGTGTACATTGGTCAACATGATCACATAATGGATATCAATGACTCCTTGAGGCATCCATTCTACTAGACCACATTACACTTTCAAATATATAGCACACAACACATAATAGCATAGGAGGCAAGACAACCTGTAGATTATAATCAAGACTCCTAAATTTAGCTATTTATACTTTCGTATAAGGGGTACGTGGGTAGGGGTCATCCATCTTTAACAATTCATCAATGGAAGCACCTACACATGATAATACCTAACTCTTTACGTGCTCATAACAATAGCAACACAACCTAGATTCACAACTCAAGTAGAATACTAGGCACACTTACTCACAAGGTGATCATCTAAATCACTAAATAATATATTCATCAGTTTGCCTTCAAGGCCATGGTCAACACATATATAATGACAATAAAGTAAACACCGCCACCATAAGTGGACCATACCACACATTGTCATAGAAGGCTTCATCAACATTACTATAAAGAAATAGAGAGAAAAAGAATAGATGGATTAAGCATTCTTACCAATATATTACCCTTTGATCATCATTGGTCAATACACCTTTTTTTTATCAATATTTCATCAATATGCAGTATCTAAATGTAATTTAAACACATAAGAAAACCATGTACAAGTCACTACAAGATTATACTATAACATAATACAACATATCAACATACTAGGAAAGTCGAATAACATAGATCATAAGCTAAATTTACTTACATTGATTTTAAATCATATTTCATACCTAATGTTAATATAATTTAATATCTAAACCTACATTTAATCATATTAAAATCATGCTTACACACTTTCAAGATTAAGGTTCCAACATAGGCATTAGGCTTATTGATTTACTAGAGTATTGAAGAATTTACCAATACTATTAACTCTCTAAGGCTTTAATCATCATTCATATTTTAGAAAAAGTATACACATTAGGAACTATATAATTAGATAGGAAATCAAGTTTTATTCGCACTTTGATCATACTAGAATATAGATCACACCACAGACATAGCCTTGTCAATTCATAGATTAAAAGAATCTATATTAATTCATGTAAGTCTTTCTTAATTTGTTCATCAAATATTTGTACTTACAAATTCATCCATAATATCACCTAAAAACAGTATCTACATCATTTCATGCATAATCGAAACCTTACAGAAACGTTTCCACAATCGACTTCAAGGTAATATATAGAAAGATAGGCTATTTGTACTCAAACCCTCATATATTAATAATCATGTAATGTTCATCATCAATTAAGCATCAATTAATGTAAATAACGATAAATATAATCAATTTTCCATAAAAGAATAACAATTCAATCAAGAACAATCCATGATCAGAAAGCCCATGCAAGAGCTAAATCAATTTTTGAAGGAACATGGGTTCATCGTGCAATTGGAGTGAAATCACGTTCAAATCAGTGTATTTACTTCAATTCATCATGATTTAATCATTAAAAACGTTTTGAGAAAGAACCCATGGCTAGATTGGATGTTTGGAAACTTGATCATGAAACCTTTTGGAAAACTTTGAGAAGAACTCTTCAAGTGAAAGGTTACTTGAAGATGAAGGATTGACATACGTTTAATTAGTTGAAAACCTTTAATACTTCATAATTCATCCATGGAAAACCCAGCTTGAATCTGATCTTGAGCTTCACCAACATTCGTGGTTTCTAGAGAGAACATTTTGGAGGGAAGAGCTTAAAATATGTGAGTTGATTTTAGAATGGGTTGATAAAGTTTTTGATGACTTATATAAACCTAATATTAAAAAAATTAACTCATTAATTCAGGTTAGGATGTGGGGTGAATTTCCCATTCACCCCTTTAATGAAACAGACACTGCCTGCGAGTGACAGTGCACCATCGACGTAGGCACCTACGGGGCGTTGTCCAGATGACGGAACGTTCCTAGGGCTCTGTTGATTGATACTTTGCCAAAAATTGGCTTGAGACCTGACCAAGGCAAATTCTAGTCAACGATACATGATCGACGATCCATTGGTGGACCAATGATTCGTTGTTTAGTCTGTCAATGGACACTGCCCAGGAAGTGTCTTCAACAGCCTTGGGTCCTTCTTTTGGGGCCCCTTGTGGGGCCCTTTAGAAGTCATACCCGAACGTTTGTGACGTGATTAGAACCCTTTACAAAGTTTAGACGTTCCACGTATATTTCACCCAAAACAAATACCTACAAGACGTCCATACAGCCCAAGCCCATATAATAACACATTTTAGGACCTTATAACTTTAAGAAAAAACATTTTAGGCTCTAGACACCTTATCTCATTTTTGGGATCTTACACTTTAATGGAGCTTGGTAATAACAGTAAGATCAATGATAATTTCCTAGATGGAAAGGTATTGGCTACTTCCATGACCTCATTCCTTGGTTTGCTCACTTGGATAATTATTTGTCATGCAATTTGGTACCTCTGGATCTTTCGTCTCACCAAATGAAGAAGTTCATGCATTTTCACATCCCAATAACACAATTTAAGGCATAATATTGGATTATGACTGGCGTACTCAACCTCTCGGAGGTCTTACACAAGCCTTTCATATCATTCATCGCAAATACATAGCTAAAAATAGTGCGGAATTAAAACTTTTCACAAAACATAATAAAGTCTTTAAAATCTCTTTCATATAAAAGTAATAAGAAATACTAAGTATCAATCTCATCATCTTCAGACACAAGAAAACTTCGGACACGTCCCATACGATATACTACTATAGAAATACTTAGTCGATTACAATACTTCGATAAGAAACATAAAATAGATATTTGTCCTCAAGTCAAGTGAGGACATACTTCAAATCCTCTTGAACGAATCCTACGGTCCAGGTCTTCACTTTTCAAAGCTCCTTACCTACCAAGAACTATATAGATAGATAAAAGCATGGAATTACTACAACCACATATACTAAGTATGGCTTAATGCATAAAAATAATGAAAACAGACATTTATTTGAAATATGCATCTTTTAATTTAGAAATCATATATTAATCGTAAGAACAACATTTAACAACTTAGAAACACATAACAAAACATTTAAACAAAATGTCGCATTTTTAGCGAACACTTTACAGTGAACTCACTTCACCATAGAGTGACTTAATTCACTGTTACAGAGAAGTTATTCCCCTTAGCTTTAGACATATCATAGCTTATAATTATCTCACTTAAAGATATCCTAACACTCATTTAAGAAACACAAAGAGAGAACGCCCATACACCCTCTGTAGGCATGCCTAAATGATCCTCACGACTACTTATAATGAGCCACATACACACTTCAAGACATCAAACATATCAACATATAGGTAATATGACATTCTCCTTCCAATGGCTATCAGAAACATAATTAAGTAAATCAAGAAGATAACGTCCATAGTCACCTATTCAATATTACCTATGTAATCCTTAAGACTACCTAAGGCTTAGATCGTGTCCACAAAATTTTCCAACTTCCCTAACTAGAGTCAACCTAAAGACTTCCAAAGATAAGACATGAAGAGATCATTCTTTACGCCCTCTTCACACTTTAGCTAAGGAATGCTTAGGTCACTTTTGATTAGGTACTCATTCATTTACATAATTCCTATTAACATAATTCGTTATTTCATTAGTTCATTAAGAGGCTCATACATCATATAAAGAACATTTAACAAATGTTCTTAGACAAGACGTGGGAACTCTAAATAACACCTTCAAAGTCTATTGTGCAATATCTAGATAGCGTCCCATACCACCACCTAAACCTCATAAACTCCTCTAATGCTAATTGTTATTTCATATGATGAAAATAGGCAATAACCGACATAGACCATGATATCAAGACGTGGAATCCAGAGTTCTATCCTACTCCTATGAGGTTGTTCTACTTGCCAATGGTAGAACTTAGACACATCCCATGTAGGCACATGGTTAAGGAATATGAAGGGCTTCTTTGTGTTCTAGTCTCATACATTAACTAGAACTACTTCCCTTACCATACTCTCTCGGTGCTAGCCTTCTTTCTCATAGACTAATTCGCACATTAGGTTCACATAAAAAGGTTCCGTAACTGGTTCATAACCCAATCACATTTACCCTACCAAGGAAAAGTCCACTAGGGCTACCTCACAATGTCAAAAAGAATCTCATGATAACTTTCATCAAGATTAATATGATGTTGTTCCAGCAAACTAACCTTAATTCCATCATTCCTTGGATTTGAAGGATACCATTACGACTTACAACTTCAACAATCTTAATCTTACCTTTAAGTCAAGGTTTTCACATAAACGACTCTCATAATATCATTTAAGTCACATGTCATTCATACATTAAAGACTAAGAGTTCTAAAACTCTAAATGAAGACATCACATATTCATAATTATACATATATATCATGAAAGGGACACAAGTGTCGCATCCGGGTTTACCCCCTACATGTAACCGGCGTCGTCGGCCTCTTTAAGGACTAAAACTAGTCTCTTATATTTACATCATTGCATTCATCGATTAAAATGCGGAAGAATTTAAAACTTTTTAACTATATCTAATCAAAGGTTTACATACACCTCTACATACACAAAATCATATTATTATCGAGTATACATAGACCCGTTCGTATAAGAAGATTACATACTATTCTACTTTTATTTCATACACACATATAAGATAGAATTAGAGTCATAAAATCCATCTCATATCATAAACCATCTAATGAAGACAATCTTAACATGGTCATAGCCCTACAACTATAAGAGCAAGCCACATATAGGCTTTATACAACATCGTCTCAAATGAAAGATAGAATATATACAAGAGTCATAATAGCTATGTAAAACCATAGGAATAATATCGACATCATCCTCAGGAAAACAAGGAACTACCACTTGATGATAAGAATATCCAAGTCGTTGTGACAAGCGTCTTGAATCAAACTTCAACGATCGAAACCCAAAATGTTTGGGGAAAAATGAAAGAAAAAGAGGCTAGTACTCCACATGAACTACGTATGATATCATATGCATAAGTAACATCAAAGCATGTAAAAAGGGACATTTTGAATTAAAACCATCATCCTCTATCTTTCTAAGACTAATGCACAATACATCATTTAAAGAAGTCAAATGCATATCCACATACTTAAACACAAATCTCATATAACTGTATTTCTAATGGTTAGTGTAATATCATATCAAACTTTATTACATAAATAGTGAAGTAAGATAACCAATAATAAATTCCCATAGAGTTCACATGTGCAATGATCAAGTAAAACCCCATAACCCTACTAAATCAAGTATTCCAACAAGAACTACAATTAGCAACATACTTCACTCACTTATAACCTTTATGTTGGAATATTTCCATATCTTTTGCATTTAGTCTATCTACATGTTCATAACCATAGAATTCATCGTATAAGAGCATTTACATTTATCATTATGCATTTACATAATATTAACTTCCTAAAGTCCCTATCAAGGCAAACTAGTGCAAGACATAGGTAGAGTCTCATACCCCTACCTAGGTCAAGTTGACCCTTCAAGTCGCTCTATTTAGTTTGTACATCATTACTGCATTTTAGTTTAGAGAACACCTGCCTTAACCGACATATACCACATGAGCTAAAATGTGGAATCCAGTGTCATAAAACCTTACAGTGATGGAAGGTGGTCTACCGGCCAAGGTAGAAACTACATAACATAGCTATCTATGTAGATCCACTAGCTAGTATCCTATGGTGGCAGCATAGTTAATAGAACATGGGGGATTCATGTAAATATCAACTCTACACCCTAAGTTGGGTCATGAGTCTATCCACCCCGTGAAGACAGTAGTGAACTCTACCTTCCCTATTTGGGAAAGTTTCACTTCCTCACTTACAAGATCACTCGGTGCTAAGCTAGGTCCCTTTATTAAAATGTATTTAAATCTTGATTAAAAATACCATAACTTAGTTTAAGTCATATGGCCTAGCCCTTGTATAATTATCATCATTGTAGCTCAATAATAATTGCGTGAGTAATAGTACTTTCATCACAATTCATATACATGAGGTTAACACTTTACATATCTCATCATAGTAGGGCACGTTAACTCACATCATCATCCTTGTAACATGTACACCCTAAGCAACCTCACAACCAAAGTTGCGATATTTGAATTTAATTATCACTCCATCCTATGAACCCTAAATAAGGTATACTACAATCAACAGATCATAATTTGATCACGATTAACCACACTTACAATAAGAAATAGGATAATCAAGACTTACCAACCCTCCTCCATAGTTCATCATAAGGAACTTACCATCAACCCACAATTCAACTCAATTAGATATAACATCAATATAAATCCTATAATCAACATGATAATGAAGTTAGGGAAGTCACCACAATATAACTCAATATCAACCCAAAGCTTTGAACAATGATGTTTTAGCCTATCTTCCTAACCTAGATCAATATTCAAGGACTAGCATGCATGACTACAATTTACCATAATATAGTTATGATAAGTGGAACAACAAAAATTAAATATGATTTAACCATTAACAAAGTCAATTGGATCAAACCCGTGACAATTAAAGTCAAGATCAAGCTTAGGGTTAAGGGTTTAGGATCATACTTCTCATATTTGATCAAACAACCTCCAATTACTATAATTAAGTTTATAAACATGTTAATATATCCATTAAACCCTAAATAAATCATAAACAATTCAATTCACAAGTTCAATTTCGTAATTAGATGAAACCCATAAGAAATTGACCTTTTGGAAAACCAATTTGGAAGGAACCCTTTGAGGAAAGAATCTCAAAGGTGAATAGAACCCATACCTTGATGTTTCCCTATGATTTTGAAGAAGAATCCTCCATTTCCAGCCCCCAATTCATCTCCTAAGCCCTTCAATGGAATCTTCCAATTTTATAGGGAGAAAGAATAGAGAAGGAAGAGAGATTATTTGGGTGAGTTATGTTTGGAATAATGAGTATTGTAGGTAATTATAGAGGGTCTTAAATCAACTTAATTAACTCCATTAACCCCTTATTAAACCACCTAACTTCCTAATTAATTAAATGAAATTAATTAAAACGTGCAGAAAAACCTGCAGACCCTATCGATGAAACCTCGACGAAGGTCCGTCAGCGAGTCGACAGTCTGTCGCCCCCTTTCGTCAGGAACAGTAGCTGAGCCAAGAAATTTTCCCTAAAATTTTCTGTGTGGGACGACGGTAGCCATCGACGCCCCGTCGACCCACCAACGCCCTGTCGTCCCTTCCGCCACTACACTCTGCCATTTCAGTGTGGGCGATGGTGGCCCCGATGCCCCGTCGATCCACCCACGCCCCATAAACACCTCCATCGTGGCACACTACTGGGCAGTGCTGCAGCCAACCAACAAGGGTCCTCCTCAAGGGCTCTTGGTTCGTCTTTGGGGACTCGTACCTAGACGTTTTGACTATGAAACATCTCTAACATGCGTTTCACATTTTTTACCAAATTTTGTTCAATTTCGACTCATAAAAGCTAGTCAAATGACTAAGACACCTTGGATCTCTTGTGAACAAACCTTCCCAAACGTCATGGGCGTTCATGAATGCCTTGATCCTTAAAAATCTAACATGACCTAAATTCATTTGAAATGGCTTATAAACATTGTTTAGACCTTTCTATGTAACTATTGAGCATCACGACACGTCTAGAATTTTTTGAAGTGTTACAACAAGTCAACTAACACAAGACACCACATACATCACTTTTAATTTATAATGCAAGTCATTCAGAAGCACCTAGAAACAAACTTAACTTCTTCAAATCATTCTATAAGCTAACACAACATCATCAATGTAATCAATATAGACTCATACAGTCAAGGAGGAATAACGAAGTCTCAACCCTAGGACTATACACATAATGTCAAAGTCATAGTCTAACATAATCACCTAAGGCTACATGAATAGAAGAACACATATAAGACTTCATATGTAGATAGATATTGTCATGCTTGATATAATAAAACTACACAACTAGTCACATTACTTCAAGTAGTTTACAACAAGGCCATGAATCATCATATTTCATAAAGTAACGATGACAAGGCCCCGTCAATTGCAAGTGAAACACATAACACCGCCACCATAAGTGGACCATACCAATCACAATAGAATCGAAGTATAAACAACAATAAAATAAAGGAATTTGGGCAGCATACCTCCAATCCATCATCAACACTTCAATTCAATGCAAAATTACTCAATTCGATAACACAAGACCCTTACCTAAGGTCATAACCAACAATTCAACATAAAAACTACAATAATCAAGGAACTAGGTCAATTCAATGTAAATTCATTAATGTAATACAACCTAGATATCAATTTAGTATAAATATTTCATCATTAGAAAGTCCATAAGAAACTACACAAGAATTCATCAACATTAGGTCAATATCAAGTAACCCACATATTAGTCAAAAACTAGGGTTCATCCAAATTTATGGTTTCATTGGTAATTTATGTTAAAATCATAACTGAAACATCAATCAAATCCATAATAAACTTTTAAAAACAATTATGCAAGAACCTATGGTAGAACCATGAAATTGGTCAATTTAGCTTTGAAAACTTTAGAAAATATATTATGAGTTGGGCTCATGGATGAAACAAATTTAAAGGATAAAAAGTCATAACTCAATGATGATAATTATTCACATTGATGAATAATTTCCACTCAAAACGTCACGCTGAGTTGTTCCGTTATTTTGGACTTGAATGGAGTCTTTCGGATTTCTTAAGGGATTTTGGGGTTTGGATTTGGAAGAATGAAATATTTTAAGAGTGAAAAACTTATATACACATTTAAAATACCCAATATACCCCTAAAGGACCTCCAAATTCTATTTTTTGTAGTGGGGTGAATTTATAAATTCACCCCTAGCTTTGCAGTGAACTGCACACAAGGATATGACCATCTACGGTGGACAGTCGACGAACCGTTTGTCCACAAACGGACCATCATGTCCTCTCGTCAATTGGTTCAGATGATAAATTTGGATCCTCATACTTCCCCAGCCTAAGTTTCAAATGAAGTAAGCCGTCCTTTGACCTACAGGCCTTTGGTTCGTGGTGTGGGACAACTAACTATCCATCGTCAAACTGTTCATCGACGGGATGTAGGTCCACTTACGGGAATTCTTGTCCTTCGTCTATGCGTTCAGAGACTTGGGAAAGGTATATTAGTCACCCAGTATAAGTACCTACCCACGCCCATCACCAACAGACCATTGACCAGGCCACTGGCCGTCGATTGGCTTCCGTAGGTGAGGCTGCCTTGGTCAGTCGTGGTCACCAACTTGGGTCCTTCATCAAAGACCCTTGGATGGTCCTTGGGAATAATTTTCCAGGAAATTTCCAACCAAAATAAGATCGTCTATAAATTTAATACCTCTCACATAAATTTCATCCAAAACGAACATGTAAAACTCAACGAAACATGCCTAGACACACAAGTCACTTCAAGGCACATCTTTCGAACTTCATGGATGTTCTTCGATATTTGACCTTCAAACTTCATGAAACTCGACACACTTCCTATATATACTACAATAACTCATTTAATAACCTTAAAACATCATGAATCACACAAAACACATAGAAACACATATGAGGCACATAGGTGACTTAGTCGTCAAACTTCTTGGTAGCCCCTTGACGTTTGACTTCCAATGCCCCTAATACTTTAGATACTCCCTCTATACGATATATTAGACAAATTTATAACCTTATAACATCAATACCAACATGTTAGTATTTTGTTAACCTAAGTCATTTTTGGGGTCTTACAATCTCCCCTATTTGGACAAAATTTGTCCTCGAATGACATATTCCACTCTTTGAACACTTCAAAGAATAAAGATTTAACTAGTAGTTAATAACCACACCATACAACACATAACCAAGAAGAAAATATCAATTTCACTTAGTCAAGAGATTTATAACACAACAAGAAACTAGAAAAACAATTTTATAACTCATTACGCTACACAACTCGCATGCTTCATGTCAAATTGTAAAAACTCATTTTATATTCAATATCATACTTATATACATAATTTCTAAACACATTACAACATTTTGACAAAATGATCAAATTATTATTTTTCACAAAATTTTACAGTGAGCTTTTTTTCATGCTATAGTGATTTTACCAATTTTTTCATGCTTACAGTGGTTTTACCAATTTTTTAAAAATGCAATTTTTGGGAAATTCATGTTATAAACATGATAATATGCAATGTAACATCATATAAACACATCTTAAAATATAAACATGGTTTCATAAAACACACAATGCAAGAAGTTAATAAATTCAATTTCAACAAAAATCCTAAACATCATGCTCATGCAATAACTTTTAGGACTTTCTATCCCATCTACTGACCATACTCCCCTACTTAGAAAGAACTCATATCATGAAAAAAGAGAGAGAACTTACCAATATCATCATCACTCTCATTGTCATCCGTCTTTGATCCTCTTTCCTGGAGTGCATAGAAATGAGCTTTTGCCTTTGGAGCATCTTCCTTCGGAACACTAGGAGCAACTTTCTTACCCTCTCTCCCTGTAGCAGCAATCATAGGACAAAGTTCTAACCTTGTTTCCTTCCTTGAAACAAACAAACAACCTCCCTGTACCCAATAGACACTCACCATAATGTTTCTTGCCACTTGGAACAAGTACCATCCTTGGATCCACCTCATTTGTCAACCTTCACCTTATCACTCTTAGGTTGTTCTTGATATTAAACCCTCTTCTTAAACCTAGGCTTCCCTAGATCATTAGCACCACTTATTTTCAAGCTTCTATCCATCCTCCTAAGTTTAGACTCTTCAATCAATTGTTCATACACCATGAGTCTAGCTAGGGTCATATCATCATGTAGCATAGTCGTATGACATTCTTCCATCACTAAGTCGGCTACCCCGGTAACAAAGCTACCCATTTCATCTCTTCATTGGACACAAGAGAAGGGGCATACCTAAACAATGTTGAGAATTTCAAAGAGTATTCCTCAACACTCATATTTCCTTGCTTGAGATTGATAAACTTCTCCACCTTAATCTCTCTCCTCTTTCGGGGAAAGTACTTTCCAAGAAAATCTTCCTTGAATTCTTCCCACTCAATAGGACCCAAATCCTCCGGCCTGTTGTCCTTCCATTGAGTGTACCGAATTTGGGAAACCTCCCTCAATTGGTACGAAGCCAACTTTTCCTTTTCCCTAGTTGTAACCCCCATAGAACTTAACACCTTGTACACTCCATCAAGAAGCTCTTGGGGATCCTCTTCCACCTTAGTGCCAAGAAATATAGGAGGATTAATCCTCATAAAATCTCTTAACCTACAGGCCATAGTGCTCTCCAAAACCCTAGGCAACATACTCAAATTAGCTTGAGTAGTTACGGCTTGGGCGATTGCATTCAAAGCTTCTCTAATCTTTCTATTGGACATCTCTGGAAACTCAATACCTCCTTCCACATTAGGGAAATTATCACCTTGGGGAGGAACTTGAGCACCTCGAGGAACTTACTCAACTTTCTCAACTTGAGGAAGAATCTCCTCATTCATCCTCTCCTCTTCCAACCTTCTAGCGACCATCCTTCTAGTATTCATCTCCTAGAAATTACAGGAAAACTTATAAGAAGGATAATCACACCATTTACTCTATCGCACGACATAAAAGTACAAAAGAGCGGAAACACTAACGTCCTATAGCCTCTCGCCCATAGATGTGTCATGACTCACACCGATGATCAAGACTCTACTAGACGTGATTTGATGAGACTTTTCGATTCCTAATACTACTTTCACCAACCTATGCTTTGATAGAAACTTTTTCAAATCCAAAGACCACACCTTAGAAGTTAGGGAACAATCTTGTATTAAGACCGGCGTACCCGACCTCTCGGAGGTCTTATACAATCCCTTTCATAGCATTCATCGCATATACATAGTGAAAAGAAGTGCGGAATTAAAACATTTCACAAAACATAATATAGTCTTTAAAATCTCTTTCATATAAAATTAATAGGAAATACTAAGTCTCAATATCATCATCTTAAGAAATAAAAATACTTGGGACATGACCCATACAAAATACTACTATATAAAACTTAGTGGATTACAATACTTTGATAAGAAACATAAAAGAGATATATGCCCTCGAGTCAAGTGAGAACATACTTCAACTCCTCTTGAACAAATGTTACGGTACAAGTCTTCACTTCACAAAGCTCCTAATCTACCAAGAACTATATACATTAATAAAAACATGGAATTAGTACAACACAAGTACTAATTATGGATTAATGCATAAAAATCATGAAAACACACATTTATTGAAAATATGCATCTTTTCATTAAGAAATCATATTTTAATTATAAAAAACAATATTTAATAACTTAGAAACATATAAGAAAACGTTTAAACAAAATATCACATTTTTAGAGAACACTTTACAGTGAAATCACTTCACTATACAGGGCCATAATTCACTGTTATAGTAAAGTTCTTCCCCTGAGCTTTAGAGATCTCCTAGCATGTAATTATCCCAGTTAAAGTTATCCTAAGACTCACTTAAGAAACACAAAGCGAGAATACTTATACGCCCTCTCTAGGCATACTTAAATAATACTCAAGACTAGATATAGTGAGTCACATACACACTTCAAGACATCAAACACATCAATATACAGACAATATGACATTCTTCCAAAGGCTATCAAAGACCTACTTAAGTAAATCAACAAGATAACATCCATAGTGACCTCTTCAATATTACCAAAGTAATACTTAAGACTACCTAAGTCTTAGATCATGTCCACAAAATCAGCCAACTTCCCTAACTAGAGTCATCCTCAAGATTTCTAAATATAAGACATGAAGAGATCATCCTTGATGCCCTCTTCACACTTTAGCTAAGGAATGCTTATGTCACTTTAGATTAGGTACTCATTTGTTTACATAGTTCTTATTAACATAACTAATTAGTTCATTAAGAGACTCATACATCATATAAAGAACATCCAAGTAATGGTCTTAGACATGACCTAGAAACTCCAAATAACACCTTCAAAGTCTATTGTGCAATGTCTAGATAGCGTCCCATACCACCACCTAAGCCTCATAAATTATTACAATTGCTAATAGGTATTCCATATAATGATAATAGGCAATAACCGACATAGACCATGATAGCAAGACATGGAATCTGGAGTTCTATCCTACTTCGATGAGGTTGTTCTACTTGCAAATGGTAGAACTTAGACACATCCCATATTGGCACATGGTTAATGAATATGAAGGGCTTCTTTGAATTCTAATATCATACTTTAACTAGAAATACTTCCCTTACCATACCCACTCGGTGCTGGGATTCTTTCTCATAGAGTAATTCACACATTAGGTTCACAAAAAAGGGTTCCATAACTAGTTCATAACCCAATCACATTTACCCTATCAAGGAAAGTTCCACTAGTGCTACCTCACAATGGCGACAAGAAGCTCATGATGAATTTCCCAAGGATAAATATGATTACCTTCCAGCCAACTATCCTTAAGTCCATCATTCCTTTACTTTGAAGGATACCATTACGGCTTACAACTTCAACAATCTTAACCTTACCATTAAGTCAAGGTTTTACATAAAAGGCTCTCATAAAATCATTAAAGTCACATGTCATTCATACATTCAAGATTGAGAGTTCTAACTCCCTAAATCAAGACATCAAATATTCATAATCCTATATACATCAAGCAAGAGACACAAGTCAACCATGACAATACACCACATATTTCACTTTTAATTCATAATGCAAGTCATTCTAGAAGCACCTAGAAAGAAACCTAACATCTTCAAGTCATTCTATATGCTACCACAACATCATCAATGTAAAAAATATAGACTCATATAGTCAAGTAGTAATAGCCAAGACTCAACCCTAAGAATATACACAATATCAAAGTCGTAGTCTAACATAATTACCTAAGGCAACATGACTAGGAGAACACATATAAGAGTTCATATATAGATAGATATTGGCATGCTTCATATAATCAAACTACACAAATTGTCGCATTAATTCAAGTAGTTTCCAAAAAGGCCATGAATCATCATATTGCATAATGTTACGCCGACAAGGCCACGTCAATTTCAAGTAAAACACATAACACTGCCACCATAAGTGGACCATAACAATCACAATAGAATTGACGTATATACAACAATAAAATAAAGGCATTGTGGTATAATACCTCCACTCCATCATCAACACTTCAATTCAATGTTAAATTACTCAATTCGATAACACAAGACCCTTACCCAAAGTTATTGCTAAAAAATCAACATAAAAACTACAATAATCAATGAACTAGGTCAATTCAGTGTAAATTCATTAATCTAATACAACCTATATATCAATTTAGTATAATTATTTCATCATTAGAATATCCATAAGAAACAACACAAGAATTCATCAACATTAGCTCAATATCAAGTAACCCACATATTAGTCAAAAACTAGGGTTCATCCAAATTCATGGGTTCGTTGGTAATTTAGGTTAAAATTATCAATGAAACATCAATAAAATCTATAATAAATTTTTAAAAACAGTTTATTCAAGAACCCATGTTAGAATCATGAAATTGGTCAATTTAGCTTTGAAAACTTTAGAAAACATATTGAGAGTTAGGCTCCTGGATGAAACAAATTTCAAGGATAAAAAGTCATACCTAAATATTGATAATTATTCACTTTTATGAATAATTTTCACTCAAAACGTCACACCAAAATTTTCCTTCATTTTGGACTTCAATGGAGTCTTTGGGATTTCTTAAGGGATTTTGGGATTTTGATTTGGAAGAATGAAATATTCTAAGTATTAAAAACTTATATACAAATTTAAAATACTCAACATACCCCTAAAGAATATCCAAATTATATTTTTTTAAGTGGGGTGAATTTACAAATTCAGCCCCAGTTTGGCAGTGAACTGCATAGTGGGACATGACCATTGACTGTGGACTGTCGACGGACTGTTTGTCCACAAACGGACCGTCCTGTCTTCCCGTCAATTGGTTTAGAGGCTGGATGTGGATCCTAATCCTTACCCAGCTTATGTCTAAAACAACAGAACCACCCACGATCCTCCCTTCGACCTACGGACCGTCCTTTGGTCCATGGTCTGGGACAACGAAACTGCCATCGACGGACTGTCCATCGACGGATGTAGGTCCACTTAAGGGTCCTCTTGTACTTCTTCGGTTGTTTCAAAGACTTGGAAGAGTTATATTAGAACCCAGGCTAAGTACCTACCCACGCTCATCACCAACGGGTCGTCGACCAGGCCACTGGCCGTCGATTGGCTTTTGTAGGTGAGGCTGCCTTGGGCAGTCTTTACTACCAACTCGAGTCTTTCCTCAATGACCCTTGGATGATCCTTGGCGATAATTTTACTAGACGTTTCCAACCCAAATATGATCGTCTATGAGTTTAACACCTCTCACATAAATGTTATCCAAAACAAACGCGTAAAACTCGATGAAACATGGCTAGACACACATGGTCACTTCAAAGCACATCTTTTAAACTTCATGGACGTTCATGGATGTTTGACCTCCAAACTTCACAAACTCGACACACTGCCTATACATTCTAAGATAACTCATTTAATAACCTTAAAACCACATGAATCACACATAAACACATAGAACCTCATATGAGGCATATAGGTGACTTAGTCGTCAAACGTCTTGGTCGTCCCTTGATGTTTGACTTCCAATGCACCTCATACTTTAGATACTGCCTCTATACCATATATTAGACAAATTTAGGACCTTAGAACATCAATTCCAACAGGCTAGTATCTATTCAATCTAATCCACTTTCGGGATCTTACATGGATGATGTAAAAAAAATTGGGATGATCCATACTTTCATTGTAGTTTTGCCGATGGGATTATTCGTCAATGTGTGCCCGAGGTTGAGATGTTGAGTGTTCTTGAGGTGTTTCATTCATCCAGATTCTATTGTCCAACCATCCACCTAGACTCTAATGATTTTTCCAAGTCTTTCTATGAACCAATGATGGTAATTGAGTTATTTGATGTGTATAGTATTGATTTTATTGTTATATGTATGAGTTCATCTGGGATGAAATATATTCTTGTTGCTATTTATTATGTATCGAAGTGGGTGGAAGCTATTGCGCTCCCCAACAATGATTGAAAGAGTTTTACCGCATTGTTGAAGAAGAATATCTTCTCCTTATTTGGCACCACAAGGGAAATTATCAGTGACGGAGATTCCCACTTTTCAAATAAGTTGTTTAAAACATTGCTTGAGAAGTATAGTGTCTTTCATAGTGTAAATACTCCTTACCATCCATAAACTTGAGGGAAAGTCAAAGTATCGAATAGAGAGATAAAGAAAATCATGACAAACACTGTGAATGCTAATAGAATGGATTGGTCAAGGAATCTTGATTATGCTCTATGGGCCTACCGCACCGAATAAAACACTCCCATAGGTATATCTCTATACACACTTGTATATGGAAATCTTGCAATTTTTTGTAGAGATAGAGAATTAACCCATGTAGGAAATGAAGAATATTAACTTTGATTGGGACGCCACATTAATTCAAAGGGTGAATCACATGAATTTTCTCTATATTTCCTAAAATCCTATGAAAGTGTAGCCTTGTAAAAAGAGAAGATGAAGAAGTACACCATGATCAAAGGATTGAAAAGAGAGATTTTGTAGTTGGAGATCTTGTACTAATATTCGACTCTAGGTTGCGCTTATTTCTGGAGAAGATCATGTCCAAGTGTTCCGGACTGATTTAACTCAAGCATGTGTTCCCGTATGGAGAGGTGGAAGCTTGAGAATAGTGAAGGAACAAGGATCAAGGTGAATGGACAGAGGATCCATCTTAATTTGGGAAATGCGGAGAGTGGGCAACAAGTGATTAAGGCCTATTATCTTGATGAAGTTTAAGTAATCAAGAGGAATGCATCGTGTGGCGACGTTAAATCAAGCTACTTGAAAGGAAACCCAAGGTCTAAAATCTAGCAAACCATAGGTTTATAATTCCTGTCAACTAGTTTTCTTTTTTTTATTTGATTTCTTGTACCTGGGTAGTTAGTTGTTATTTTTCCCCCACAACCATTTTTCCCTAATACAAACTCCCCTAAATCACTCACCCAATAAACCATACACTCCCCATAAACCATACAAATCCATTTTTCCTAAATTCAAAATTCCTTTCTACCAAACCCTCCCCAATATCATCTTCACAAGTTAAATGTTCGATTTTAGTGCACGTAGGAAATTTTTTGTGATTGTGAATCATAGTGCGATCATACAATCACACCGCTCATCATTTCTATGGAGGTAATAAGACTTTCCCTTACTTTGAAATTTGATTCATATATAATGTCGGGAGTCGGATCTTGACTTGGGAGTTGTTTAGTGAAAAAACATGCTAGAATTAAAATTGTGAACACCATTGATATGATGGATAGTGACTGTGTCTAATTATATTACCCGTAAATTATGTATTTAAGTCTAATTGTAAGTGCCAATGTAGTGTTCCATATTATGTATGAATTAGTCGTAAACATTGATGATTGGAACCCTAAGAATGAGAAACTAGCATAGTATATGTTGAAATACATGTGTAGATTAGGACAATATTGAAAATGATAAAAAAATGGTAACTTTGATCTGAAAGAGGTATGCAATCTGGTAGAGACCTCATCCATGAGATCCCATTTAGGACTGTCGATTAGGTCCGTGGATTGAATACACAAACAAATCCACTAAGTGTTAAATAACATATGTAGACTTTGGTCTGTCAGTTGATTGACGGACCATTCTATACACCATCGTTTTCATCAAATACCAATACTTTTTGACCTCTAATCCACGGAGGGGTCTTACAGACCGTAGATTAGTCTACAGACCGTCAACCCCCTCCGTTAATGACAATTAAAGCCACTATTTGTAATTTTTTTGTTTATGCTTTTGTTCACTCTTTGTTCTAAAATTACTTTGAGTGTATATTTAGTTTGTTTGGTACTAATAACCCTTCCACATGTACTATGTCACCCAAGAAGAATTTTGTATACACAAAAAAAAGGAACATCCAAGTCAGCTACCTCGACTCTTGGGTTGATCGATGAAAGTACAGATGCGGAAAAAAACCTAGCCTATATTTTTCCTAACACACGAACCTCACTCACTGCACCCCGGTCACTAGAGGCACCCTCGAAAAGTAAATCACGACAGATTCACCTCCTCCAAGACTTCTAAGGAATGCACACTGATCGGTTCATCATCTGGGGTTGCTTTTATTTATATGGATTGATCCACATGTGGCTCTGAGTCGGCCAACATTTTAATATCTAGGTATGACCATTTTGCAGGGTCCAAGTGGGACCATGCTTCAAGCTTAGTTCCAAAGAATCAACGGGGTAAGATAACCATGAACAAAAAGCCTCAACTAATAAGGCTACTAGCTTGGAAGCAACACCAACACAATGAAACAACAATCCTCCTCCAGTGTCCGGCAATCCATATCAATAGTGTGTCGAGGTTCAATGGCAGATCTATCAAGACACAAAGATGCTAAACGATAAGGATATAATACCCCAATTGACCACTGAGGAGCATCGAGTCCTCAAAAGGACTTTTCCTACAGTGCTACAGGTACATAAAAATATTCAACCCCCAAAATTGCTACTGGATGGAGCAAGACCTTGGTACATACAGTGAGGAGATTGTGTGGGATTTCTGTTCATTGTATGTTTCCACTCTCTAATGGTCAATTCCTAAGTGGGCCATGCCCACAAAAAAGGACCCTATGTTTTCCACCATGGTCCAAGGTTGCTAGGTGGACAAGTCACATGCCACCATCCAACGATTACTATACGGTCCTACCAGTGGTCTAGATTGGTCCCTAAACACCGCAGAGTTTGATTATAGTTTGGATATAGTTTGGGGTGGTGACTTTCATAAGATTCCTAAGAAGCAGAGGTTGTTAAGCGGACATTAACCCAATACATTATTAAGGATGACGAGCGTGCAGAGTGAGCTAAAGCACCCCGAGGGGGTATCAAAAGGGCCACGCTATACTTTATGGACAAATTCTCCTAGTTTTTGGTGCGGAACATAGTCTCACCCAGGAAGGCCGACAACCAACTCACATGGTGTCACATCCGGGGAGCATCCTCTAGAAGTAACCGGTCTTCAACTCAAAGAGGACTAAGACTAACCTCTTAGAATTCTTCATTACATTTCATAGGTTAAATTGCCAAAAATTTAAAACTTTTTATTTACTTCTACATTGAGGTTTACATAGACCTCTCACATACTCACAATATATACATAGGGAGTTTACATAGACTCCTCGCATAGGAATCACTACATAGACTTTTACTTTTATTTAACATACATAAGAAAACAATCTAGATTCATAAGAAGTCTAGGATACATATCATATTAAATCATCTAAAACGAGTAGAACATTGGACCTAGTCCATAATTCATTACAATAAAAGCCACATATAGGAATATACAACATTAATCTTCAAATGAAAAGGAATGAACAAAGTTGTCTTTAAGAATAAACAATATCCTATAGCAAGATAGTGTCATCGACCTTGATAAGTGAGAACCTACCGAACTTGGAGAATGAGAATCCAAGACTTCTTCAATGGCCTTCTATAAACTCAACATCGGAACCCACATTTCGTAGTAAATAGAAAAACCTAGGTTAGTACACACTTTTACTAAGTGTGGGAATATGCATATAAATATTTAAAATCATTCTAAAAAGAACAATTGTTCAAAACCATGCTAACTTACTTTGAAAAGTCTTATGCCCAACAGAGAACCCATGTAAGACAATAATCACATATTCCTTAAGACAAGATCATGTATAACACAAGACCAACATTACCAAGTATAATAAATTCAACATGTATAATAGCATATTTGAGTACATAATCAACACAACTCCAACATCATTACAACAACATAGCATATATAAGAGTTCATAACATTACAACATATACAAGACCCCTACTCATAACCCACCATCAAGTCTACAAGTGAAATGACCATGTAAAGCCCCATAAACCTTACTCAACCAAGTAAACCCAACAAAGGATCACAAGTAATGTCTATCTTCAAATAAAATAGCATCAAGATTATTCATTACCACATTTGGCAATGAAGACCAATAACATGTTCATAAATGGAACTAACATCATATGAAATCATCAACATGTGAAGTCATCATATGCACAATTATTTAATTCATATAATATAAGAACAAGCTTCTAAGACTTCCCTCAAGTCCAACTAGTACAATGCATAGGTAGAGTCCCATACCACTACCTAGACTAAGTCAAACCCCTTAAGTCACCCTAGTTAGTGTTCACTTTATTACTTAATTTTACTTTCGGGAAAAATTGCCATAACCAAAATAGACCATGTGAAATAAACATGGAATCCAGTGTCATGAAACCCTATATCGAAAGAAGGTTTACTACTTTCCAAGGTAGTACCAAAACATGAACATAAGATTCTAGGTGGATCCACTAGGTAGTATTCCTATGGGGGGAAATATAGTTCAAGAACTAGGAGATATACTTGGGACCCTCTTGATGCATTATCGCATTATTGTCACCATCTCACGAGAAACATTTTGAAGCTACCTTCCCACATTTCGAAAGGACAGCTCTCATATCTAGTTCGCTCAGTGCTAAGCTAATGTCCCTTTTTGACATGTTTTTTAGCCTTTATTAGTCATCATAGCTTAGTATGACCTATAGGGTGATAACCCCTTTTATATTCATAAACCTTAGCTAATTAGGAATTGCATGAGAATATCCTTTTAATGCAACCTTCATATGTGAGATTATACACTATCATTATCACGTCATAATAAGGCACATAGTCAATTCATAATGAATCTTATATAATTTCATCTTAACCTTAATCTCACATCTTCATATAATCAAGACATTTAAATTAAATCATCATACAAAAACCTAATGAATATAATCACAAGACATGTTTCAATTGAACTTCATCACCAAGTACAAGCCATAACAATTGACGTAAAGGTTCAAGATCACAAAGTCTTACCAATTTCCCCTTCAAAATCCATCATCATTGGTCATACCTCAACCTATCCAATTTCACCCATCAATAGGTGTAATAACATCAAACAATAGTAATTAAGCAAGTACTAAGTCTATTGCATCATTACTATCCCAATTAACTTCAATTCATAACCTACGGTTAGGGGGAATAGGGTTCATCATGAATTCAAAGAGATTTAGATCCAATCCTAACAATACATTAACCTAGGCACTCTATAAATGACTATAATAGATAGAATAAGTCTAACAATCAATACATTCTTCAATTCTCATCAATCCATAGCAAAATCCAAGATTTGGGGGAATTGGGGAAAGGGACATGTTTTACATTAAAATCCCTTAATTAACATCAATTAATCAAAAATCTATACTTAATTAGCAATGGGTAATCACAATTAAATATAATCAATCATCAATTTCAAGTTTAGAAGAAAACACATTAGAAAAGGAAAACTCTTGGAATTGGATTATTTAGAAATCAACTTTGAACAGAACTCTGGGGAAAGGAATCCCAATATGGAATAATCCATACCATAATGAAGATTAATCCACGAAATTCAAGTGAAATCCTACAGAAATTGACCTTCTTCTTCAAGCTTCCTTTTCCCTTCAAGGGAGTTTGAATAGAGAGAAAAAGTAGAGAGAGGTGAGAGCTTTTGGATTTTGATTTGGGGATTTGATTTGAGTGAATGTGAGGGAAAATTGATTTTAAATCAATATATAGACCTCCCACGAAATACCCAAAAGACCCCTCACTTAATTTGACCCTTTAATGAAGTCAAACTTGAATTCCAAATTTCTTATTTTCGTTGGGGAACAAGTCTGCGACGCGTAGCTGCTCTCACAAGATTTTTTAAATTATTTTTTTCGAGAAAGTAGAGTCCACTATCTGGGAGGTTATCTTTAACCTACTGCTCAACAATTCCAAGGGACAAGCGGTGGAAGAGGAAAGTATTGACCGCGGCGCAGATTTTATTTTTGACCAAAGGCTAACCATGTCCGCAATGCAAACACATTTCTTCCATGTGTATTTTGGCTACTGCTTTAGCCACTTGCCAAGCCAAGTTTGGGGTCCTTTCATGGACTCCTAGGGAAATCCTTGGGAGGTCGGACCTGGACATTTTAACTCTATATACATAGTTTTTCCCATTTAGAGTCACTATAAAAGATTTAGACCCATACAATACCCCCAAACCTTCACGAAACCTAAGGATGTTTTTCTAGTTCAATTAGACTAGCTTCCGGACGTCTTGACTCTAAAACATTCTAAATGGTTTTTACACATTATTTTTGGCTTAGAAACAGAGTTACCAACCTTATACCGACATGTGAGGCTCTAGATTAGGTCATGGACTTTCAGAGTGTAACACATGTGATAGGGAAGTCATGGTTGCAGCATTAGTAGCAGGTTGGAAATTGATTTTTCTCAAATGATGTTGAAGAGTAAGAGGGAATTCAAGACGAGCTCTTATCTGGAACTGTGAAAAACTGATACACCCGAATTTGACATTGGATATAGACCTCATAAGAGATGAGGCTAATATTGTGGAACCTCTCAAAGAGGCTCGGGTTAAGGTCCTTCCCTTGGGTGCAGGTCATGCAAATATTGTGGAGCATGCACAGGACAATGACCCCATCATACCAGATCAAACTGACAATGCTCTAGCCTCTTCTTCTCATTCTGCTAATAGGTCCCGTAGAAATTAGAGGCACATATTGCCACTTTGATGCACCATATCTAGCCGTTGATGCAAAAATCCATAGTAGAGTTGAGACCCAAATACAAAAAAGGTGGGTAAGTAGATAGAGCAATAGATCTAGGCAATACACAAACGCTTGGACATTTTTGAGTTAAGAGTATTGGCACGACCAGCCCCCAGGATGGACCTTGCCTCTATTTAATCGTAGTTTTTTGTCTCCGATATAATGTACATGCAATCTTTGATATACGTGTCTCTGAGCCAGAGAATGCACCGATAGGGTTGTCTGAGGATACCGCCATTAAGGCCCTATTCAATGCACGTAGAGAAATATAGTATCCCGCCCGTGCTCGTGGCAACAAGCGCCTTTCTAGCCGTTATGTTGAGACCATTGATGAGGCTCAAGATAGTAATAAGAAGCATACGCAAGTAAATTAGGATAAGAGGGCTTTCATCCTAGATGAAGAAATGCTCCAAAGAAAGGTACGTGAGGCTACTGCTG